>JARHVA010002408.1:1320000-1445000 GCA_037957365.1 Torreya grandis
CAACCATTTCATGGTGTAACCTTTAAGGTGTGAAATCAAAGATATTGAGACTCAATGGGTTCCTATAAGATAGAAAGCATTAGTAATTGATAAAATTTAAAAATATTATGTGTATGTCAGGATCTGGCTCCACCAAAAGAGCACAATATGATTACCAAACCAAGCAACTTAATATGCAGAAATTAACCAGATTCACCAAGTAACTAGAATTCAGAGTAACACATGATATGAGAGACAATACACAAATTGTATTAACACTTTATACAGAAAAGAATACAATAAATAAGATGCCACTTCTTCTCCACCACCTTACAGAGGTTTCCCACACCTCAAGTGAACAGTAATTCTTCTCCCCAAAGCTCTCCCTCTCAGGTCCCAAGACCCAACTCAAAATACAGAGTTGGTGTTCACCTCCTGTGCTCCATGCACACCACAAGTGCTACACGCACTCCACAAGCACTCCACGTGCTCCAAAAGTACTCAAGGTACTTCAAGTAGATCTCCCATGAACCTGCAATAACCTGCACTTCAACATACCATACTTATGGAAGGAACTCCCTTGCCTTCCTCTTTGCTCTATCTGAGTACACACCTGTACTCCAAGTAGATCTTGCCTGATACTACTCCCTGTTGTGTTGCTGTCTATATGATCTTGCACACCTACAAATCAAACACGGTTCTGCTCACCTATGAACCTTGACCTTGCACACACATACACCTGCAGATCAACGATCTTAATTACCATGTAGATCACTCTACACCCTGAAGAACCCTTGTCCTTACCTCACCAAGTCCTTATGATTCTCCAACCAGTACCAAGCTTGGCACTGATAGGGAACTAGGAGGAACACCCTTACTCACTTCACACACAGAAGGAGCAAACTTTGCTCAACTCAAACTAGAACACTTTTCCAATACAACCATGAGTCTATTATATAGATCTCATCCAAACAATGATTAGACATCTAATTACCATAATTAGATCCGCATCTCTCAGTCTAAAAATAGCTCTAATCATGCAAACACTTGGTTCGTTAGCTAACTGCTCGTAATTAGCTCACAGTCGAACCACACAGGTGACCGACATCGGTCATTGTCTGCCTGGAGGTGACCGACGCCGACCGACCCATGACCGACGTCGGTTGCTTCTCTTCACTATCCTACCGACATCGGCTGATCAAACTGATGCCAGTTGTTCTGACGCTCAGCAACCTTCAGCAACCCCTCCAATGGCCTTCTCCATGTCTACATCAGTGAAGCTTTTAGCTCCACAACCTAACAATCTCCCACTTGGAGATAAATAGCTGCACTGTACCTGTACCTGTACTCTATCTAATATGTTTCCTAGTTTGTATCCCTCTTCAAGCTCAACCCTGAAGACAACCCACCACACAACCTATGATGTACCTCCTGTCATCCGAGTACCTGCCACATCCGAACCTACAAATCCATGTAGTGAAGTCCTGACCCTGCATGTATACCTGCTACTGGTCCCTCTCAAATACCTGAGAACTCACTTCCTCGAATTGGCTCCTAACTCTCTGACAGCTCCCACTGCATGGGAATACTCAGGTCTATATCGGACCTCATGTGATTTCAGACACTGTACCTGTCCAGCCCTTAGTGTGCTCCGGCTCTGCATCCTGAACCTCGCCAACACCTGATTCACATCAGCTCCCACTCAAGACAAAATCAACCTGTGATCTCCATGTCTCCCATGTCAAAGAATTTTGCTGCTCCAAACTCCTCCTGACATGCCACTGAACTAATCTTACCCTTAGCTCAGCAAAACCCTGTATGTACAATCCTGCTAGCAAAACATACCATCCAAATATAGCAATAGAATGATGTCATGACTCATCATCCTCCTGGTAAGGCAAACCACAGTAGTTACCTGACATTGACTGAAGCCATGCTTCATCCTCCACCTGTCAAAACTTGTACCACTATCCTACAGCTCCACAAGACCATATACCTGGTCTTTCGTCTCACGTATCCATTCTCTCTATTCTTCTACTAAGGAATCCATTCATCTCTGTGCTTTCATACCAGCTGGCAACCCTACCAAAAACACCTATTTGGTTCTCTTCCAAGGAATCACATCCTCATCCATGCCAAGCTCACACCTGTTTCCTGGATCCTTCCTACTCTACAATCAGCAACATGTATAAAGAAGAGGAATAATGAATTTGAGGGCCTACTTGCGTCTTCAGTCCTCCTTATGGGTGTTTGAGACTCCTTGACAGTGTGCTATCCACCCAAAATCTGTTACAGTGACCGACCTCAGTCACCCCACAGTCTGCATCCGACCGACGTCGGTTCCCATGCGTCTGTCCCTGACTACCGATCCTGCTGTGTCCCTACTACCGACATCGGTCCTATGACCGACATCGGTCTTACATACTGTCGACGTCGGTCCCGTGATCGACGTCAGTCTTACCCTACCCGACATCACCAGCTTCGGTCTGCACATGATCGACATCGGCACCTATCTGTTCGACGCCGGTTCCTCCTGATCGACATCGGTACCTGTGTTCACCTATGAGTGATGACTTTTTACCCGCGAGCTCCTTTGAATCAATACCCATGTCCAAACTGCCCTGCTCAGAAGTATCCAGCCACATCCACTGGGTTATGTCCGCCATCTCCTCCATAAACACCAAGGCTTTCTAGTTCTTAAGCTTGTCAAATATATCTATCTTCTGCTTAAGAACATGCATCTCCTTCTTGCTCATGTGACCAAGCCTACGAAGCCACGTCTCCGCAACAAAAGAAGAATCAGTAATATAAACAAGTAGATAAAGGGTACCTATTTTATTACCACCAGCTAATTCAAGTGCATCCGCTGTGAGAGTTCTTATGCATCTCTCATCACCTAATCTTTCTAAAGAAATTAGCCATATCTCTAAACCTGGGACCTGCATGACCTTCATCAACACCTGTGTGTTGGCCGCTTGCAATTTCAGCTTCACATCCCCTTTGCCAATTCTTTGGCAAGGCTCACCAGCTCCTCTACCTAGGGCTGCATGGAAAGAGGCAACTGAATCTATTATCCAAGATTCAACTTTATCCAAGAAACCTCCTAGAGCATCCTGTGCAACAACACCTGCTACATCTACTTCTTCAGTCTCTTCATGCTGATCTGCTACCAACCAACAATAATCTTTTACCTGCTCTTTCTTTCCATAGGACCGTGAGTGACCATCTGTGCTTTTTAACTCCTCCATTCTTAGCTTACTTTCATCTGCCATTGCTCTACTCCCACTCAATCAGAAACCCCTGAGAGTGACCTGTAATCAAAACACACTACCCAGATCTAAACCAATCTATTAGTATCCCAACCAAAAGCTCTGATACCACTTGTCAGTGGTATCAAGCTATGAGCTAACAACCTAGCTCTGATACCACTTGTCAGGATCTGGCTCCACCAAAAGAGCACAATATGATTACCAAACCAAGCAACTTAATATGCGGAAATTAACCAGATTCACCAAGTAACTAGAATTCAGAGTAACACATGATATGAGAGACAATACACAAATTGTATTAACACTTTATACAGAAAAGAATACAATAAAGAAGATGCCACTTCTTCTCCACCACCTTACAGAGGTTTCCCACACCTCAAGTGAACAGTAATTCTTCTCCCCAAAGCTCTCCCTCTCAGGTCCCAACACCCAACTCAAAATACAGAGTTGGTGTTCACCTCCTATGCTCCACACACACCACAAGTGCTACACGCACTCCACAAGCACTCCACGTGCTCCACAAGTACTCAAGGTACTTCAAGTAGATCTCCCATGAACCTGCACTTCAGCAGACCATACTTATGGAAGGAACTCCCTTGCCTTCCTCTTTGCTCTATCTGAGTACACACCTGTACTCCAAGTAGATCCTGCCTGATACTGCTCCCTGTTGTGTTGCTGTCTATATGATCCTGCACACCTGCAAATCAAACACAGTTTTGCTCACCTGTGAACCTTGACCTTGCACACACATACACCTGCAGATCAACGATCTTACTTACCATGTAGATCACTCTACACCCTGAAGAACCCTTGTCCTTGCCTCACCAAGTCCTTATGATTCTCCAATCAGAACCAAGCTTAGCACTGATAGGGAATTAGGAGGAACACCCTTACTCACTTCACACACAAAAGGAGCAAACTTTGCTCAACTCAAACTAGAACACTTTTCCAATACAACCATGAGTCTATTATATAGATCTCATCCAAACAATGATTAGACATCTAATTACCATAATTAGATCCACAGCTCTCAGTCTAAAAATAGCTCTAATCATGCAAACACTTGGTTCGTTAGCTAACTGCCCGTAATTAGCTCATAGTCAAACCACACAGGCGATCGACGTCGGTCCCTGTCTACCTGGAGGTGACCGACTCTGGCCGACCCATGACCGACGTCGGTTGCTTCTCTTCACTATCCTGCCGACGTCGGCTGATCAGACCGACGCCAGTTGCTCTGACGCTCAGCAACATTCAGCAACCCCTCCAATGGCCTTCTCCATGTCTGCATCAGTGAAGCTTTTAGCTCCACAACCTAACAGTGTATACATATACCCCACTCGAAGCTCATCACGTTTCACTTAGGTATAACATAGTATGGTGCTTAAGGAAAAGAACATAGTAACACATAATACTAAAGGTAAATAAATTATATTAAGGAGAAAATAAGATAAATGAAAGGATAGAGTTTAAAAATTCATACCTTAACTTACCTTAGTGTTGTAGATAAATAAGGAGATGCAAGAAATGTGAAGGTGTTCAATATAGGGAACATTAGGTGAACCTATAGAAGTTAACAAAAAAAGAGTGAAGAATCAATTTTTGTGCAACATATATGTATAATAGGCTAAAATATTCTCTATGATATCAAGATTCTAGAACCTTTTATGGTTTGAAAAAAGAGCTAGTCGAAATAAAGATATGATCAAAATATAGAATATAGAGGTAAATATTTGAAAGGTAAATAATTTTTGAATAGTAACTATAAATAAGGTGAAAAATAATTCATTTGTTATTTTTACTATTATGAGAAAATAGAGCTCTAAGAGACCTATTTGGATACCAAAGATCCATCATGGTGAGGAGATGACAACTGAGACAAAGAGAATGCATAGTGGTCATAATGAGTGCATCATAGGTAATCAATTATAAATTTCAAAATTTTGAATATTTTTATTTGAAATTAAGCTAAAAATATAAAATTGATTGGTAGGAAAAATATAGACATCTGAATGAACCCTAGGAAAATTTTAGGTAAATTAGAGGTAAAATGGGATACTAGGTAGAAATAATTCAGACTAATAAATACCTAAGGCATTTATGGTAAATGGTCAAAAAGTCACCAATGTGGAAGAACACAGTCAACCTATTTGACTTAGTCCATAAGGTGAGCCAAACATATAGGGATAAATACATATCAATGGGCTGATTTAGTACTTTAATGGGTGGCTGATAGAATAGAAGTAGGCTGACTTAGTTGGTAAGGGTAACAAATTCAACTACATATAATAAGGCCAACATAATTTATTAGATAGGGTTGATGTAGTATCACAAAATAAGGCTAACTGTGTATAACAGGGCTGATATAGTATTGCAAGGTAAGAATATGTTCGATCTAGTATTGATGTGGTCGATCTAGTTGAAAAAGGAATGGGCCAATTTAGTATTAAATGGATTGATTCTATAGAATATTGAGAAACTAAATCAAACCAACTAATTTAATTGGATAATTTTTGAAATGTTAAGAATGCATTTTGAATATTTATGACATGGAGATTTGATACATCCTTTTTTTTGATATTTTATAGATATGTTAGAGGTATTATCTCCTAATATATGCATCATGGATTCCATACCTACTAAAATGATTAACTAACTAGATAGAGTGTGATTTGTCACATTAGGCTTTGGACGTATCATGGAGATGATGTGCATCCTACTTAGTGTTGATTTCATTATCATGTTCCTTAGAGCATGGGAATGGTTGACCAACACTTTTAGATGGGTGGTGGATGGGGATAACATAGAGGTGGGTATCATAATAGAAGATGTCCATGCACTATTGGGATTATCGATAAGAGGGACACCAATGATCACTAGTACACTAGATGATCTGAAAGAAAGGTGAGAATTAGCCTAATGGGTGATGTTCTTAGATAGGATACACCCTAGATTAAGGGTGAGTTTATTTGATGTAAATATTATGGAGATTCTAAACATTTGGAAGGGCATGATCAAATTTGTGATAACATGAGTGGTGTGTCACAAGTCAGATGGTAAGGTACCATTATACATGATAGCCTTGTGTCAATTTATTTCTTATTAGGAAAGACTCTACAATTTTGAGGCTATCATCTAGGTCTAGATCATACATGATATGTATGGGATACTATCTATAGGGCATAATACCATGGGTCTTATTATTTTACTAAGTGATTGGATATATGAGATGTTCCCTATTTATCATCCTACTAGGTCACCCCATGTGGTCAATGACAAGTTACCTCAAGTTATAAAATGGATGCAAGACCATATATCTTGGGTAATGCCTCATGTGATAGCATTGTAGATTATCACATGAGGGGATATGTGTGGCAACCCTACATGCACATTTCTATTATATGGCCTAGTTGGTCAACCATTATGATAGGGATGGCATGGGTGTAAATAATGAGCCACTACACCTTATGGGTGGAGTTGCATCTAATGGCACACTTTCTAGGGTAGTTCAAACTCCCACACCCAATGTCCCCTCTAGTAGTGCCTACTTATTTGGAATGGCATGCTAGAGATTCAAATGGGAGAGGAGGAGTAGGATTACTAGTGGATATACCTATGATTAGGTCATGGTGTGTTATACCATGGATTGGTTAATCATGATAGTAGGTGGTAGCAAGAAGAGATTACATGGATGTAGATGTAGCTACACAAAATGAACCACTGTAGGCACCAAATCAAAAGTAGTTACCACCCCAGCCATACCTCCAATAGAGGTACCACTAGTGATAGTAGGCACAAGTGAGGATAATGACATAAGATGACCCAATAGTAATTTTATGACATAACTAGTCTATAGAGACACCTCTCATAAGAGGGTAATGTTATGGTCAAGTGGTGACTCCTAACTTTACATTAGTGTAGATGCAACCTACAAAGGAGGCACTCGATGACTGAGTTGATGGAGAGACCATGCTCAATGAATGAGTAGACAAAGAAATGGTGGTTAGTGATACCAACACTGGTGAAAAATATTTTAATTTTGATTTAATCTTTGATATAGTACACTAGTTGCATGTGATTATAGTAGATAGATAGATTTTGAGATATATATGTGATCTAATATCTATCTGGTGTTGGTTTTGAAAATATTATGATGGATGAGATCAAGTGGGGATATCTAGTTATGGAGTAAAGCATGACATTTTGGATGGGGTGTTGACTCTATATGACACCACCATGCTAGATGATCATATGGTTCTATCTTTCCTAGCCTAGGCATGCTAGTTTAGACTAGTGGGGGAGGCTGTGAGGTAGTTGTAGGCATTTAGGGATGGATTAAATATACTAACAAGGGTAGAAGAGGGAGATACAAAGGCTTAATAGGCCTTGGTTCTAGATAGAGCAATGCACACAGATAACATTATCTAGCTTGGATAGGTGCATGCCCAAGTGGCCAATCTATATGGACATGTTATAGGTTTGATATCCTAGACTTCCTAATTATAGAATACCATTCAAAGGGGATAGTTCCATGCATCTATGATATATTATAAAAACACATGATATATATAGATATTGATTTTGTTAGATGGATTTGATCTCATAAGTTGTATTTGGTTGTGGATGTTGATGCATGGATATATTTCTTGCTAGCACAATATTTAGATTTTGTTGTATATGCTATTGGAAATATATGTTGTGTGTTTTATTTTATAGAATTATGTGATACACATTCATGTTTAAAAATAAAAAGGCAAAAATAACTTAGAAAAGTATAAGTAATAAAAAATAAATATACTACACACTATATCATGATGTGAAATGTGTTTTAACAAAATATGACTAAATATAATAAATCAAAGATAAAAAAAGGGGTAACAAAATGTTTTTAAACCATGTAAAATATTTACACCAAATCAAAATAAGTAGAATAACACTATATCATGTTGGGAAGTATTAAAATAATGTAAGAAAATGGAAGGCACATTAAAATCAAATGGTGTAAAAACAAAACAATTAAATTAATCAATCATACTAAATCACGTTGGGAAGTATAAAAGAGAAACAAAATTGGAAAAATGAACTTTAAATTGATCACACTAATTCAAGATGGAAAGTATGGAAAATTTAAGAAAATGGTTATAATTTTACATGCAATCAAAAAATAAGAAGATAAAAGTGAAATATCAATGAAGTAAGCATAAAACATATTATATCAATATGGTAAGAACATGAATAATGTGTAACTAATAATCAATCGCTACTTATCTCAAATTTGACTCATGTAATTTCATTGTGACTTATTTATTGGAAAATTTTGTGAAGAAGTCCTGGTCCTATCAATGGTCTTACATTACAACTCACAAAGGGAACACCAAGGAGGTGGGAAAAATTGAGAATTATTTTAAAAAAGAATGTTGGTAATGTGGTTATTTGGGAGGAAGGCTTGGTCCTATCTATGGTCTTACACTATAAATCTAAAAGGGAATCCTTAGGGGGAGTGATCAACTAATAAAACAATATTTCTCAAGGTGAAATATTAGGACTATTGTAAATTAAATAGGGAATGTAAAAATCACAATGTAGGAATCTAGGATAATTCCTTAGGAAACATGAGGCACACTAAGGACAAATAAAATACACTAAGTGGCTAGTGACCATCAATATATAAAGGATAACCATTCCCAACAAGTATAAAGTTATATATGAAAATAAGTGAGATAATAAGATCAACTCATGTTGTTTAGATGAAAAACAAAAGTAAAATAGACATAAATTCCCATAATATGTTCCCCATTCTTTAGGACCTCTTATAGAATTATCAATCTACTGTGAAGATTGGGTACTTGTGTGAGAAAGTAGGTAACACTAAAATATTTTTTTATTTTACTTTTCCAATCACTGGCCTACTGCACCCCAATGGACCTTAACTCTATCATGAATCTAACTATGGAGTTTTAAATTCAATTATATAAAGGAGATGTGTTTTGAATCATGTCTTTTAGTGTGATTTAACTTATGAAATTTTGAATGTTTCCTTCAGTATCATTGCCTTTTTTTAGATGATTTATATTTTAAATTTGTGTGGATTTTAATATTCTTCCTTCATATAAACTTGGAAAAACCAACATGAGGGATAAAAGTGATACACACAAATGAGATTTAAACTTTGACTAAAGGAATCTAAGTATCCAAAGACATGACTAGATAAACACTTAGGCTTACCTATGAAATATTATGTTATCTCAAGTTTAAACCATGTGTATGCTTATTTTGTGAAAGGAAATAAGGGGAATAAAGGGAGATCAAAAGTGGACCAATAAAATAGGATTATGACAATGAGATGACTTGTTTGCTAATTGATCATAACAATCTTTGTATAACCAAGTCACAATAATAATTATCCATGTTTTTGAGATAGGGTAGTAAACAATAATGAGAAAAGACAAAGAATTCCATAGAAAGAAATGAACTCGTAAAGAGAAGCATGTAATCATGAAAAAAATCCATGAGAGATTATGAAAGAAAAGAAATATATAACACATAATGTGAAAAGATATAGATCAATGTAAGATAGATAAATGAACAAAAATTTGACACAAAGCAAATGATATATAAAGTAAATAAAAATAAAAGTGGAGCACATGTCGAATCCAAAACTATAATGAAGAAGAAAGTGAAGGAAAACCATGGTGTGTTCATAACTATTGGTAAATATATCTATAGACATTATCCATAACATCTAATAAATCTCTATGAAGCTTGATCCTAATTGTAGTAAGAGTCTCATCAATCTTTAGTGAAAGCATAACTAAAGGATTATGCTCATGAGGGATATCATGCATAGAATACTCGGGAGAAGGAATAGAAGTAGGATTTGTGAGACAAGAAGGATCCACCTATGGATAAGGGACCATAGGTGAAGGGACCATGAGGAATAAGGGACCACAAGTGGAGGGACCATAAGGGAAGAAAGGGGAGCCTTAATACATGGATGACTAATGGGAGGAGGAATATCAGGTATAGGAATGGTCATAAGGTGATCTTAAAGATATTATTGAAGGATGTGGAAATTATTAGTATGATGGGTACCACATTGGTTCCATATTTGGAAATATACTCAAGTAATAACTTGGGAGGAGGTATAGCCTTGTTTGTAGGCTAAGAAAGATTAGGATGCAATGTGTTAATATATTGTCAAATATTTTGATAATGGGTGGAGGAATTATTATTTGTGCTAGGGAAGTAATAGATACACTTTGTAGTAGACTTGTTGGGTTTACTAATAGAGGGATTAGAAGTAAAATCCATGGAAGGCTAGTATAGGTAGCAGTCTTGAGTCTAATGACCAATAACATTATGAATGTTGTAGTATAGTTGATCATCCCTTAGGGTAGGTAGAGGATCAAGACACAATAAAAGAAGTAGGCCATCTCTAAGGGGAGGTAGGGCTAGTGGAGAGACTAGACAAGGATTATCTAAAGGAGAAATAGAATCAGTAAGAAGAGACTCAGCTAAAGGTAGAGTGGGAATATGATCTATATTAGGCTCATCTGAGGGGGGAGAAATATTCACAAGGGGATTAAGGATAGTATTAATAATATTAAGGGGAATCATGTTATAGGGATATTGGTATTTAGTGAAGCAATATGGACCATTCATAGCATGATCTATAAGTATGCTTCTAAGAGGTTCTTCATAAAATGGAGGTGTGCCATGCAAATGTGTCATAACTACCATATGAACAAGAGGAATAATTCTAAAATTAAGGAATATAAAAGATATAAAATGATAAGATGAATAAAATTATTAAAAAAAAGAATAATGATAATGAAATATCTCAGCATCTCTAGCCTGAATAAGACCTAAAAATAAATCATCTAAAGTATAACCATTGTCATAGTCGAGTGTATGAAGGTTAATGGAATAAGTAGGTATGACCTTATTATCAAAGTTTATATGATGAAATATTGGGTCTTAGTTAAAACCATATGTATGATGGGAATACAACTTTAAATATGGTGGAATCTAGGAAATGAGATGAGGAAAGAGATCTGAAGTTTTGATTTTGAGGTTGATCTCATTTGACTCATCATCATTAGTGTATAATAGGTTAGGTGGTATGTTTTTTATTATTTCAAGGTGACCATGATAACCTCGCATAGAGTTTACTATGAATTTAAAACATTGAGATTCCTAGAATGGAACACTTAATAAGGGTTTAAGGATTAGAAATTTAAATACACCATGATCTTGAAATTATTCAAAATTTTAAGGTTTAGTGTCACCTTGAATCCTATATATATCACCATTGTGAGTAAACATGACACATTGATAGGTAGAAGAGGTGACATCCCTCATGCAATAATTCCAAGACCTGCCAAACAAGATATTGTAGGAAAGGGGGAAATTGAATATCATAACATTCACTTGAATAGTGATAGGTGGGATAGTAATAAAGATCCACACACAACCTAAAGGAGGAATTTGCCTTCAATCATAACATTTACATGTGTTATGTGTAGACTTAAGATTATATTTAGAGTATCCAATGGTTTTAATGAAGTCAATATAATTAACATAAGTACATGAACCCTCAATAATCAAAGCATTTTTGACTTGGATTTCACTTATTTTGATGTTTACAAAGAGGGGAGGAACATCCACATGAATTATAATATCATTTAGGATCATAAAATAAATATAAAATTTGAGAGAAGAGAAGTGTCAATTGTTTTTCTAATATGTAAAGACATCTCTTCACATTTTTTCAAGATACTATCTTCTGACCTAGATAAGATGGTTTCATGTCCTTCTAGGGGAGGATGGGTGATGTTCATTTTGAATACAAGTTTCATAAGGTGGTTGTAATGATGTGGAGAAGTCCACATGAGTTCAAGAAAGGGAAATTGAGATGGGATATTGGTAATATCTATGATAGGGTCCCATTCATCATAACCCATGGGTGGACTACTAGAGAGAGGTGCGTAATGTTGGAGGATCTCCTAGGAAGGAGGATTAGAAGTACATGTAAAATTGTGTTGATAAGATGTGGTAAATTTAGTTTGGAGATAAATTTATTAATTTTATTTAGATTATGGGGTAGTTGATTTAGGTTTATGTTGTGATAGATTTGAAGAAGTGGTATCAAAAGGTTGAATAATGTTGTCAATGAGTAGAGAGGTTTTGGTAATTATATAAATATTATGAGAGTTTTTATCAAAAGGAGGTGTTGTAATTTATTCATCAAAATAGATAATATTCTCTTGCCTCCACTCTAATTGGTGAGATGGGGATGAATATTGGATAATATGGAAAGATTGAGATTATAGGTGTGTGTGTGTGTGTGTGTGTAGAATTAGAATCAATGAAAGTAACTACCCTTCACATATTAGTCATATTTAACACATTACCTTAAGGATTTTGATCTATAAGACTTTCAATGTTATTGGTGGAAAGAGTAGGCTTACCATTATTGTCTTGGTGATTAGGAAGAGGGTCTTTTTATATCACCAAATGAACATTACCCTGGTTCAAATATTGAATTTTATTTTGTGTTTCATGAGATTTGAACATAATATCATAGGATTATTTACATTTACAAATGAGGAAGTCATGATCAAAATTTAGACCAAGGATAGAATCCATAGCTATGTTGTGCAATTACCTACAAGTCTCATGAGAGTGACCTTAACTACCATGAAACTGACAAAATTTATTTGGATCATACCATGATTTCATAGGTTGAGTGGGTTCAATATCTCATGTAAAATTCCTTGGTAGACACTTTTGAATTTATACTAAGGATAATGTTTTATGAACATTGATGTTGTTTATTTGAGAAAATTAAGGATTAGGGTTATGGTTTAAAGGGGAAGCTTGCTCTAGAGCAAGGTCGGGAGAAATAGCTTGAATATTATAAATGGTATCATAGGAATCAGTGACACCATCATTAGTATCATGATTATTTTTATTTTTTATGAGCATAAAATTACCCATAAGAGGTTGGAATGGCTCAAACTGATGCATGAGAAAATCTTGGCATTTGGTTTGGTTAAGGGCCTCTTCTAAAGTTTATAGAGAGACAGTCCTAACCTAATATTACAATTTGGGATAAAGAGTGTTAGTGAATAGATGAAAGAGATTATTATTTTCCATATTATGCTTGAACTTATTATATAAGTTCTTCCACCATTTGATGAAAGCTTTTACAGTTTTAGTCTTAAGTTATTTGTAATTGATAAAATGAGCCAAGGTATTCTCAAAGAGGTCACTATTTTCAAACTCTTATACTAGAGCATTAACTAAATATTCCAAACTAGTGATAGAATGTGACTTTAGTTTGTTATACCAATCTAAAGCATCTCCAAATAAGATTTTTTCTAAGATCTTGGTAGTGACAAAAGTGTTTAACTTGACCCAATCTTTGTAGAAATTATCAAACATTTCTAAATGTAAGGTAGAATCAGTTGACCCATTGTAACTAATGGTAGGAGTGATACCTACTATATCTTTGTTATAAATTGAGGTGTAAGAGGTTCATTTTGAAGATGTTTAGACATTTTGTTAACAATAAGTGGTTGGGGACTAAGTTTATCATGGGAATCCCTAAGAGGAGTGGGGAATTATAATTTTGCACTCCCCATGGAACCTATTGAGGTTGAATTTGGAGGTGAATAGGGTGATTCTACATTTGCATCATTTTTTTGGTATTATTGTCTTGTAAAGTGTTCATTTGGTTAATATTTTGTAAAAAAAATTTGATGGGTTTGATGATTAGTGTTTGTGGCATGCAAAGCATTAGCATTGGTATTAGTGGCTTAGGTGCCACTATGAGTAGTGTCATGCGTGACACTAGTGTCTTGAGAGGCATTGATATAAAAGGAGGCACTAGTGGTATGATTATTGTGTGTAGTTAAATATGCACTAGTAGAAGGATTAGAAGAGAAAAAAGCACTAGTGGCATGGTTACCATTAGTAACAAATGATGCACTATTAGAGTGATTGAGGAGGGTAGGTCTTGGAAAAGTCACACAAGATGTTGAACTTATCATATTAGTAGAGATACTTGGCATGGATGTGGAAGAAATCAAGGAAGAAGATTCATAGTATGAGAAGGATTCAAAGTAGAAGGGATATGTTTACAAGCAAAAAATCTATCACCCCCAAATCTGTGAGAGAATGTGGGGAAAGGTGAATGGGGTTCTTCTTCTTGACCACTTATCATAAATTTGTAAATACTTGAAGGATATTTTCATTGATGTTGAGTAAAATTATTAATGAAGAAAAGCATTTATGGAGTATACTCCAATTTAGGCTAATATTCTAAGGATATAAGATTGTTATGAGTAGAAAAGGAATGAGGAGGATTCCCATAATATGAAATATTACTGGCAACATGTACATTACTTTCATTTAATGTGGAAGCCATAAGTTGTTTACAAACCTATTTTTATTGGTAAAGTTTACCATATTTATTGATTTCAACTCTATTTTTTCCTCAAACAAGAAGTTTATGATGAAAGAGAAAGGTTAAAAAGGATGATTCCAAGCTAAAATCAAAAAGGAGGATACAGATTTGAGTGGATCAATTGTGTTCTATAACCCACAAAATTAATACAAAAGGATAAGGATACATAGTCATGTAAGTAATTGTAGATTTTAAGGATAATAAAGATGATAAGGATACACAGTCATATTAGTAGACTATGTACTACTTAATACATAAATAAAGAGGGGGATAAGAATACATAGTCATGTAGATCAATTGTGTACTAGTGTCAAGAAGGTAGAACAATATGTAAGAGACTGTATCAACTAAGATAACATTTTTCTTAAATAGGGGGAAATTTTACAACATAATTTGAATCAAGAATGAAATCAAAACACATAAATAATTAGATCAATTTGATTGATCCAATTAGAGCACACAACACAAGCATTGTACCAATGTTGGCCAATGCAAGTTTTGTAATACAACACATAATGATCAAAGAGAAAGAAATAAACTAAAAATTAAATGGTAACTAATTGGTCACCCTAAGTGTTATTATATTATAAAAGAGTGTAATTTTAGTGTGATAGGAAATTTGGTTGAAACAGGGAACTAGAAATTAATCTAAAGTTGGTTTCAGCATGTTTGGGTTGAAATGGATTTGTATTAGTAATGGTACTTGACTTGGTATTGGTGATAAAGGTGTTGGGTGATTTTCCAATATATACCATTAATCACATATTTATAATTGGATAGAAAACCAAGTCATCTTCCCCCTTGGTGATGAAATACAAGTAGGTAGGCCTTAGGAAGACAATTTTTAATGCTTTTTGAATGTAAAGTGGTTTGGTAGTGTGTACAAAAGAGTAAAATAATGTAACTAAAATGGAATTTTTAAAACCATCTATTTAGACTATGTGAATTACTCTAAGAATGTAAACAACTAAAAATGAAATGTGAATTAATTACTAGTAAATAGATGTTAATTACTTAATTAATAATAGTATAGAGTCGATTCAAGTGACACTATATGCAAACAATATAGAACAAAGTTAAATAGGTCACTAATATTATTTAGAATTAAGGTATTTAAGAACAAATTTGAACAAGTCATGTATGTGCCTTAGATAGAAAGTGGACTATAAAACTACATCAACTAGGTCGACCAAGTTTGTTGTAGGGTTGTAATTTTGAATACTACTAACTTGTGAAAAGTAAAACTAAAAGAAGAAATAAAATGATAGAGACAGAAAAGAAAGGGACCTTATTGGGCTTTAAAATGATTTAGATTGGATATTTTTATTATTTAGTGATTATTTGTTACTTTCAAATTTTACCAACTAGGTCAATTGGTTTAATAAGATCTACAAAACCCTGTGTGTTAAAGAAGAAATAATGAATAGAGTCAACCTATTTGATAGTGTTTTTTGACCTATATGTTGAGAAAAAATACAAGATAGATTCAACTTATTTAAAATTTTATGCTAATATTAAATTGAATAAGAGTGTTATGTTGAATTGCTCAATCCAGTAACCCATAATTGATGAAGACCTACATAAATAGAATAGAGTCATTTTTAATTGACTATGTGCACATAAAGTTATAACTATACCAACTGGTTCAATATAGTACTATAAATATATAAAAAATATAAATGATGATAGTAATGATGTTGTGAAATAAAACTTGTAAGGGTTAGATTCATGATGAGTTCACCGAATGTATGCAAAGGGAAATATAGCTAATTTATAAATCAATCTAGGTTAGAGAAGATAAATCGTACTTAAACTTCTAATTATTGATACATTAGATATTTGAGTTCATGACCAACATGTATCTATTATACCTATCTAACAGATCTCTTACCATAATAATATCATTTGGGAGAGTTCCAAAGCCTCTAGTCAAGAAAAAATATGTAATAACCCTAACTAGGTCCTATGTTTTCATGTTTACAAATGTAAATGATAAAATAAAAGTAAAATTCTAATCTAGTGATCACCAAAGCTTGTGGCACAAAGTATGGATAATAAAAAATTAAAATTAAACATGCATAGAAGACATATAATCACATCAATGCCTATGGAGTCCTAATTCATGGGAAAGAAGTACAAATGCATATCTATCTACTCTTATAAAGTAGGAACAAAGTTAGGAATTCTTACCTTTGAATATGAACCCACTAAGCCTCAATATCTCCCTTGTCCAAGGTGCTTCTTAAGAGCTTGTTGTGGTATGTAAGGATGACAAGGATAAGTTAGCTCTATGATACATAGCCTATTTGTGTATCCAAAATACTTCTCCATAAGACAAGAAACCCTAAGCTATGATCCTCAAGTATAATGGTGGATAAGCAAATGTGAAATATATATCTCTTATTATTCTCTTCTATTCCTAATAAATGACAAAATGAATGTGTTTATATAGCTTAATCTAACCCTAGTCATTTCTAAAAGTTTTGTTGATAGGGTCATCCCAATCGACTTTGTATTATTTGTTATATTCAAAACACCCCACCTTGGATTTTATTTGAAACGTAAGGACCCCCCTTGTTTTATAGAGAATTTATTTATTATTTGGTTTGTGTGTGTGTGTTTGGGTTAGTTTTAATTATCTATATATACTTGATGTTTTGGATATTCAATCATATTTAGTGAACCTATTTTCCATTTGAAAGGACTTATTGAAACTAATCTCTTAAAGGAAATTTTATGAAGAATTGTTATATATGATAGGTGTTTTGATTTTGATTATTCAAGTTCTTTTATTCAAAGTTCCTTATTTAGATTCTTTTATTTATAATTTTAGATACATTAGATCTTCTTAATTTTGGTCTTTGAAAACTTTTCAATCCAAAACTATTTGGTTGGGAACTTCATTTTGAATTTTATTCTAGTATACAACTTTTTGGTCAACAACTTTTCTTCAGATCATTTAATTTGACACTTATTATGTGGTAAATTTACTTCAAAAATTTGGATCTTTAGAAGGTTTAGGTCTTTAGGAACTTTCTCTTTGGCATCTTTTGTTGTAAGTTTTTTGATCAAGAACTTTCTCTATAGAAACTTCCTCCCAAATGTAAATCTATTCGAAGAACATTTAGTCTTCATGAACTATTCCTATTCAGAGCCTTTAGTTTAAAATATTTCCTTTAACAACTTTTGGGAAAATCTTCACAAATGAATCTCTATGAAGAGAATTTTTATTTAGGGGTATTTTTATTAGAATCCTAGGCTCAACTTATTGTATCATTAGACCTGAAGGTAAAGTTTGACCCCTACCTAAACTATATAGTGAGAAGTGTTATATGAATAAGTAGTACTATGGCACACAGAATGAGTAAACATTCTACATGGTATTCCCACTAGGCTTATATGGTCAAGTTTTAATTGAATTAATGTGATGAGCTTGTAAACATTAGTGATTAATGGTGCATGAACTAGAATGAATGATAAAATCTATAACATTGATCCCCCAATCAGATTTACCTCATTCCATTTTCAAGAGCTCAAGTGGGCATAACCTTATCCAGTTTAAAAAATCCCTAGTTACATCCAAAATAACATACAATTCATGTCACATAACTTTATACTACCATTTTAAAGATCTTGAATCACACCATCATCCACCAACATCAATGGCATATTAATATAGGGCATACAAGGGAGCTCCACCACCATCTAGGTTTTGCTTTAAATACTCCACAAAATACCTAGACATACTTTTTAACATATGTATGTTTGATGGTCTCCATGTCAATTACTCAAATATATGGGATTTCATAGAGAATATTGATCCATTATAATGTGAGGAGGATGTCTTAGTAAAGGAGAAACAACTTGAAGTTGACTTGTTACCATTTTAGTTACAATCACTCCACTACACAACTACTAAATCATAAGTCATGTCATGCATCCACTTGTTAAGAGACTTATTCTTTGAGAGAAAAATCATTAATGATGGTTATCTAGACTATGTCACCAATAACACAGTCATTACATACATCTCTGGAGACACATTCATGAGGTATTTAAGTCTTCCCATTCTAGATGATACATTTAATTTATATAGCATAGTTACTTAGAAGAAAAACAAAAATGTGGAACAAGCAGTAGGGAACTGGATTATCCCAGGCAAGACATTCACTATCAAGGAAACTACCAAGAATCATATATTTATCACTCACTTTAGGATGGGAATTTATATTGGCATGGCATTTTTGAATCAATTTTTTGGCCACCCAAGTATTTATTTCATGCATCTAGAATGGGTACCCCTTATAGATCTAATCATTACTTTAGAGTGAACTTATGCATTGGGGGAGGTCGTTAGTGCCTACCTACATCAATAGATTTTACACAATGATAATAGGCCCCAACATAAAAATTTATATATAATGTCATATCTCTTAGATATAGTAATGAGGATTGTTTACAGATATAATGGGGTTTTGTGGAACCCCAATCCTAACTATATTAAGAATATACTATTTTATTTCTATTCTTTCATCCACATTTATGCATATGTAAGAAACATTTCCAAAATTATAGAGGATCTATATCCTTAGGTTTGGATGGATATTCATGGCCAACCTTTAACAAAGATTTCAAAGAGAATTTCTAATACACTCATGAATTAGGGTGATTATTGGCTATACCTAGATTATACGGTCATCATGATTATTGAACATAGGGTAGACCATCTTTGGATCCCCAAAATTATCTCTAACAAAGTTTTTTAGAAAGATATTTCCTTATAAATATGGAATGGTATAGATGAATATTTGACAAAGAGTAAGAAAATCACTTTCCACATCTCCCATCTCATTATTGGGAAGATTCAATATACATACAAGACACATTTCAGAGAGGTTGGGAATGTAAGGAGTGATTATGCATTGGAAACTCTACCACATAAGGATTGGGACCCCCACAAGAGATTAAAACAAAAGATTCATAGTATTGGCATCCCATATAAGCATGAACTGTTCTACCATGACTTCTTGTTCCTTAATGAAAAATATGAAGTAAAGGAAATGGATGAGACTATTGGCCTGAGTGAAGATTTGTTGAATATAATACAAAAGGACACCTATTCTACACTCAGTCAAGCCAAATTTAGAATACCACCACTAGGGGGATGGATATCCTCTAACTTCTAGAGTGGCAGACCTTACCAACAACCAACAGACTCAAGCCATGATCCCTAATAGCCACCTATTATGATGATATCACAATAAAAATAAGAACAAGTGGTAAGGAAAACATTATCTACTAAATAAAAAGAATAATAGAAATTGGTATGGGAAACATCATCTACTATACAAGAAGAGGAAAAATAGACTCCTCTAATTCAAACATCTACTATTAAACTAAGGAAGGTTAAACATGAATTAGTAGAAGAGATAACATGGGAGAAGAATAACAAAATTAGGGAAGAGGTGGAGATCATTTTATTGGACTCCTCTAATGAGTAAGATATAGCACATATTATGGTAGCTTCAGTAGCCATAACATCTAGTATGACTCTTCCTAATCTTATTCAACAAGTGACTGCTCCACAAGAAGAGAATACAACACTTTTTTATTAAATAAAACCAAGGGGAGAGAGACCCTAGACTCCATCCATAGAGTTAACAATCATAGAGTCACATCCTTTAATTAAAGCTGAGCCAAGCCATGAGGTGGATGAGGAATAACTACATCAAGCCAAGGTTTTGAGCTTGCAAGGATTAAAATCACTGGCACCCCTCAATGGTGACCAATATTATAAAGGTTATCTCATCACTACTCCCCTAGGACTTTCTCCCCTTATGTCATTATAGATCATTTATACTATGCCTTTACCATTTATTTTTACTTTTACTGCTATGAAATTACTCTCTATTGGGCTTGTATTTTTATTTCTCTAACCATTGATTCTACAGTCTTCATCCCTATAGCCATTGATCTTTTAATCCCAAATAGCTTTGCTCTCACTCTTTTAGTTTCCACCTCTACTTCCAAAACCACAATCCAACCCATCACTCAAGTGGCTACTTCCTTTACTCATTTGGTTTCACCTATGCCTTCTTTAGGACTAGTTTAAACCATAATAGTGGTGGCAATAAAAATATCCCCCAAAAATGTAGACTTGTCCAAGATAATTTTGCTCTCAATTCCCAAGCCATTTATTGAGACTAAACTTGAGCTTGAAAAGGATGCAAAAATAAAAGCTTAGCCATTGGATCTATTAAATCTAACTCTTCTATATTGGGACAAGGAGTTAGGAGTTTTAGCTTCTAAGAGGCCCAATTTGAAGATCATTGAGCTTCCCACTATGATCTCACTCCTTAACAAAGCAATAGGCTCAGTGCAAAGGGTCAAGAAGAGGAAGATTGAAGATAGTAATGGAAAAGGCTTAATTCTAGAATAAAGATAAGAGATTTACTCTCTTTTAAAATGGTAGGATATAAAGAAGGGCCAGTCCCCCTACTTTGAGGACTTCAATTCCTATATAGATACCCATAATGAACAAGTATTGGCTATCCATGAGGGAAATAAGATGGCTAGAAAAGAATTAGAAGAATATTTGGAAACTCTTAGAGAGTAAAAATAGGTGATATGTGTCCCCTTCAACATAGAACAAGATATACATAGTATGACGCTAAGGCTATACAAAATTTTAGATACTATTTATTATTTGAGAGTCTAATTAGCTCCACATGTAGTTACAATAACAAAATTGCTTAAAATTATTAGAGAAGATGAAAATAAATTAAATTTCTTCATGTTTTATACTAATAATAAGTTATTCAAACACATAAATCTAATGATCCCTTTAGAGGCATCCAATGCATTAAATCTAGCAGTCATAATAAATTAGGAGGCTCATATTTAGTGAATGTAGTCGATGCTTTAGTGAATAAGATTACAGAACATGAAAATCACACAACACAAATTTTGGATGAGCTATAATTCATAGGAGTGAGAGATAATATTAAGCTGGAAGTCTAGGATATTTTTGATTTGATGATCCAACAAGCTTTAGATAGTTTCAAGTAAATTCTATAAGGACTAAGTCTATAGTACATTGAATCAAATCTAAATAAAGCGAGGAAGAAGGAAACTAAGGTAGAGGTCTTTCAGGTTGGTTTTTGGGCCACCAAAATAGAACAAGCAAGGTTAGTGGAATGGGTAGATAGGGTAACCATACCTAATATCCTTAATATGATCATAATTAGAGCATAATATGCCAAACCATACAAAAAAATATCAATAATTAGATGTTAACAAGAAATCAACCTCAACACCACCTGTTAGTTTTGTTAATTAGACTCCACCTACAGTACTATTTATAACACCATCATCAATTTTAGATCCTCCTAACTTAGCAAGTACATCAATGTCATCTCTAAATTTAGCTCTAGTTATAACCCAAGTCCAAGCTATGAGTATGTACTTATCCACAACTCTTTTTACCACATGTTTTGCATCAATGAGTTCAACTCCAATTTCCAATATATCTCTGATTACAACTACAATTCCAAAAACTTTTAAAAGTGTCAATTAGGAGTTGATTTAGCCTTAGTTGAAGGCTATTTTTTATAATTCTACATGTAATGATTAAAAATGGCTAGTTAAATCTTGTTACATCCATGTTTTTAATTAAATAAATTATTATTTGATAACATACACATGATACATGGCTAAAGTAATCTATAGGTTATAACATGCAATTTTGTATCCAACTAGAACTTATGTTCTAGTTATTTTTATGTAATCAAAGTTTGATATACTTGGAGGATGAGGTGACCCCTTCCCTAGGTCCTTTAAATAAATGAAGAAACCTCTTTTCAAAGGGTTGAAGTTCTGATCAATATATAGGAAGAAATCAAGAGATTGATTGTCATGTAACTATGTTTGTTCTTTCTTCTTCCTTTTCTATGTTAATGAAATTTAAGTTTCTTTGTTTGTATCAATTCAATAATTCTAAAGTGTGTTAATGTTATGGATGAATTTGATTGTTTCAATTAGTGAATATTGATCTTAGATGTGCAATAACAATTGAAGATTATTAAATTTCATTAGTTTAAGTAGTTAGTATAGGTTTAATTAGTAATCTGAGGTATTCAGAGGTATTTATTTTGGTATAGTCATCTAGGTGTGAACCATAAATATCCTAAAAAAACTTTTTAGTCTAATTTGTTACCTTTCAGATAAGGGTATGTAATAACAACCCTAAGGAGAGAAACCTTCATTTGAGATCATTGAGCATCCTATACTTATTTTCCTAAACTGCTAACTGTGCTTGTTCATGATTTTGTAATAGCTACAAGTAATAAACATTAGTCTTGGCAATAATTATCTACCAAAGAAATAGTAGAATAAATAGCATTTTAAGAACACAGAGATTTCTTTTCTACCTTACCCTTATTTCTCTTTTTGAGTGTTTTTTAGATATACCTACCATATAATAACTCTCCACCCATCCAACTCACTTAGTGATTACTTTTTATTATATTCTATGCATCTATGTACAAAACCTAGTCAAACAATCCACAAGTTCAACTTGTTATGTCATCACCTGGTTATTTTAATAGCATAGCTATAACTTGTGCCCCAAAGTGGAACCTTATTCCATATAGATCCTAAAATGCTAGAGGTTTCCTCAATTAAACTTATGTGGTGTGCATACAACCCCCATCATTAGATAGAAAGTTGGTGCTAGGAGGGCCAATACTTATGTGTTCTCTCAAAAGTAGAGGTTAGTCACTATGTAGAGTTGCATTGGAGATACCTAGGAGGTTAACAAGGTCTAGGTCTTAATCTAGCCTTTTTTGTTTCACCATTGTCAAATCTTAGGAGGCCAAGACCAATACCTATCATCCCTGAGATACATCGAACTAGAACATGTTCTCCTATAAGAAACATCCCACTTGTCAATCCTCATATGGCCCAACATTGCTTGGTTAGATTTTTTATTGTCATCCCTAGAAACTAACATGATCTGTGAAGGAATACAAAAAAATATTTTTTTACCTTCTCCACCTTAAATGGGATGATGATATAATAACATATCAAATCTTTCAAGGTTACTTTGAGATTAATTAATGTCACCCATGAGGATGTTGCATGTAGTATTTTCCCATTTACTCTACAAGATTTTTTTATGATTGATATCTCAATTTGGAAGAAAATTATATCACCACATGGAATGAGTGTCAAAATATATTTATTAGATAACATGGGCAAGTGACTAATCAAATTCTGGTGTATTATCATTTCACTAGAATGAAGAGGGAACCCAATGAATCAATTCATGATTCCAATGCAAGATTTCAAAATATGTACACTCAATTGAATACCACATATATGTCATCCATAGATTTGATGCTTGAATTATATAAGAATACACTAGATCTCATTACTATAGTGTTATTACAAAGAGATACCATTGCCAATACTTTAGCTTTGGCCTTTTAGGAAGCTATTAATATCGATAAATAGTTCAATCTATAGCTCAATCCTCATAATTTAGGAGGTCAAATTTTATACAATGGACTCCCATATTTGAATACAATTCCACATACTAATTAGAATGCCATTACATTCAACCAAAGTTAATTATACACTCTATCTTTGTAGTCATATAAAATTCAAAAATTTGTAACTTGAGTGTGGCTAATGACACCCAACCCTTATGTCCCTCTTACTTTCTCCCATGACCCTCATACACATCTATTCACTAATTCCCAATTATCTATAGCATTTTAAAATTGATCCCATATGAGCCATACCCCTTTATCTATGACAGATCCATCCCCTAGGTCCCTTTTACTCAAGATAATAACACTACACTAGAACTATAGCATCGATGACACTTCTATCCACTTTCATTGCTATTGTTCAAGTCCATTTCTATCCCCAATGGTTAGTTTATTTGGGTTCCCCGTCCTTCTCCTTATCAACCTATCATGAGTACATTCAACCCATGACCAATAGATCTCTCTAAAATCCCATTGAAAGATCATTTAGAAAGGGTTATCAATTATCACTAAGCAAGCAAGAATACAAACAAGACTAATCAATAAATCCTCCCTATTATCTATATACAACCAGTCAACACACTTACAAGATTATTAAAATACTTACACTAGTCCTTAGCCACCTTAAGCACATCCTATTTAGCATTTTTCATCTTCATACACACAATTTCACAAAGCACATCAAGTAAGAGAACTACATATGGCTTGATCCTTCTTCAGAGTATTGGTATGTAGGTAGTGCACCCATACAAGGGGTGGGGATCCATGTCTAGTGAATATTACACATACTAAAACCCCCATATTTCTCAAAATTGGTCAAATAATAATGGAAGATAGGGTTTGAATTTAAAATCTGCTCTATAGGGAGTTTAATAGATTTCCAACTGTCAAAACTTTATAGATAGGGTCACACAGACCTAGTAAACAAAGCCTAAAAAGATTAGATCCTCAAGACAATAGTAGAAAAGGTGGATTATAGTGTCAATGCTACTCCTATCTAGTTTGTATGCTCTTATCCAATCACAAAATGAATTTTATATCTTATTTTATGATAGTTTCCTAGTCTTGCATAGTGAATTGTAGCCTCTGTCTCAGTCGGATCAATATGTTTCCAACTAAGTCTTGTTTTCTTCCCCTTATTGCTATTTTTAAAAAAGTTTGAATTGAAGTCAAATTTAAAAAATTAGTACCTTAATATTTATATATTTATTTACTAATTTTACTACTTAGACCCTTTAGCTAAATTAGGAATAATACACCAATATTCTCAAAATTGTTAAAATATTTGGTGAACCCTACTTATTTCGTTTGCACATAAAAACCCTAGGGTAACTTTCCTACTAATTTTTCCTATATTTTTTTAAATTTTTACCTACATATTAAAATCAAGAATTAGCATTAAATTTTAAAATAATTTTCTTTCAAACCCTAGTTGCCCATACTAGGTCCCAATATTTTTCCAATCATTTTATGAATTTTTACTAGCATATTTAAATAAGAAAATCCATTCAAATTTTAAAATTCAATAGTAGTTTTAAAAAACATTTATTTTTCAAAACCCTATTGGTGTCTACTAGGTCTCTTTAAATTATATATTTTCCAATAAATTTATGATTTTTTACCTACATATATAACTCATAAATTCACTCTCAATTTCAAAGTTTCATAGTAAATTGTTTAAATAATTACCTTTCAAACCCTAGTTACATGTACTAATTCATATTTTATTCTTGAGGTATCACCTTACACCTATAATCATATTTTAAAAATGGATCTCCCTTATTTACAAATTTTTCTTACACTTCTTTAAAATAATAAGGAGACCATACATGGTCTTACCATTTACATGAATGATGAAGTCTATCATATGTTAGTACAAAGCTTCATTCTTTGCATTTCATGATTATTTTTATTTATTTGGGATGATGTTAAGAAATTTATTATTAAACATGTTAAAATATCTCTTCCATTACCTCCCTTAGAACCCCTATCCCATGCCATGTCATGTTGCATGGTCTATTTTGCTCTTCCTCTAGTCACTACCCATCACCAAAGAGTCTAGTTAACACCCTTTATCCCTCCACCACCTTGACCTATATATTATCTCCACTCTCCTCCCATAGCTACTAATAGTCTTATATGGATAGTAGATAATGTGGTTAGAATAGTTACTCAATGTGCCACCATGCCTCTTCGACCTAATCAAGAACCCCACCACCCTCACATTCTTTCTTGTCCTAGGCACAACCCACCAGCATAGGTAGATCCACACAAGGCATATGATATTATTAATTAGTTGAGAAACACACCAGATAAGATTTCCATATTATAACTACTTCAGAAAGCCAATGTATTCAAGGATATTCTCTATCATGCACTCACTCAAACTTTTATGCCCACTAATTCAGAGCCTTCTTATTTTGCATCGGTGGTTAACATAGTAAAAACTATATAATATGTTATTACTTTTGATCATGATGACATGCCATCTTAGATAGTAATTAATCAAAATTTACCACTATTCATATAAGCTCAAGTCAAAACTAACATAGTTAAGAGATTTCTAGTTGATAGTGGTTTTGGACTTAATATATGTAATATTACATTCTTACAGATTATGCATGTAGATATGACATCCATGTAAAAATCATATAAGAACATTAAATGGTTTGATGATATACCATGATATAAATTGTCCACCATTGCTTTAGATATCATGATAAGACCCAACACCCTCTCTACATAGTTCCAGGTCATCTTCATTATAATATTTTACCTGAATGACCCTAGATACATGTCATGGGGGTAGTTCCTTCTACTTTTCATTGATGCGTTAAGTTTCTCGATGAAGGATACCTATATACATGTCCAGCAGATAACCAACCATTTAGATATTATCAAACTACATATTCATCTTCAACTATTTCACCAAATGGGACACCTCATATCACAATTCAACCACCACCTCATTGCATTTATCTCGATCAAATACATACATATGAGGTTGGAGAGACTAGCACTTTTCACATACCTCTACTTATAGTTGTGCCCTCAACTCTAGATATTAAATGAGTCTTAATAGCTTTAGTCATTCTATCTACTCCATCTATCAAGATTTCCTACACCTATTATAGTTATATATTCATCGACAATAGTTTTAATAGCACCAATTGATTCTATAGATATAGTTACTCCACCAATTACAAACACTCTCACAACACCATTTTATTTTTCTACTATATTTGATGAGACTCCCATATCATATTTACCCCTTATGGTGAATTCTAAGTTACCATATGTACATGATGTTGATATAGATTCCTAGGCTTCTTTAAATAATGATACGACACCCACACTCATAAATGACTATTTGTGTGGGTTGAGATTTACACCAATTGGCCCAAGATAGTACCAAGATCACTCTAGAGATCTCATTAGACATCTTACATCACTCTTATCATCTCATACTACATTCTCAATATATACTCCACATTCATGACCACAAATAGATCACTTGGTATATATAGTTCACATGGTTACCTCTATGGATATAGATCTAGTCATTTAGATTCAAGCAAACAAAACATAGAATCAACCATAGATTATGTTATAAATTTTACTTGATCATGGATTAATCACATTACCTATAGTATGACATATATCTATTAGCAAATTATCACAACAAGATGGTCACCCATTTTGTTTTTTCATAGAATCACAGGCCATGATACAAAATCATGTATAAATTTATAATAGAGATTGGATAAAATATAAATTTATGGTATTATTAAAATTATAAAAACATCAACACCATCTTCTCCACTTCCATCTAAGTGATCTAGTACTAAAACTAAATGTCCTAGAGGGAAATCAACATCTCCACCATTAGAGCAACCTTTAATTCACCTTTGATAGGATGACACCATGTACACAGCTTCTACATCATATGATGATACTTATGATGATGATATTGAGGCATTTAATGATGGTTGTGATCCCTTCCTCCACCTTCATCCCTAGTAAGATCCACTCTTGGACCCTTTACCCCCTAGCCTAGTATTTTACATCATTCTATGTATATTGCTTATTTTAAATTACTTGTACATAGTTTCTTTTTGATTACTTATACATAGTTTCTCAAAAAAATTTATACATAGTCATTATATGACTGCTTGTACATAGTTTAAAATTTTCAAAAATCAAAAAACATTCAAATATGTCAAAACACCAAAAACATTTCAATTTTATGCATCATCCATGTTTTACATTTCTACTACAATGTTAGAATTAAATTTGTTGTTCTATACTATTGTTTGTTGATTTATCTACATTGCCATGTTTCACTTGATCTTCTTTGAGTGTGTGCAATGACATCCATCTCTTTAATTGATTTAATCTACCCATTAAGGGGGCATCCTACTTCTACATTCAATATACATACCCACTGAGGGCATCTTTTACATTCTAGGTTATGTCTTTCCTACACCACACACTAGTTATCATGTTGATGTACATTAATTACTAGCTTACACAAATTATTCTATTGAAACTCACTAGTATATAACACTTACATATTTCCTAACATATACCTAGTCTTGTACTAACATGTATTGCATACTTTCACTCTTACTTTGATTAGTTAGATGTGAGTGTATTTCTAGTAATTACATGCTTTACTTTCTTGCATAGTATAGCTAGATTATTTGCATTTCTCAATTCCTTTTATCTCCTACATGTGATTTAGGATATTTTCCAATGTCCTTTACTTATATTCATATGTGTGCCTTTGGACATTTTCCAATATCTTCTATTCATATGTGTGCCTTTGGACATTTTCCAATATCCCTTGTCTGTACTCTTCTATGTGATTATGGCCCTCATGCCAACCCTTACTTGTTTCAATTATATGTGTATGCATCATTTAAATATTTCTTGTATACTTAATTTCTAGTTTGAGTGACACATGCCCATGTCCCTTATTTGTGTGGCCCCTTGGCCACCCTTATATGCTTCTTGTTTCTTGCCTTATATGCTTGTTGAATATTTTCTTCTCATTTTTTACAATGATATGATCCACATCATGCATTTATATTGCTCTCTTAGATGTCATGATGGACATCATGTTCCATCCCTCCAACTAAAAGCTAACCAAACTTTCATTTACAATTTATTACATTACACATGTTATTACATTGTTATATCCATCTAGGCCTACCCCTATTGATCTAACAATATCTCAATATAAATCATGTTATATCTTGAGATATCTTATCAATTATTATTACTATGTCATGTATCTTTGCAGCATAACACACTTGTAGGGCTCTTTCTTCTGAGGGTAGTCTTTGTAGGGTCTTCATTCCTATCCTTAAAAGAGGGGTTAATAAACAAGGGTTTTACCATAGGGATTAGAGATCCTAATAGTCAAAATTTTAGCATTTAGCACACCTACAACAACAACAAAACATTAAAATAGTCAGAATAGACTAGGAAGACAATGAGAATATCAGAATAGTTACTAGATTTAGCCCAAGACAATAGTGCCCAACCTAGATTATAGCACCGGTGCCACTAGTGTCCACTTTTAGTGCTCTCATCTAATTGGCAAAAAAACCAAACTTTCTAGAAGTAAGTAGAAAAGTAAGTTTAGCTAAAGTTTTTGCACAACCAAAATAGTTTAAAATCAATAGTTTTTAATACACTTTCACTTAGAGAATCTAGATATAGGGAGAATAATGTGAAACATGATGGATATCACTTCCAAGTTTTAGATACGATAGTTGATATGACTTCCAGATTAGAATCCATATTTTAGAAATTAGTGATTGGGGGTAATGTGCATGACACATTTGTTTCTATTCTTTTTTAGTTTAGTATTACCCAAGCATTATCAAAATTTACATGACTCATTCCATCTTCATATGGTTGGCATCATTTTGTAATGGATTTTATACAATCCTAACTTCTACATTCCTGAGTTCCTAAGTTCTTGAGTGGCTTTCATGCAAGCCTAGAGCACTAGTTTGGAGTGGCTTTCATGTAAGCCTAATCTCTGTCTTTCAAAGTGGCCAAGAGTGGACTAATTTCCAATATACATTTAACTATCCACACCAACATTTTTATATCATAATACAATCATTAGATTTATGAGCCATCTCATATGATACACATTTCATACCGGTATCAGTTCATAGCTTTACTTCACAGGGTAAAGATGGAGCCAAAGGACTAGCTATCCTTTATATTCTTGAGATACCTATTCAAAGGGATTGGACACATATTCCAAAAATTTATTAGCACACGCATGACCACCTAGATTCACTTAGTTGTAAATGATATATCCAAAGGGCCAGTGTTTACATTCTCAAGCCACTTCTAGGGAATTGAGCACTCAGCTCCATTCATGATATTATTCTTGGTTCATCACACATTTAGCATCACTTAGAATCACAACAGGTTTGGTAGTAGTTTTTATACTCAATTAAGTGTATTCATTCCTTTCTTTTCCTCTCTCTTATCTAGCCTTATACATTCTTATTTTAGATATAGTGTATCTAGTAAGAACTGATCTACTCTTTATTTTTCTTTCAAATTTGTAATTCATAATGTGCTCTCTCTAGGCACACCCAGCATCACATAGCTTCATGATCTTCACACTTTATAGGTAAGTTTAGGTATGCTTTCTATTTTTCCTTTATCCTAGTATTTAACTTTTTTGCATCACTAGAGTAAAGTGGGGGGGGGAATATAGTCATATAAAATGTAAAAATTGGTAGCTTGAGTGTGGCTAATGACACCTAACCCTTAGGTCCCTCTTTCTTTCTATCATGACCATCAAAAGTATTTATTCACTACTTCACATTTATTTTTAGCCTTATAGACTTGATCCTAGCTGAGCCAGACCCTTTTTCTATGAAATATCCATCCCCCTAGGTCTCATCTACTCAGGATAATAGTGCCACATTAAGACTATAGCACTGATGTCACTAATATCTGCTTTTAACATTATTTTCCAAGTCTATTTTTTACCCCAACAATCAATTTCTTCTAATTTCCCATCCTTCTCCTTATCGTCCTATCATGAGTACATTCAATCCATGACCAATAGATCCCTATAAAATCCCATTCAAATATCCTTTGGAAAGGATTGATAATTATCACTAAGCAAGTAAGACTACTCAAGAAATCTTCCCTATTTTCTACATATAGTTGGCCAATAAAATTATAAGCTTATTCAAATCCTTACACCAATCCCTATCCACCTCAAACACATCCAATTTATCATTCTACATCTCCATACATATAATTTCATAAAGCACATCAAGTGAGAGAACTACATATGACTTGATCCCTCTTTAGAGTATTGGTATGTAGTTAGTGTGGCCACATAAGGGGTATGGATCCATGTCTAGTGAATCTTAAACACACTAAACCCCTCCCCTATTTCTTGAAATTGGTTAAAGCATAATGGAACATAGGGTTGGAAGATAAAATATAATCTATAAGGAGGTCTACAAACTTCCAACTATCAAAACTTTATAGATAGGGTCACACAGACCTAGCAAACAAAACCTAAAAAGCTTAGATCCTTAGAAAATTAGTGGTAGAGGTGGAATATAGCACGGTGTCACTCCTATCTAGGTATAACACTCCTATCCAATCATAAAATAAAGTTTAGATCTCAGTTTGTGATAGTGTCCTAGTCCTACACAGTGAAGTCTAGCCTTTGTCTTAGTTAGATCAATTAGTTTCTAGCTAAGTCTTGTTTTCTTCCCCTTATTACTATTTTTAGAAAAATTTGAATTATAATCATAGTTCAAAAATTAGTAGCTTAATAATTAAATATTTATTTACTGATTTTACTACTCAAACCCTTTAACTAAATTAGGAATATTACACTAATATTTCTAAAATTGTTAAAATAGTCTCCTATGATGCAACAAACAACAAATCAAAATTATGGGTTCTTGAATAATCAAGAAAAAATAAAGGGCCAATAGTAAAACCAACATGAAGCTTACACCAACTTAGTAGTCACTCAAGTTTTTGACTCTAACAGTTTTTAATTGGATTTTATATAAATAATAGTCTAAAAATTAAGCAACGACATCCTCAATATGCAAAAAAGGATGGGAAATACCACTAATTAAAATTACAATCAAAATTATGGATTTCCAAGATACAACAAAGATTTCAATAAGTTCATGAATAATTTATAACAATAATAGTCTAATAAGCTACTAGAAATCACTATCATGGAGACAACTTTATCAAATTAATGTATGGTTCACAACACATCACAACACGAGGAATTAGATTGTGTAGAGTTATGTACATCCTTTGAAATATTTTAAAGTGAAATGATTATACAAGAACAAATAATTAATCCTCCAAATATCCCTCATGAATCTAGCCCTTCAAGTTTAGCTATGGTCTTTGAAACTTATAAGTCTTCCTTCCTAAATGAAGATGACAATATTTTGGAAGCTAATAATGATGAAGTATAGGCATTCCAGTAGTTCAATAGGAATAATTTCAATCTAAGGAATAGATTATATCTCACCACTTTTACTCCTCCCAATAATATAGTTATTCCCCCAAATCTTAAAGTTGATTATAATCTTCCTCTCCCATAAGGGAATGATCAAGCTCAGCATAGAGAGGAATAGAGTAAGGGAGAATACAACATTATTGAGGATATGAATAATATTTAGGCCAACTAGCATAAATTATAGTTAAAAATTAACTCTTATGGAAGTATATCATAGGTAAGTTTATTTTATAAAAGTCCAAACTAGCCAACAAAAATTTTATATGCAAAATCAGTCCTGAGGTTCCCCCTTTCTTGCTAACCATATCGGCATTTGGCAAGAACATACAAATTTTTTGGTAGATTCCATATATTTAATGATAGTAATTCTATATTATATTTTATTGAAACTTGGTTTGACCTTGAGTCCATCCAAGAGGACTATACCACAGCTAGATAAGATATTAATGCCCATTTTGGGAGAACTTAATGATGTGAAAATCTAGGTTATTGTAGAACCTTGAGTACAAATGACTATCGACATACTGGTAGTGGATATTATAGAAGGATATGGGTTACTATTGAGTATATATTGGTCAAAGACATTAAATAGATATCTTTTCATAGACTTGTCTCATATTTGGATACCATAGAGAGGCATTTCCAATCATATCAAGATTGATCAAGAGTTTAAGATGAAGTATCTTATTATAGAGTACAACACCAATAATAAATAAGTTATAAGTCTCCTTTTCTTATAATTTATAAATTTACTAAAATTCATGAAATTTATGAATAAATTTAGGCCCCTTCCCAATTATGGACCCTCTATTTTGATGGAGCAATATCCAAGCAAGGATCAGGTGTTGGTATCGAGTTGATTGATCCATAAGGAGAGAATTTTTTAGTAGAATATAGGATCAAATTCCCATGTACCAATAATAGAATAGAGTATGAGGCCCTAATTCTGGGATTACATTTTGCCCTAAAAAACAATGTCAAGGAACTATTGGTTTATAGAGACTTAGAACTAGTGATTAACTAGGTCAATAATAAGTATCAATGTAAATCATCATACTTAAATAAGTAAAAGCATAGAGCTTGGGATATAATTGATTCATTCAAGGTATTCAATATGGTGATTATCCCAAGAGAATAAAACCAAGCTATTGATTCACTAGTCATTTCAACAGCAAATTTGGTACCCTTACAAGAGTTAAAAGTGCAAAAGTTATCCATTGAATTGGTACCTTGTCCCTTAGTACCAAATAATGTTGAAAATTTTTAAGTGTTTGATGATGATCAATAGATCATCTAGTTTTTGATAAATTTAGGACAATTTGAATCTCATATTATTGATGATGAATAAATAATACATAGGAGCCACAAAGAATTTGATGAAGAGGATGTTATCTAACTAAAAGAGAATCATCTCCCACTAATGATGGTCACATTGGAAAGGATCTTTGATACATATCCTCAAGCTCAATAATAAACGTAACTCAAGGTTAATGAGTCTAAGTTTAACAAAGAAAATGTGGGTGATGAGAGGAATGCAAACCTCATTAATATTGTTTTAAAATACACTCCAAATGAAAGGAAAAAGGTCAAAGAATTGATTATCAGGTATAAAGATGTAATCATATGGACCTATGATGATTTAAGAATATTCAATCCTAAATTCATCACCTATATAATTCCACTCAAGCCTAATCATAATTAATTTAGGTAGATGGAAAGACCAATTAATCCTATCCTAGAACTATTGATCAAAAAATTAGTAGATAAGTTTTTAAGTGCCTGGATAGTTTTTCCTATCAGGCATTCAACTTGGGTGGCTAATCTAGTTTTGGTCAAGAAAAAGAGTGATGAAATTAGACTATGTGTTAACTTCAAAAACTTGAATAAAGACTCTGAGAAATATAATTATCCTTTGTCTTCCTTAGATGAGGTGTGTAGTCATATAAAAATGCAAAATTGGTAACTTGAGTGTGGCTTATGACTCTTAATCCATAGATTCCTCTTGCTTTCTCTCATGACCCTCATAGGCTTATTTTCACTAATTTTCAATCATTTGTAGCCTTATGAACTTGATCCCAACTAATACAAGACCATATTTTCATGACCAATCGATCCCCCTAGGTCTCATACCCTCAAGATAATAGCACCCAACTTGGACTATAGCACTAGACCCTAGGGTGTCCCCTTTTTGGCACTCCTATCCCATCACATTTTGAGCCCAAATTATCATTTCCCCTTGATTCATCCTCTTTATGGTGTCAACCTAGCATGATTAAAATTAACCCATGACCAATATTTCCCTATATAATCCCTTTCAAAGATAATTTATGAAGGGTTGTCAAATATCACAAAACAATCAATAATACAAGTAAGACTACTCAAGCACATTTCCCTATTCTCTGCATACAATCATCCAACACTATTTATATCTTATTTAAACCCTTAAAACAATCCATAGTCATATCAAGCACATATATTTTAGTATTTCCTTACATTCTCATATCACAATTTCACAAAGCACTTTCAAAGAGAAAACTACACATGGCTTGATCCCTCTTCAGAGTATTGGTATGTAGGCAGCATGTCCACACAAGGGGTGTGGATCCACATCTAGTGAATATTACACACACTAACCCCACATATTGTTTTAAATTGGTCAAATTATAATGTAATATAAGTTTTGAAGAGAATTTATACTCTATAGGGAGTTTTAAATACTTCCAACTACTAAAACTTTAGAGATAGGGTCACATAGACCTAGTGAACAAAACCCAAAAAAACTTAGATCCTTAAGAAAATAATGCCAAATAAGGAATATAGTATTGGTTTTATTCCTATCCACTTTTAACACTCTTGTCCAATTATAAAATGAAAGTTAAAATCATGTTTTCATTAGTGTCCTAGGCCTGTATAGTGAATATCAGATTTTGTCTCAGTCAGATCAGCATAGTTTAAGCTAAGTCTTATTTTTTCCCTCTTATTACTATTTTTAAAAAAACTCTAATTATTAATAAATTTCAAAAATTAGTAGCTTATTTACCACATATCATTTATTTATTTTACTACTCAAACCCTTTAACTAAATTAAGAATAAAATCCTAATTATTCACAAAATTGTTAAAACATTTAGTGAACCTGACTTACTTCATTTGCACATAAAAACCCTAAAAACCCTATGGTAAAATTCCTTATAATTTCTCCTATGAATTTATAAATTTTTACTTGAATATTTAAATCAAAAATTAATTTGAAATTTTTAAAATGTTGTAGTAAATTTTAAAATAATTTTCTTTCAAACCCTAGTTGCCCATACTAGGTGTTAGTATTTTTCCAATAATTGTCCAACAATTTTTTAAATTTGTACTAGCATATTAAAATCATAAAATCCATTCAAAATTAAAAATTCAATATTAATTTTTAAAAAAATTCAAAACCCTATTTACACATAAGAGGTCTTATTCAATCAAGCATTTCCAATAAGTTTCTAACTTTTTAGTTGCTTTTTTGAATCGAAAATCCAATTTAATTTTAAAAATACATAGTATTTTGAAAAAAATATCATTATCAAAACCCTAGTTTCATGTAATATCTCCTATTCATTTATTGAGGTATCACCTTACATGTTTGTGAGCTTCAAATTTCAAAAATGAATCTCACTTATTTACAAATTCTTCTTACATTTCTTGTAAATAAGGAGACCATAATTGGTCCTATCATGTACATGAATGATGAAGTCTACCATATGTTAGTACAAAGCTTCATTATTTGCCTCTCATTCTTAATTTTCATAATAAGAGATGATATTATAAACTTCAATGCCAAACATGCACAATATTTTAATATTCTTTTTGCATACTCCCTTTTGCTCATATAGAATAGTTGCCAACTCCATTTTATTAAACAAATTAATAATATTATTGTACATGTCAAAAAATTCCATACCTTTATACAAAAATTCATGTTATCTATCATTTGCTTTCTATTTATCATGTGGAATTTTTTTCAAGTTTATCATGTCAAACACATTATAAATGTTGTGTTACAAGTCAAAATTTTCTATGCCTTCGTGCACACTTTCATACTCTATATTTATTGCTTGTTATTTATCTTATGGAATGCTCTTTATAAACATATTATTGCATAAATAATCACTTGAAATTCATGCATTTCACTCGACATCCATGTTTTCTACCTAAATTCATATAACTCATTGGCTACTTTTGAGTATCTCCCTATCACTACTAAACACAAGCAAACACTAGCAGTTGTATCTATCCCTCCTCCCTTCAAACTTGGTACATTGAGATCTAATCCCTCACTTGCTATTAGCTCTATACCTATAGTAGATCATGTCGTCCATGCTAACACCCAAGTTTATGAAGATAGGTAAGTTAATTACACCCATGGCTATATCTTTATCACTCAAGCTAGCACCCCTTTAAATATAGTTTATATTCTTGAGATCCTTAACGATTAGATGTCTACAAATATGTGTTGTATACAGCCCTTCACAATACTATAATTATTATTTTAACTAAACTATATTATGTTGCATCCACCCTCAACATAATATAATAGACTGAAGAGCATATTTATTTTGAGAAAGAGGATTTACCCCTGCAACACATCATTGAATAAAAATTACCTCTATATATTTAATTAATAATTAATGATGTGGGGGTAAAAAGAGTGTTATTTCATAATAGTTCAACACTCAACATTTACAACATTTATTTTCTTAAACATCTTAATATTCAACCTCACAACTTAGACCATTTTAACATGAACATTAGAGGTTTTAAAAACATCCCACAGAAAGTCATGGGTTAAATAATACTCAATCTTACCTTAGGGCCTAAGACACTACCAAATACTTTCCAAGTCATGCCAAATGACCTTAACTATAATTTATTACTTGGTCGGCCTTGGACTCATGATATGCATGCAATCCCTTTTACACTCCATGCTTGTCTAAAATTTAGTCATAAAGGCTACATATACACATTTCTAATCAATAATGAACCTTTTAAATACTTCTAGGTTGATAAAAATCCACAAAATTATATTCTACATTTTAATCTTAGGAATTTACCTACACACCCTGATTTTCATAATATACCCTTAGACCATACAACACATCAACAAACTTCAAGTTTCATAATAACCTTGATATAAAATCACCAATTTTCCTCTCCTTTCACATTTAAATATCTTAATAAGATGGGATATCATGACAAAGGTCTTAGAAAGCATGAACAAGGAATCATCAATCATGTCAAGGCATTCACACAACATCAAATGTAAGGGCTTAGATATCAATCTACCTATCTTCATAATAAGCCTTCTTCTACTAAATAAATACATAAAGTTTCATCTACCCACTACACTATCAAATCATAATGTTAATCATTCTTCAACCCTATCATTGATCTATCCTGATCTCATTGATAACACAGTTTCACTACACATGTTTACATTAGATGAATTATATAATGATGAATCCCTCTTACAATTTCTCAAATTATATGAGGATCTCCCATCCTACTATCATAAAAATAGATTTCCTCATCACATAAATTCCTATGCATATTTTGGAGAAAGTCTAGATTCTCTGCAAGACATATCAGCTGATTTAGATGATACTATTCCAACTACTCCCTACACACTTGATCATTCCACATTGCTTAACAAAGAAATAATTAATTTTAATTTTTGAATTGATTAGGATCCTTACGTGGTCTTTCTAGCCACTACCTTATGAAAGGAAGAAGATATAGATATTCATCAAATATTAACAGATTTCTTAGAACTCTTTATTTGGTCTTAGTCAGATATGCCAAGAATTAATACATCTATAGCAGTCTATCAGATACCCTTATACCCAAATGATAAACCAATTAAGTAAAAAACAAATTAAAATTCATCCTAAAGTGACTCTCTTAGTCAAATATGAGATCCAACACCTCTTAGATGTTGGCTTGATTCGACCAATAGCACACCTTGATTAGATCTCGAACATAGTTCCCATAGTAAAACCTAATGGGAAAATTTGATGTTGTTTTGATTCCCAAGATTTAAATAAATCATGCCCAAAAGATTATTTCTCCTTACCCAATATCTATATGATCATTGATTCCATAGCTAGGTATGACATGTTATCATTTATGGATGGCTTCATTGGATACAACCAAATCAAGATCACTGAATAAGATCAAGAGAAAACATCTTTTACAACACTTTGGGGTATATTTTGTTATATTTTCATGCCCTTTGATTAAAAAATGTTGAAGCCACATATCAATGTACCATGACATGCATCTTTCACAATTTGATTCACCATACTATTGAGGATTATGTTGATGATATACTAGATAAATATAAAAAATGATAACATCATGTTGTTGATTATGAAATATATTTCAATGACTCAAGCAATACAATGTTTGACTAACCCAAAAAAATGTAAATTCAGAGTCACATTAGGTAAATCCTAGGTTTCATTATTTTTCAATGTGGTATAGAGGTTGACCCTAAGAAAGTCAAAGCCATTATAGATATGCCACCACCCATGAACTTAAAACAACTCCAATCCCACCAATGCAAAATATAATCAATACATCATTTTTTAGCTCAACTTACTAATAAAACTCAAGTTTGACTCATTTATTAAAGAAAGATACAAATTTTTTCTGGGACCACGCTTGTCAAAAAAGCTTCAATTCCATCAAGTAATATCTTCTTAATCCACCTATTTTAGTACCACCTATCCCTAATAAGCCTTTCCTCTTATATATCTCATCAATAAATCATGCACTAGGATCACTATTAGTACAACATGATGATTAGCATACCGAGTGAGCAGTTTATTACATCAGTCACACACTAGTTGATTATGAAAAACATTATTATTTGATCAAAAAACTATGTCTAGTATTATTTTTTTCCACATAAAAACTCTAACATTACATGATAAATATTGAGATGCAAGTCATTAAAAAAGAAAATCCATTGCAATTTCTATTGTAAAAACCACATATTTTAGGTCAAATCATAAAATGGATAATGTTATTAATATAATTTAACTTAAAAATAGTCCTCCAAAATCAATAAAAGGGCCAAATCATTGCAAACCATTTAGTAACAACACCACCCTTGGATATCAACCCTCTTATCATCACCTTCAAATATGATTTTAATTCTTATTCTACTCATTCAGATATATGGACCATGTTCTTTGATGGCTCTTACTGCACATTCAGTGTAGGGGTAGGCATTGTCTTTGTCAATCCTTCTAATCACATAGTTCCTATAATATATTGATTAAGTTTTTCATGCACCAACAACATCGTTGAATATGAAGCACTTATCTTAGGTATATTTTATTCCCATTCCCTCCAAATCAAATCCATTCAAGTATTTTATGATTCCAAACTAGTGTTTAACCAAGTAAATGATGTTTATCAAATAAAAGAGGAAGATCTTATCCCATATCGTAACATGGTACAATGTTTATCATCATAATTTGATTACTTTTCTATAGAAAGGATACTAAGAAAAGATAACTAACACGTAGATGTAATGGTAAGTGTCACCTCTTTGATCCCTATCAATATCCATGATGATCAATTTATTTTCACAACTAAGTGATTATAATCACCATCAATATCTAATGTAGATTTGATAGCACTATCTGTCGTAGCCACTACATGTAGTTCCATAACTCCAAAATGGTTCTCTGACATCTATAAATTTCTAAATAAATATATTACACCATAATATTTTTCACAAAATTACAAATATAAGTTACACAAATAAGCACTTTGTTATGTAATCATTGGTAGGAACCTCTTTAAATGATCCTTCGATAGATAATTGCTGAGATGTTTGACTTCAATATAAGCCAAAATTACTCTTACATAGATGCATGATAGTGAGTGTGGTGGTCATTTTAGTGGAAAGGTCATGTTAGGCTACTACTATCCCACCATAGAATAAGAATGTTTAGAATATGCAAAGTTATACAATAAATGTCAATTACATCATAACTTATAGCATACACCTTCACAATAATTACAACCTATTTTCTCTCTCTGGCCATTCATGTTATGGGGATTTGATCTTATTAGAAAGATTAACCCTAAATCAGCCAGTGGGCACAATTTCAACATCATAGCTATAAAATACTTAATAAAATGGGTGGAAGCCATTCCACTTCAATCTATTATAGGGGAGGACATTTGTTGTTTCCTCTTGACCCACACTATTTCATGCTTTAACCTACCCAAAACTATCATTTTTGATAATTTAATGTCATTCAAGAACAAAATTATCAAGAAAATTTGCACAAAATATAAGATTAAGCACACATTCTCCACTCCATACTACCCACAAAGAAATGATCAAGTAAAAGCCACCAATAAAACCATCAATAGCATTTTAAGCAAAATAGTGACCAAACTTGGATATGATTGGCACAATCAACTAGTATTTGCATTATGGGCCTATCACACAAGTATTCACACACCTATAGGAGACACTCCTTATTCAATCGTATATAGAATAGAAGTAGGTTTACCATTGGAATTAGAAATCCCATCCCTTTATGTCTCCCTTAAAGTCATTCTCACTAATGACTAATATCATGAAAAGCATCTACACTAGCTCGCACAGTTAGACCATACACACATTCAAGAAGTAGAACATCTCCAAATATAATATCAATGTATTTTATGATCCTAAAATAAATGAGTTCACACCAGAGAATTCAAAGTTAATGATCTCATTCTCAAAGAAAATCTTCACAATGTCAATGCTAAAGAAGAAATCAAATGCAAATTTAAACCAAATTGGCTATGTCCATACATCATTACTAAAAATATTATCCCTAAAGTGTATCATCTAGCTTCATTTTAAGGAAATAAACTCAAAAATCTAATGAATATTATGCATCTACGTAGATTCTATGTATAGTATTGCATTCCACACATCACTTTGTACATTATTTCCTTTACTTCAAATATGTCACAAACACAAAAACATTTTGATTGTATGCATCCTCTATGCTCTACATTTATACTCCTTTGTTATACTTAAATTTTATTTTTTATGCTATTTTTCATCAATTTATCTACATTACCATGCTTCACTTAATTTTATTTGAGTGTGTACAGTGACTTACAAACCCTTGATTGCTTCACTCTACCCATTGAGGGGACATCCTACTCCTGTATGTGAGATGCACATTGATACATATTCCCCCTAGGGGCATAATATACATGACTACACCATCTAGGTTATGCCATTTCTATACCACACACTCTATTTATCATGTTAATGTACATTATTTACTAGCTTACATAGATTACTCTATTGACACTCACTAGTATTTAGCATTTGTGTGTTTCTTTGCATATACCTAGTCTTGTCCTAATATGTCTTGCATAGTTTCAATTTTGCTTTGATTAGTTATATGTGTTTATATTTTATAGTATTTACATGATTTATCTTATTTCTTAGCATAGCTTGATGTGATTGCATTCCCAATTCTTGCTTATTTCTAATGTGTGCCTTAGGACATTTTCCAATTCCCTTTGTTTTTATTCATATGTGTGCCTTTGGACATTTGTCAATGTCCCTTGCCTATACTCTTCTATTTTATTATGGATTTCATGAAAACTTTCTTGTTTTAAATATATGTGTATGTGGCATTTGAAAATGCCTTGTATGCTTGCTTTCTAGTTTGAGTGACATGTGCCCATGTCCTTTGTTTGTTTGGCCCCTTGGCCACTCTTGTACACTTATTGATTCTTGATTCTTGCCTTGTGTGCTTGTTTCTTGATTACTTTATATTTTTTTCAATGCGATGATCCAAATCATGCATTATCTTTCTTCTTGGATGTCATGATGGACATCATGCTCCATCTCTTCATGACAACTAACACTCCTAGTTTTAGTTTAGTACATTGCACATGCTTTTAAATTTTTATATTTATCTACGAATACCCTTATTTACCTAATAATCTCTCAATACAAATCATGTTATATCTTGAGATATCTTGTCACTTATCATTGCTATATCATATTTTTTACAGCATAACACACTTTGAAGTCTCTTTCTTATAAAGGTAGTCATTGCAGTGTCTCCATTCCTACCCTTGTAAGAGGGGGAGACAAACAAGGTTTTTGTCACAAAGATCAAAGCTCATATCAACCAAAAAATCTAGTTTTAGAACACTTATAATAGTAACCAAACATCAAACCCATCATAATAGACTAGGTAGATAGTGAAGAATCTAGAATAGTCATTAGATTTGGCCTCGGATAATAGAACCAAGATTGGAATAAAGTGCCAATGGTATTACTATCCATTTCCAATACTCATATCTAAATATTATAAAAACCATAATTTATATAAGTAGGTAGAAAAGTAGGTTTAGCTACATATTTGCATAACTAGACTAGTTCAAAATCAGTAGGTTTAGTACACATTTTGCTCAGAGAATCTAGATATAGGTGGCATCATTTCAAAGTGGATTTGATACAAGCCTACCCTCCACATTCCTAATTTTTTGAGTTCTCAAGTGGCTTCCACATAAGCTAGATTCTTAGTTTTGGAGTGGCTTTCATATAAGCCTAATCTCCATATTTTAGAGTGGCTAAGAATGACCTAGTTTCTAGCATACATTTGACTATCCACACCAACATTTTTAGATCATAATACATATATGGGCTTCAATATCCATCTCATATGACATAAATTTCATATCTATATCATTTCATAGCTTCACTTCATGGGGAAATGATGGAGACAAAATACTAACTAGCCTTTGTATTCTTAAGACACCTATTTAGAGGGATTAGACACATAGTCCAGACATCGATTAACACATGCATGATTATATAACTTCACTTAATAGGTGATGATGGAGCCAAAGGGCCAACCTTTGCTTCTTGATCCACTCTCATGGAATTGAGTACTCATCTCTATTTGTGATATTACTCTTGGTACAACACCTTCTAGCATTACCTAGCATAATCTACAATCACAATAGGTTTTGTATTGGTTTGTAAACCCGATGAGGTGTATTCATTCCTTTTTTTTCCTCTTTCTTATCAAAATTTTTACATTTTTATTTCAAATATAGCATATCTAGTAAGAACTGATCTACTCTTATTTTTTCTTATAGACTCACACTTCATATTATTCTCTCTCTATCCACAACCCAACATCACAATAGCATCATGAGCTTGGCCCTTATAGGTAAGTTCAGATACGCTTTATATTTTTCTTCTATCCTAATATGTCAATTTGTTGCATCACTCAAATAAATGGGGGGAAATTTAGTCATATGAAATTGAAAAATTGGTAACTTGAGTGTGGATTATGACTCCCAATCCATAAATCCCTCTTGCTTGCTCTCATGACCCTCACAAGCTTATTTTTACTAATTCCCAATCATCCATATCCTTTCAAACTTGATCCCAGCTTATTTAAGACCCTCTTTTCATTACTTATCCATCCCTCTACATCTCATACCCTTAGGACAATAGCACCCAACTTAGACTATAGCATTAGACTCTAGGGTGTCCTCTTTTTGGTGCTCTTATCCAATCACATTTTGAGCCTAGATTACCAAATTTCCCTGATTCTTCCTTTTCATGGTGTTGACTTAGTGTGATTGCATTTAACTCATGACCAATATATCCCTATATAATCCCATTGAAAGGTCATTTGGAAAGGGTTGGAAAATATCATAAAGCAAGCAAGAATACAAACAAGACTACTCAAGCACATTTCTCTATTCTCTACATATAGCCATCCAACACTATTTCTAGCTTATTCAAACCCTTACACTAATCCCTATTCATCTCAAGAACACCTAATTTAGAATTTCCTTACATTCTCATATTAAAATTACACCAATAAATTTCAAAAGGAGAACTACATATGGCTTGATCCCTCTTCAGAGTATTGGTATGTAGGTAGTGTGACCATACAAGGGGTGTCGATCCACGTCTAGGGAATCTTACACATACTAAACCCCACTCTTATTTAAAATTAGTAAAAGTATAATGGGAGAGAGGTTTTGAAGATAAAATATGCTTTATAAGGAGCTCTATAAAATTATAACCACCAAGACTTCAGAGATAGGGTCACACAGACTTGTCAAATAAAACTGAGAAAGCTCATATCTTTAAAACAATAGCACTAGACAAGGACTATAACACTGGTGCCACTCTTATCCACTTTTGACACTCCTATATAATTATAAAATGAAATTTATAATCCTATTTATGATAGTGTCACAACACTACATAGTGAATATCAAAACTTATCTTTGTCGAATCAGCATAGTTTAAGCGAAGTCTTATTTTCTCCCTCTTATTACTATTTTTTAAAAATTTCTAATTACCAATAAATTTCAAAATTAGTATCTTATTTACCACATATTATTTACTAATTTTAATACTTATACCATTTAACTAAATTAATAATAAAACCCAATTATTCCCAAAATTATTAAAACAAGGTGATATAAACTGTGAGTGATTATGGAATGATGTCTTTCTAAGATGTATTTTAAGGATATAATCAAGTGCTAGTATAATTTGAAGATAGGATGAAAACCACATTTACTAAAAAATGGGGAACATATGCATACAAGAAAATGTCATTTAGGTTGATCAATGTTGGAGATACTTTTCAAAGAGTAATGGATCATACATTTTAGGGACTGATAGGACAATGGATAACTATATACATGGATGATCTCATTATTTTATTTAAAAATAGATTTGATCATGTTTTCCATATTTAGTCCATTTTAGAATGTGTAAGATGTTGGGGATCAACCAACAATGGATTACACTTATGAAAGCAATCAATGCGGAAATAAATCAGATAGATAAGTAATTGAAATGATAAATAGCATAGAACAAGATATACAAGAAAACACCCTGAAAACTTGTATTAAAAACTCTTTACAATAGGAATACAAATGAAGAACTTTGTTCTTCCACACCTCTCTCAGATGCACACAAGATCTCTCACTAGATCTCTATTCCTCAAGAGCTCTCACTAAAGTACAGTCCTTCAAACATTCACAATGTTCTACTCGTACTCTATTACACTCTCATACACTTCATCATCATCATCCAATAGCCTAGAAGATCTCTCCTACATATAGAAATAGGAAACTTAAGCATGCTCTTACAACAAACAGTTAAGCCTCTTCAACAAGGGCTCTAGAAATAACATTGCTAACAATAGAGACGCGAGCATGAGTCTACAACTCAAACTCATCATGCAAACACTCGCTTCTGTCCTCGGAAATAGCTTTCTGGACACGCAGGTAACCGACGTCAGTTCCTGTCTGTTCGCCTGTGACCGTCGCCGGCCGACCATACCGCCGACGTCGGCACCTCTGAACTGCAACTGACCGACGTCGGTCGCTCCTAACCGACGCCGGCGTCTGTGTAGACCCGAACATGTTTGTCTATGCTCCTTGGTGAAGCTTTTAGCTCCACATACCTAACAATCTCCCACTTGGAGATAAACCAGCTGCACCAATACCTGTACAACAAGATCTTCTAGCTCCTCCATCTTCAACTTAATTATGAAGACCAATAGAAGTTGAATGAAGATTCAACTTCTCCTTAGTAACTGGCTTTGTTAGCATATCAGCAGGATTCATGTCTGTATGGATCTTCTCCAGCTTCAACTCACCATCTTCCAATACCTGCCGTATGAAGTGGTACCTTAGCTGTATGTGCTTGGTTCTAGAATGGAAAGCTGAGTTCTTAGCCAAATGGATTGCGCTTTGACTGTCACTATGCAATCTACAACTCCCATGCTCCCTTCCAAGCTCTTCCATGAACCGTGTCATCCATATCAACTCCTTGCTAGCTTCTGTAGCTGCAATGTATTCTGCTTCTGTAGTTGACAAGGCTACAACCTTCTGCAACTTAGAAATCCAACTAACTGCCGTCCCACCTACAGTAAAAACATAACCTATGGTGTTCCTCCTGCCATCCAAATCCCCTGCCATATCTGAATCTACATAGCCATGTAGAGACGTATCTGAACCTCCATAGCATAAGTGTCTGCTGCTGGTTCCTCTCAGATATCTAAGGATCCATTGTACTGCTTTCCAATGCTCCTTTCCTGGATTGGCCATATACCTGCTTACTACTCCCACTGCTTGGGCAATATCTGGTCTAGTACACACCATTGCATACATCAAACTTCCTACCGCGGAAGAATATGGAACTTTGTTCATGTACTCTACCTCATCATGTGAATTGGGACATTGTTCTTTACTTAACTTAAAATGTCCTGCCAAAGGTGTGCTTACCGGTTTCGCATCCTGCATGTTGAACCGTTTCAACACCTTGTCCACATAATCTTCTTGAGACAATATCAACCTGTGATTTTCTCTGTCTCTCTTAATGCTCATGCCAAGGATTTTCTTAGCTGCTCCCAAATCCTTCATGGCAAACGTTTGAGCTAACTTCTCCTTAAGCTCTGAGATGTCCTGCATGTGAGACCCTACAACCAGCATGTCATCTACATACAACAATAGAATAATGTATCTACCGTTATCAAATCTCTTAAAATATACACAATGGTCTGATTGACACCTACTGAAACCATGCTCAGTCATAAACCTGTCAAATTTCAAGTACCATTGTCTTGGAGCTTGCTTGAGGCCATACAAGCTTTTCTTTAACCTGCACACTAGTTTCTCCTTACCCTTGACCTCAAAACCTTCTGGCTGTTCCATGTAAATTTCCTCATCTAAATCTCCATGAAGAAATGTTGTTTTAACATCTAGCTGCTCGAGATGCAAATCCTCAAAAGCAACCAAAGACAGTACAACCCTTATAGAAGTCATCTTAACAACTGGAGAAAAAATCTCGCCAAAGTCAATACCTGGCTTTTATGCAAAACCTTTTACAACCAATCTGGCCTTGTATCTCATCTGACCATCCTCGCCTTCCTTCAACTTGTAAGTCCACCTGTTCTTCAGTGTTCTCTTACCAGCTGGCAATTCAACCAAATCCCATGTTTGGTTCTCCCTTAAGGACTCCATCTCCTCAATCATGCCATGCTCCCACTTACTCCTGGACTCCACCTGTAAAGCTTCTTCAAAACTTTCTGGTTCTCCACCATCGGTTAGCAATAAATAATATAAAGAAGGAGAGTATCTAATTGGAGGCTTACTTACCCTTTCAGACCTCCTGATTGGTGTCTTGGACTCGTTTTCAACAATCTGTCCATCCAAATTTTCTGACAGTGACCGACCTCGGCCGCCTGTAGACCTGTTACTGGCCGACGCCGGTTCTTCCTGGCCGACGCCGGTGCCTGGTCTGCCGACGTCGGTCTCTGTATGACCGACATCGGTTTCTATACTGCCGACGCCGGTGCCAAACCTGCCGACGTCGGTCTCTGTGTTTTCCTGTAAGTGATTATTTCTTTTTCCTGCGAGCTCATTTTGGACCATAATTTCGTCCAACTCATTATTGCTCTGCCCAGCTTGATCTAGCTTCCTTGTCTGATCACTGTACATCACTCTTTCATTGAAAACAACATCACGGCTCCTAATTACCTTGTTAGTTCCTAGATTCCAAAATCTGAAACCAAAATCATCTGAGCCATAGCCTATAAACGTGCACCTCATAGACTTAGCATCAAGCTTCTTTCTATTTTCCTTATCTATGTGCACAAAGGCTTCACAACCAAAAACTTTGAGATATGAGAGATCAATCTTTTTACCTGTCCATGCCTCTTCCGGAATTCCACCATCCAGAGCTGTAGAGGGTCCTCTGTTGATCAGGTACACTGCGGTGTCAACTGCTTCTGCCCAAAACTCTAAGGGCAACCCTGCATGCAATCTCATACATCTTGCACGCTCCATAATAGTCCTGTTCATCCTTTCAGCAATACCATTCTGTTGAGGTGTCCTTGGAACTGTCCTTTGCCTACGGATCCCATTTATGTAACAATACAATTTGAACTTAAGACTGCAGAACTCACCACCATTATCGGATCTCAAGCACTTTAATCTTTTGCCTGTTTCATTCTCAACCATGGCTTTCCATATCTTAAAAGTCTCAAAAACATCAGATTTCTTTTTAATACAGTAGATCCATACCTTTCTTGTGGCGTCATCTATGAATGTAACATAGTACTGTGATCCGCCAATAGAGGCTACATGAGCCGGTCCCCACACGTCTGTGTGAACAAGCTGCAACTTTTGCCTTTTCTTAGTAGACCCAGTCTTTAGAAAACTAACCCTTTTCTGTTTTCCAAACACACAATGCTCACAAAATTCTAGATCCATACTTTTCAAATCTGAAAGCATACCTTTAGACTTAAGGATAGACATCCCCTTCTCACTCATGTGGCCAAGCCTTGAGTGCCACAATTTAGCATCCACATCTGAAGTAGATAAAACTGAAGGAGATTTGTTAGTAATACAATTACACAAATAGAGAGTACCTTCTCTCTTACCTCTGGCCATAACAAGTGCACCCTTGGTCACTTTCCAAGAATCTGCTGTGAGAGTTACTGTACAACCCTCATCACCAAGCTTACCTGCAGAAATCAGATTTCTCTTCAAACTAGGAACATGCATCACATCCCTCAACACCCATGTGTTGCCATTCTGCATCTTTAGCTGCACTTTACCTTTGCCAATAATCTTGCAAGGCTCATCATCCCCCAAGTATACTATTCCAAAATCTCCATGGACATAGTCACTGAAATATTCTCTGTTAGGGGTAGCATGGAAAGACGCACCAGAATCTAATACCCAAGATTCTATGTTATTATGCAAAGAGAAAATAAGAGCATCCTGTGCAATACCTGCAACCTTTGTCTCTTCCTTTCCTTCGTGCTGATTGTCCTCTTTAGGCTTTGACCAGCAATCTCTGCTTATGTGCCCCAACTTTCCACAGTTCCAGCATTGTGGCCTTCTGCCATTCCTGGATTTGGATCTGCCTCTTCCCTTAGACTTAGATCTTGATCTCCTCTTGCTCCTTTCTTTTTGCCTTCCTCTGCTCTCGAAATTTAAAGCGTTCCCGGATGTCCCAGAAGTCTCTTCTGTGCTTTTCCTGTGAATTTCCTCATTCAAAATAACACTAACCACATCCTCTAATTTTAAAATATTCGAAGCAGAAGCAGTATTAGAAACTGCCATTACCAAGCCATGCCAGCTTTCAGGCAAAGAACATAAAATTAAAAGAGCCTTTATTTCATCTTCAAATGAAATATTAACAGAACTTAACTGATTAACAATACCATGGAAATCATTCAGGTGATTAGAAACAGATCCACCTTCTTGCATATGCAAATTAAACAACTGCTTCATCAAATATACCTTGTTTGAAGTGGAGGGTTTTTCATACAAATTTGCTAACGTGGTCATTAACTCTACCGTAGTTTTTGCCTGTGACAAATTGGATATCACAGTGGAGGCCAGACTCAGTCTTATAGACCCAAGAGCCTTTCTGTCAAGAACTTCCCATTCTTCATCCTCCATGTCCTTGGGCTTCTTTGCTATCCCACCTAACAGTAAGTAAAGATCCTTCTGATACAGATAGTCCTCTATCTGCATTCTCCAGTGCTGATAGTTCTTGCCATTAAACTTTTCCATTCTCAACTTACTTTCCTCTACCATTGCTTCTCCCACTCAAACAGAAATCCCTGTGAGCAACCTGTAATCCGAACACACTACACAGATCTGAACCACCTGTTAGTGAACCTGGCTCTGATACCACTTGTTGGGGATCAACCAAAAATGGATTACACTTATGAAAGCAATCAATGTGGAAATAAATCAGATAGATAAGTAATTGAAATGATAAATAGCACAGAACAAGATATACAAGAAAACACCCTGAAAACTTGTATTAAAAACTCTTTACAATAGGAATACAAATGAAGAACTTTGTTCTTCCACACCTCTCTCAGATGCACACAAGATCTCTCACTAGATCTCTATTCCTCAAGAGCTCTCACTAAAGTACAGTCCTTCAAACATTCACAATGTTCTACTCGTACTCTATTACACTCTCATACACTTCATCATCATCATCCAATAGCTTAGAAGATCTCTCCTACATATAGAAATAGGAAACTTAAGCATGCTCTTACAACAAACAGTTAAGCCTCTTCAACAAGGGCTCTAGAAATAACATTGCTAACAATAGAGACGCGAGCATGAGTCTACAACTCAAACTCATCATGCAAACACTCGCTTCTGTCCTCGGAAATAGCTTTCTGGACACGCAGGTAACCGACGTCGGTTCCTGTCTGTTCGCCTGTGACCGTCGCCGGCCGACCATACCGCCGACGTCGGCGCCTCTGAACTGCAACTGACCGACGTCGGTCGCTCCTGACCGACGCCGGCGTCTGTGTAGACCCGAACCTGTTTGTCTATGCTCCTTGGTGAAGCTTTTAGCTCCACATACCTAACATAAGAAGTTTGGTATCTCACTCAACCCCAAGAAAAGCATTTTTGGTATTACCAAAGGCAAGCTACTAGGCCACATAATCAATAAAGACAAGATCACTATTAACCCAAACAAAATTTAGGATATTTCAAAAATTATGTTCTCAAATAGAAAAAATAAGCTCAAGCCCTTCTTTGGGAAGATTAATTTCATGAAGAGATTCATATTGGGATTTGCAAAGATTGTTAGACCCCTAAACATAATGATAAAATAAGATGCCAAAGTGGAGTGGAACCTAAAGCTAAAAAGTCTTTCCAAGACATGAATAAGGATATTTTATAGGCACCAATGTTGGTAAGTATATATTTGGTAAAGACTATTTTTTGTATTCATTTGATTCAGAGCATACCGTTATTGTCATGGTTATGCAGAAGAGGGAAGAAAGTGAACACCCTATCACTTTTATGAGCACCAACTTGAAATATGTAGAGATCAAATACTTCCTGATTAACAATTAAATATTTACCCTTTTCAAATTAATTAATGATTTTAGGCACTACATTCTCTAGAGAAAGATCATTACCATAGTACTTTATCTTGATATCAAGCTTATGCTAGGACAAAAACAATTAGGAGAGTATATGGGGAAATGGATGGTGAAACTATAAGATTTTGATATTGAAATTAAAATTACTAAGATCATCAAAGGACAAGGAATTATTTATTTTATGACTAAACTAGACCCATGCATCACCATTAAAGAGGTATACCAAACATAAGTTTCCTAAGAGGATTGGTATTCAGGTATTATATAGTTATTACTCACTTTAGCATGCCCCAAAGAGCTTAAGAGAGATCAAAATAGAGCCTTGAGGAGAAAATATGTGCATTATATGATCCATAAAGGAATATTATACATGAATGACTATGAAGGCATATATTTAGTATGTGTGTCACGTAAAGAAACTCAAGAGATCTTAAAGAACCTATATCAAAATATTAGTAGTGGCCATCCATCTATCAATACCATGTCCCATAAAATACTCACAATGGGTTATTATTGACCAATAATATTTAGAGATGCTCACTTTCACATGAGGACATGCCATAAATTATAGGTCTTGTCAAAAATAGAGGTACACACATCAATAACACTACAACATGTGATTGAAGGTAATTCATTTACCCAATAGTGTTTAAATTTCATTAGTGTCATAAATCCTAATTCTTTAGCTGGTCACAAGTTTGTAATCATTGATATATATTATTACATTAAATGGAATGAGGTAGTAACCACCAAGAACTCAAGATCCTAAGATGTGATTAGTTTCCTTGAAGAACATATCACAACTAGGTTTGGCACACCTATTTCTTTAGTTTGTGATAATGGTCTAATTTTTCAATCAGCTAAGTTTATAAAATGGGAGCATGATAATCAAATCATCTTAAAATTACTACCTACTATGGAATAGATTAGTTGAGTCAACCAATAAGAACATCATAAACACTATTAAGAATTCAACTATAGATAAGCCTAGGGAGTGGCATCTCTTACTGAAATATACACTATGGGTAGATCAGACTCGATATAAGTAATCCCTTAAAGCCTCACCATATGTGCTAGTTTATGGGAACAACCAGTGTTCTAAATCATTTTAAATCTACTAACATATAAATTTATTTAGGAATACATGGATCCTAATGAGAAGATAGAGTCCAAATTATTAAATATCATTAAAATGGAAGATTCTAGGAATGAATCATTAAAAAAGTTTAGTAGACATTAGGATGTAGTCAAAAATGGTTTGATGAGAGAAAAAAATCTAAATCATTCAAGATTTTTGACCTAGTGCTACTATGGGACAAGGCCCATGAGAAGAAAGTAATACATGACAAGTTCACCCCACTATGGATAAGGCCTTATCAAATCTATGAGATATTAGGTAATAATGTATTTCATTTGAAGGACCTCCATGGTAATAAATTGACATATTAGATCAATGGATAGTTTTGAATAATTACTTCATGGCTACTCCATATAGAGAGGTTTCTAAGTAATAATAGATGTTTTGGTAGAGGTAGTATTAGGTTAGCTTTACTTTATTAATTATATTCCTACTTTAAGTCATTTGAATTCGTTATATTAGTTCACGCTTTTTAGATTAGCTACTTTTTCTTTTGGTAGTTTGCTTTGCTTAGTTTAGTGTGTTTGTTTTAGGTAGTTTTCCTACTTTATAAGATAGTTTTCCTTTTATTTCATGGAAATTGATCATTCTTGATATAATAAAATATCAGCCTATGCATTTTGGAACCTGACTTGAATCAGTTTGTGTTATATCTTGTAGTTTAGAATTCTTAATCCAAGTAAGCAATGAGAGAGTTAGACACAAGTATATTAAAAAGCTAATAATTCTATCATGTATGTAAAATTTTCTCCCATAATTATATGAAAATTTATAAATCTATCCTTATCCCCTTACGTCAAATGCATATTAAATGCTAATACTTGTTTGAGGTAATGACCATTGGCATGGGTACAGTTGATAAATATATTTTGATTAACTAAATTTTAATAAGGCCGGCTCATGGATCTCACCTTCTTCTCTCTTTCATTTAGAAAGAAAAAAAGGAATAATCCACAAGTCATAAATAAAATCAAAGAGAATTAAAATCCAACATGATGAAATAAAATCAATGTATCACATATCATGTAAAATATGAAGGAAGACTGAAGAGGTGATCAAAGGTATTTTTGTTGGGGTTACTGATGCCTAGCTGGAAGCAAAGAAATACCCAAGTTCCCCAAATGTCTATGCACCTAAAACTCAATCAAAATGAAACCTACAACTCACCCTATGTCTTTTCCTAAACCCTTTGACAAGGAATAAATAATATCACTTCCCCACACATAGGTCCAATATATAAGTGGAGTTAGTATGTTGCATAGAATTATTAAGAGTCTCTTTTATTTTTTTGATATAATCATTTCATTTAGTATGGTCCATGGGTTATATTAGGATTGTAAAACCAAATATTCTAGGTTCTTGAAAACTCAAGAGTATTCACCCCTATGAGTTTTCATTTGTTGTGTTCAACACACCCCACCTTGGATTTTCTTTGAAGAGTGGGGAACCATTTTTTTTTAGAGGACTTATTTATGATTTGGGTTCTATGTGTGTATTTGGAATGGTTTTTATTATCTATAAAAACTTGATATTTTAGACATTGAATCATGTTTACTGCACCTCTTTTCCATTTGAAAGGACTTATTGAAACTAATATATTAATGTAAATTTAAAAAAAAAAAAATCTATGTATGATAGGTATTCAATTTTTTCTTATTTGAGTTCTTTTATTTAAGTTGCTTATTCAAATACTTTTATTCAGCATTTTAAAAAAAATTGGTCTTCAGTATTTTGGTATTAAAAAACTTTTAAGTCAAAAATTTTAGTCATAAATTATTTGGTCAAGAACTTCATTTAAAATTTTATTTTGGTTGAAAAATTTTTAGTTAGCAACTTTTCTTCAGATCATTTTGTTCAGCACTTTTTATGTGGCAACTTTACTTTGAAAACTTGGGTCTTCAAAAGGTTTAGGTCTTCAGGAAATTTCTCTTCGATAGATTTCATATACAATATTTTCATATGGGAAATTTTTCTATGTAAATTTAATCCCAAATGATAATCTCTTTAGAGAGCACTTAGTCTTTGATAACTATTCCTTTGGCAACTTTCATTCAGAGCCTTTAGTTTGGGAAATTTCCCTTCGACAACTTCTAGATAAATATTCCTAAATGAATCTCTTCAAAGATAATTTTGATTTAGGGTTATTTTTCTCATTATATTAGGCTCACCTTATCATATCATTCATCCTGAAGGCAAAGGTTGACCCCCCGACTAAACCATAAAGTGATAAGTGTCAAAAGAAGTAGAACTATGGCACCTAAAATGAGTAAGCATCCTATGTGGCATACCCACTAGGCCTAGGTGTTCAAGTTAGAATTGAATGAAGGTGAAAATATCATAGACATTAGATATTAGTGGTGTAAAAACTATAATGAATGTATAAATCTATAACATCGATCTCCCAATTGAGTTCACCTCATTTTATTTTTAAGAGATCGAGTGCACATAACCTTCTATAATTTTAAAAATCCCTAAATTCATATAAAATAACTTAAAACTCATATCACATAGCTTTAGAACACCATTTTAAATAGATTAAATAACACCCACATTCACCAAAAAATAATGACATCTTAATCTAGGGCATACAAGGGAGCTCCACCACCATCTAAGTTTTCCATTAAAGACTCCATAAAATACCTAGACATGGTTTTTGATGAAAATGTGTTTGATAGTCTCCATGTAAATTACCTAACTTTATGGGAGGTCATAAATAACATTGATCCATTCACATGCGAGCAGGACATCTCATTAGAGGATAAAAATCTTATACCTATATTGTTATCATTTAAATGTTAGGCACTCCACTATGCAGATACCAAACTAGAAGTCATGTTTTGTATCAAATTACTACAAGACTTATTCTTCAAAGGTATAATTTTAAATTATGTCTATATATACTATGTCACCAATGACACAGTCATTACATACATCTCTAGAGACACATTCATGAGGTATTTAGGTTTGCCCATTTCAAATGCTACACTTGATTTACATGTGTAATTACTTGGAAGAAAAATAACAATGTGGAACAAGTAGTAGTGAAGTGGATTATCCTAGGAGATACTTTAACTATCAAGGAAACTACCAATAATATTTTCCCCATCACCCACTTTAGTATGGGAATTTGTATTGGTATGGCATTGTTGAAATGACTCTTTAGCCACCCAAGTATTTATTTCCTACATCTATAATGGGTACCCCTACTGGACATGCTCATTACTTTAGATCACACCTATGCATTAGGGGAGGTCATCAGTGCCTACTTGCATGAAAATATTATACACAAGGACAAGAGGCCCCAAGGTGGAAATTTATAAATAATGTCATATCTCCTAGATGTAGTCATGGAGATGATTTATAGACATAATGAGGTTTTGTGGAACCCCAATCCAAACTATATCAAGAATAGAATATGTGATTTATATTCCTTCATCCACATTTATGCATATGTATGAAACATTTATATAATTATAGAGGACCTTTATCCTCAATTTTGGGTGGCCATTCATGGCTAACCTTTATCTAGGATTTCAAAGAGATTTACTAATACATTCATGAATATGGGTGATTATTGACTATACCAAGATTATACAGTCATCATGATTTTTGGACATAGGGTAGACCCTTTTTGGATACCCAAATTAATTCATGAAAAATTTTATGAGCAAGATATTACCTTCCAAATATAGAATGGTATAGATGAATATTTGGTAAAGAGTAAGAAAGTCACTTTCCATAGCTCCCATCTCACTATTGGGAGGATGCAATATACATACAGGAGACATTTTAGAGAGGCTGGGAATGCAAATAAGGATCATGCATTGGTAAATTTTCCCCATAGGGATTGGGACCCCCATGAGAGAGTACAACAAAATAATCACAATATTGGCATCCCATAAAAACATGAATCATTTGACCATTACTTCTTGTTCTTTAATGCAAAAGATAATGAATAAGTAAAATAAATGATTGAAAATACTAGCCTAAGTGAAGATTTGTTGAGTATAATACATATATAGCCATCTCCTAAACTTTATCAAGCCAAATGTTGGATCCCAAAACTAGGGGGATGGAGATCCTCTAACTTCTAGAATGGTATACCTTACCAATAACCAGTAGACTCAATCCAAGATTCCTAACTACCACTTACTATGATGATATCTTAACAAGAGTAAGATCAAGTGGTAGGGGAAATATTAGATATTATAGAAAAATATAAAAAGTATGTGGTAGGGGAAACATTAGCTACTTCATAGGAAGAGGAAAAATAGACTCCTCTCATTGAAACATCTACTGTTGAACTAAGGAAGGTCAAACAAAAATTAATAAAAGAGATAACGTAGGATAAGGATAACATAATTAGAAAAGAGGTGTATATAATTAGACTAGACTCCTGTAATAATGAAAATATGGAACCTAATATGGTAGATTCAATAGCCATAACATCTAGTATGACTCTTCCCCCTCTTCCCAAAAAGTGACAACTTCACCATGTGAGAAGATAACATTTTTTTATCATAGTAAACCAAGGGTAGAGAGACCACATACTCCCTCCATGGAGGTAAAAATTCCATAATCATATCCTTAAATTTAAGGTGAGATAGGCCATGAGGTGGATGAGGAAGAGCTATATGAAGCCAAGGTTTTGAGCTTACAAAGATTAAAATCAAAGACACCCTTCAATGGTGACCAATCTGGTAAGGGTGTTCTCTTCCCTGCTCCCCTAGGCCTTTTTCCCATTATGTCATTATTGTTTTTTTATATTATGCCTTTGATAGTTATTTATACTTTTAATCATGTGAAATCACTCTCTACTGGGCTTGTTTTTATTTCTCTAACCATTGCTCCTGCAATCTCTACTCCTACAGTCTCCATCACTTCAACCATTACTCATACAATCCTAACCATCTCTACCCCCACTCTTTTAGTGTCTAAATATACTTCCATATCCACCATCCAACCCATCACTCAAGTGATTGCTTCCTCTACTCAACTAGGTTTACCACTGCCTTCTTCAAGACTAGTTTAAACTATAATAGTGGTGGCAACAAAAACAGCCCTAAGAAGAACCCTATCTACATTATACATACCATGCCACAATTTAGGAACATTTACTATTCCAATATAATTTTCCCCTTAATTCCTAAGCCATCCATCAATATTTAACCTAAGACTTATAATAATGCATAAGTAGAATCCCATTCATTAGATCCATCAAAGCTAACTCTTCTAGATTGGGCCAAGGAGATAGGAGTGTCAATTTATAAGAGGCCCAATTTGAAGATCATTAAGCTACCCACTATGAGCTCACTCTTTGAAAAATAAAAAACCTCAGTATAAAGGGTTAAGAAGAGGAATATTTAATATAGGAGTGGCAAAGGCTTAATGCTGGAAGAAAGAAAAGAGATACTTTCTTTCAAAAAGGTACAATACAATGAAGGGTTAGTAACCTACATTGAGGACCTCATGTCCTACAAGGAGACACATGTTGAAGGATAATTTTCCTTCCATGAGGGAATATATTTGGATAGAAAATAATTAGAAAAATATTTGGAAACTCTTAGAGAGTAGCAATAGGTGATACACATCCCCTTTAACATAGATCAAATGTATAGAGTGTGACACTAAGGCTATATGAAATTTTATATACCATTTATTCTTTGAGAATAAAATTGGATCCACATGTAATTATAATAATTAAATTATTTAAACTTATCAGATAAGATGAAAACAAATTGAATTTCATGGTGTTATATACTTCTCATAAGGTATTCAGCCACTTCAATCTAATGATCCCTTTAGAGGTGGCCAACACATTAAATCTAGTAGTCATAAGAAATCAAAAGGCTCAGTATTGGGTGAGTGTCACCGATGCTTTAGTGAATAATATTATATAACATGAAAATCATATAGCACAAATTTTGGATGATCTAGAATTAATAGGAGTGAGAGATAACACAAAGAAGCTAGTAGCCTGAGCTATTTTTATCAAATGATCCAACAAGATTCAAATGGTTTCAAGCAAAGTCTATAAGAACTGAGTCTAGAGGACATTCAAGCAAAGTTGAGTATATCAATGAAGAAGGCAACTAATGTAGATGTCTTTCAGGTTGGTTTTTGAGCCATCAAGATAGAACATGCAACACTAGTGATATGATCATAATGTGGTTATAGTATTCAAAAGCATACAAACATTATCAATAATTAGATGTGAACTAGAAAGAAAAATCAACACCACCTACTAATTCTACTACTTATACTCCACCTACACTGTTAGTTAAAACACCATCATCAACTTCAGTTCCTCCTAGCTCAGCAAGTGCATCAACTCCACCTCTAAGTTCATATCTAGTTGTAACTCTATTCCAAGCTATGAGTACATCCCCGATCACAACTCTTATCACCATATCTATTTCATCAATGAGTTCAACTTCAATTACCATCAAAGTTATAATTAAAATTATAGTTATAATAACAACTTTGAAAAGTGTCAAGTAGTTATAAAGTTAGCCTTAGTTGAAGGTTATTTTTAAATAATTTTTCTTGTAACTATTACAAATAGATAGTTAAGTCTTGTTATGTCCATGTTGTAATTAAGCAAATAGTTTTTTCCAACATGCACATGATGCATGGATGAGGTAGTCTATAAGTTATAACATGCAATTTTGTATCCAAATAGAACTTATGTTTTAGTTATTTTGATGTAATCAAATTTTTTTTATATTTGGAGGATGAGGGAACCCCTTCCCTAAGTCCTTTAAATACACATAGAACCCTCTTTCCAAAGGATCAATTTTTTTTATCAATATATAGGAAGAGATCAAGAGATTGATTATCATAAAATTGTGTTTGTTCTTTCTTCTTCCTTTTATGTGTTAATGGAATTTAAGTTTCTTTGTTTGTATCAATTCAATAATTTTGAAGTGTGCTAATGTTATGAATGAATCTAATTTTTTTAATTAGTAAATATTTATCTTAGATGTGAAACAACAATTAAGGATTGGTAAATTTAATTAGTTTAAGAAACAACATAACTTTCTTTTTACCTTACCCTTATTTCTTTTTTTAAGTTTATTTGAGATATACCCATAATAAAATAATTATCCACCCATCCAACTCACTTAGTGATTAATTTATATTATATTCCATCCATCCATCCACAAAACTTGATTAAACAATCCACAAGTTCAACCTACTATTCCATCCAATAGTTATTTTAACTACATACCTACAACTCATGTACCAAAGTGGAACCTTATTCAATAAAGATCCCAAAATTTTAGAGGCTAACTCGTTTAACCTTCTATGGTGTACATAAAACCCACATTAAATTTTTTATTGACATAATCAAATTAGATTTTGGTCTAGGTTGGCTAGGGGGATGACCTAGAACCTAAATGAGTTTCATCAATTATATTATAGGGTCGATGGGGCTGACAATGTATTGTAAACTATTGGAAAGGGTATTGTGATATAGAAGGGCTAGTAAAAATATAAATGACTAAAGGAGGGTTAAAAATAGGAGGCAAAGCTTATGATATTGTTTTTAGGATATGGTTGTGTAGATATCAAGTGGTGGTCTAAGGACAACAATCTTGCAAAGAAAAAATGGTCTACTCACACCTTTCCTAATGTACCCCTTAAGGCATGCACTCAGAGAGATTGAGACTTGATATTTTATTGTAAGATAAAAAGAATCACTAATTGATAAATTTTAACAATATTATGTGTATACACATCCCCCTTGTTATATTATCTATAATGGGCTCCTACCTATCACTACTAGGTGTCAAAGGGAGTGCATAAAATAATAACTTTCCCCATACAATATTAAAACCCACTCAAATTATGTCATTGATAAAAATCTCCTCTTATATTTATTAAATAATTATTCTCATTACAAATATATTCTTTTTTATGAATTACATATGACTATATTACCAAGCAATGTGGAGCCACCATATGTGGTCACCATAATAAATTCCATCAAATGGATTGAACATTATATCTCCTTTGAAAAAGAGAACTTACCACCTCAACATATATTCAAGTATGTGTTTTCAATAAAATGGTTACAATATTAATTGTGGACAATGGTTCAAGACTCAACATTTGTAACATATCCTTCCTTTCCTTACTTGGCATTAGGGTTAAAGACTTAGAATCATCAATGGATTCAATAATGTTTCAAAAAAAATTTAACCATTTTTTATAAATTTTTATATGAGGGTTAAAAGAGAATAATAAAATAATCAAATGGATGATTAAATCTATTCTAAATTAGGCTAATTAAATTAATTTAGATAAAATAGTATGTTGAATCTATGAAATTACCAAATATGGAAAGTAAAATGCCAATTATTATTTTGATAATTGTAACACAAAAATAGATAATACATATATGGTTTTTATATATTTAGGTGGATTTAATATGTGCATGTATGGAAACAAATATAATGATACTCAATATCCCATTGTCAAATTCTAGAAATATTATTTCTATAGACTTAGAAACTTTTGTCAAACTATGGACACTTGCATCAACACTTTTGTCCATGGCTCCATTATTTTTTACAATATGAAACATTAATTGTATTAAAAAGAGACCAATTTGAACTATTAGGGTTTTATATCACATTTTTATTGATGTGTTTAGGTCATATTCACATGATCTATATGAATGTGTAAACCTCAAACCCTATTCAAATTAGGTTATATCACCTTTCCAAAAAATTGTTAGTAGGATTATGAATTTTATCTAGTCTAAAAGATCCCTTTATCAATTAGTTTTGATTACATACCAAATAATTTGATGAAGGCCTCAAACATATGTATTTATCCCCTTGGGTGTGCACTTATATATGAAAAAGGGACTAATATGCTATAGTCAAGGGCATGTAATGATCTAGATTGTAACTTGAAAAATATTAATCATGGAATATTATTTGTATTATTTATTATTTTAATTTGACTACTCCTATGTATTATATAGAAATAAAGAATAATCTTAAAATATATTTTATTTGTGTAATTGATTGAATGAGCTTGAATATGTGCATCATTGTTATTTTATAGATGGATATTGAGTAGGATTTGTTTAAAATTTGTACCATAAGATTTGAAAATATCTCTTGAAATGTTTAGATAGTATAAATAGGCTAACCTATATGTTTTGAAAGATTTGAAATTTTGATGAATTTTAAGGTAAAAACACTAGATAAGGAATTTAGACACTAACATCGATCTTAATGTCCCTCTATAAAATGTAAGTGTCTGATAGGGTAGATTTTTTTGAAGTTTTATAACTAAAAATGAATGATATAAATCATGTTTTGATATTTTTGTAGTGTATAGGGGATCTGGGTCATAAAAATGATAGGGTCGGTCCATAAGGTAAGCAATTAAGCACAATGAAATGGTGAATGCGAGCCTTTTGGCAATAATAAGGTCTAGAACTAAAGGGTAAAATACATGATTGGTATTTTTAAAATATAAAATATTGAGATACTATATATATATTAGTATATTCATTCCCCCCTTTAATCTAGTAATGCATAAGGATGAAATTACTAGGTTAAAGGTAGTAAATGTATACCTAGGTGTGTACAACACACCTTATCTTAGCTTGAGCCCTAGTGAATTTATTATTGGTATATGACCTATACCCATGATAATTTTATAGTATAAATTATTTCATGTGATCTGAATTTGAATATTTAAATTTTTTTAAATATAAAGAGAGCAAGGAAGGAGTACACTTATGTGTTGATGTAACCATGTTGCCTCTTCATACTTTACTTTTGTAAATATGCTTCATTATGAAGCATTGGAGATGAGAGAGGTTCCAACCTAAACCTTGGATATTTGAAGAGTAAATTTTTTAGGTTAATTATTCCCAAAATATGGTTCAAGGGTGAGTTGTAACATGACAATTGAGATCACTAAATCTCAATCGACAACTCAAGTGAATGTATAATAAAACCAAATTAAACAGTATAACCAACTTAACCTAAGAATGAGAATTACTTATAATTTAATTAATTTCATATAATAATCAACCACACTAATCAAAGTATCCAAATGATATAGATAGGAAAGGCTCAAAATGATGTTTCTTGGTAAAAATGGTGTCTCTTGGTAAAAATAATGCTTCTTAGTAAAATGCTTTGATTATGTATTTGAATTTTTTGGTGCAATTTCATGGAATATACACCTAAAATTTGTATCAATCTAAATTATATATCAAAATTTAGCCACTAATTCATAATTGTGTATAATATATGTCAGAAATATAAGAAAATTTGTTCTAAACCTATAAAAATTAGTGTCAAGTGTATAGGATTATGACCCAAATGTATATCTGATGATGTAAATTGTATCAATCTATTTCAATTATGTATGTGTGTATTAATGTCTATATTGCATTCCCTCTTTTTTATATATTACTATTTGCATGGGGAAAAAATATAGGAATAAGATCCTTCCCCAAAAAAGAGAGAAAATGAGACATAATACAAAATCAAGATTATGCAAGTCAAAAATAAACTTTACATCTCTCACCCTTTTTCAATATTCATTGATGATCCCTTTTATATTATTATTTATATGGGGTTATAATTTGTGGATATTACCTTACCTAACTACATTAAATATTTGATGATGAGCCCATGTGTCTTCATAGTCACATGCAACTAAGTGTAGGGGTCACAAAAGCAAAATCAATAGAAAAAATAATAAAAAGGTTATTTTAAAATTAGTAAAATCCCTAAAAAGGTTTATTATATGTATTTTCTAAAATCAAAAACTCTGTATTTTACCAAATATGACTTGGTTGGAAATATTTTGATCTAAGTCTAGATGAATCCAAGAAAACTAGTGTTTTCTAAGTTTAGAAAGAAGTAAGATTATCCCCATAGATCATAAGGATTAGGTAAACCTCTTATTACTTGAAATTTTTTGATGTGTATTTTTCCTATTTCATTAGTCCACATATCCCACCTTCCCTTCATTCCTTGATGTAGATTTGACATCATTTACCACGTGAATAAACAAGCTTGATCCTTACTTGTAAAACAACTATTAGCACATTTTTAGTTTTTAAAAAATCATCAAATTATACATTCTTTTTTAACATTCTTTTTTAACATTGATAATGTAATCATATCCATATATTTTTTACCAAGATCAATAACACTTCATCACATTCCTAGTTTTCTAGGGTGTGTAATATAAATATTATACATTATCAGAAATAAAAGAAATGTTAAACAATGTTTGAATATACATACATACATACATATATACAGACATACATACATACATACATATATATATATATATATATATATATATATATATATTAGTACACTCTCATTCACACTAAGAGGGAATATAGGTCTCAAAAGTCAAAAAACTAAAAAAATAGAGGAACCTTAGAGCTAGATCATAATCAACCTTATTGCTAGGTTCCTCTTCCTCTAATAAGGTCCAAATATATAGTATCAAGGGATATATCTCCTAATATTATACTCCATATAACTCATCCCTACTTTTAAATCCCTCCTTTTATCATCTGTATACTGGAAGAATTTCACCCAACTCTTTTTATGAACAAGTCATTGAGAGTCTTCACCTGAGACTATAATCTTGTTACCTTGGCCTAAAGGCCAATATTATCTTCCATCTATCTGATGAGATCCTTAGATTTATGATAAGCAAGGAAAAATATGTCAATGTGTCTACCCAAACTCACATGATGACTTAGGTTAATATGCTCTCTATTAAGCTTGGCACCCACATGGAACAATTACACCAAAAAATACTAGATCAACCTCCTCTAATCAATAGTAGAATATGAAATACATTCACATAAAAACATAAGTTAGAAACCCGGTTGAGTAGAATAAATAAACTTAATAAAACATGCTAAACTTTGGTAAAAACTCAAAAAAAATCACTAACTTTGATCTCCATTAAGCAAGTAAAAACATGTCAATGTGTCTACCCAAACTCTCATGATGACTTAGGTTAATATGCTCTCTACTAATCCTAGTGCCCAAATGGAACAATTACACAAAAAAATCCTAGATCATCCTCTTCTAATCCATAGTAGAAAATGAAATACATTCACATACAAACATAAGTTAGAAACCTGGTTGAGTGGAATAAATGAACTTAATAAAACATGCTAAACTTTGGTAAACACTAAAAAAAATCACTAACTTTGATCTCCATCCTACTAGTCAAAGTTTAAATCCTCATCAAAACTCATCTCTTCCTCCTCATCCCTAACATTATGCTCATATCCTACAAGGTTATATCCTCCATATAATACTATACCTTCTCCCTCTCTTAAAGTATTAGTGGTTAATTTCACTTATATGGTTGTGGGTCCAGTTATGGCTATGGTTGTGGTTATGGATATATATATACTCTCATTCACACTAAGAGGGAATGTAGGTCTCAAAAGTCAAAAAACTAAAAAATAGAGAAACATTAGAGCTAGATCATAATCAACCTTATTATTAGGTTCCTCTTCCTCTAATAAGGTCCAAATATAGAGTATCAAGGGATATATCTCCTAATATTATACTCCATATAACTCATCCCTACATGTAAATCCCTCCTTTTATCATCTGTATACTGGAAGAATCTCACCCAGCTCTTTTTATGAACAAGTCATTGAGAGTCTTCACCTGAGACTATAATATTGTTACCTTGGCCTAAAGGCCAATATTCTCTTCCATCTATCTGATGAGATCCTTAGATTTATGATAAGCAAGGAAAAATATGTCAATGTGTATACCTAAATTCACATGATGACTTAGGTTAATATTCTCTCTATTAAGCCTGGTGCCCACATGGAACAATTACACCAAAAATAACTAGATCAACCTCCTCTAATCCATAGTAGAATATGAAATACATTCACATAAAAACATAAGTTAGAAACCTGGTTGAGTAGAATAAATAAACTTAATAAAACATGCTAAACTTTGGTAAAAACTCAAAAAAAAAATCACTAACTTTGATCTCCATTAAGCAAGTAAAAACATGTCAATGTGTCTACCCAAACTCTCATGATGACTTAGATTAATATGTTCTCTACTAATCGTGGTGCCCACATGGAACAATTACACCAAACAATCCTAGATCAGCCTCTTATAATCCATAGTAGAAAATGAAATACATTCACATACAAATATAAGTTATAAACCTGGTTGAGTGGAATAAAGGAACTTAATAAAACATACTAAACTTTGGTAAAAACTAAAAAAAATCACTAACTTTGATCTCCATCCTACTAGTCAAAGTTTGAATCCTCATCAAAACTCATCTCTTCCTCCTCATCCCTAACATTATGCTCATATCCTACAAGGTTATATCCTCCATATGATACTATACCTTCTCCCTCTCTTAAACTATTAGTGGTTAATTTCACTTATATGGTTATGGGTCCAGTTATGGCTATGGTTGTCGTTATGGTTATATATATATATATATATATATATATATATATATATATATATATATATATATATATATATATATATATATATATATATATATATATATATATATATATATATATATATATATATATATATATATTAGTACACTCTCATTCACACTAAGAGGGAATGTAGGTCTCAAAAGTCAAAAAACTAAAAAATAGAGGAACCTTAGAGCTAGATCATAATCAACCTTATTTCTAGGTTCCTCTTCCTCTAATAAGGTCCAAATATAGAGTATCAAGGGATATATCTCCTAATATTATACTCCATATAACTCATCCCTACATGTAAATCCCTCCTTTTATCATCTGTATATTGGAAGAATCTCACCTAGCTCTTTTTATGAACAAGTCATTGAGAGTCTTCACCTGAGACTATAATCTTGTTACCTTGGCCTAAAAGACAATATTCTCTTCCATCTATCTGATGAGATCCTTAGATTTATGATAAGCAAGGAAAAATATGTCAATGTGTCTACCCAAACTCACACGATGACTTAGGTTAATATTCTCTCTATTAAGCCTAGTGCCCACATGGAACAATTACACCAAACAATACTAGATCAACCTCCTCTAATCCATAGTAGAATATGAAATACATTCACATAAAAACATAAGTTAGAAACCTGGTTGAGTAGAATAAATAAACTTAATAAAACATGCTAAACTTTGGTAAAAACTCAAAAAAAAATCACTAACTTTGATCTCCATTAAGCAAGTAAAAACATATCAATGTGTCTACCCAAACTCTCATGATGACTTAGATTAATATGTTCTCTACTAATCTTGGTGCCCACATGGAACAATTAAACCAAACAATCCTAGATCAGCTTCTTCTAATCCATAGTGTAAAATGAAATACATTCACATACAAACATAAGTTATAAACATGGTTGAGTGGAATAAATGAACTTAATAAAGCATGCTAAACTTTGGTAAAAGCTAAAAAAAAATCACTAACTTTGATCTCCATCCTACTAGTCAAAGTTTGAATCCTCATCAAAACTCATCTCTTCCTCCTCATCCCTAACATTATGCTCATATCCTACAAGGTTATATAATCCATATGATACTATACCTTCTCACTCTCTAAAACTATTAGTGGTTAATTTCACTTATATAATTGTGGGTCTAGTTATGGCTATGGTTGTGGTTATGGCTATATTGGATCTACTAATACTAACCATCATTGGGTACTAATTTTTATAATTAGTTTGATAATGTTTCAACCTATAATATACCCCCTCCTCTTATCATAGGCTACCAATCAACATTTGTTTCTCATACTCCTCTTTGGTTACCCATTACTAGAGTAAAAAGCATCCCTAGTATCCATAGATTCCACCCCAATCACCCAAGCCATGCAACCATAATATCTCACTCCCTTTTATATAATATCTAAGGGACATATATTTTGGATAAATATTATGGCATAAATTACTAGGGCATATTATAAATGGGGTGTGACTCCATATAACCATGTTTCTTTCACACAAATGATGTACTCTCATAGGCAATAAATATGATAGCCTCATCCTACCATTATCCATCCATCTCTTAATAAGGAAATACAATAAAATCTCAAGTTATTAGTGTGTCCACTTCTTGTGGTGCATCCCTAAAATGCATCATACTCATCCAAATATAATCCTTGATATATCCCACAATAACAATATCCACACCCTTATAGTAGGGGATCATGATAAAATGCACCCATTACATTATAATTTATTGGTGGATGATAGATAGTGTGCCTATCTATGAAATCCTATATAGGTCCATGTAGCTCCTAGATAACACATCTTTTATAAATTTAAAATTATGACTATGTTCCCTAATGATCCTCACTACTGGAGCTTAGATGTAGAGGAGATGATTAGTCCCATTTTCTCCTACTGAATATGATTCAAGAATCCAAATTATCCCCTTATGGAAGTTTATTTTATCCTACTCAACCTTCACTAATTTTTATCCCTACTTATCACCCACATCATGTGCATTTTGATCTCCAAATTACTCTAAAAAATCCTAGGCCTCTAATCAATTAGTAGCCTCTAATAGTATTGATAACCCTAGTATCCTATATACATCCAACAATGTGAGAGTCCATTTTCTCAACGGTCTAAGGGAACAAAAAATGAAACAACTCAATTTAAAAAAAAAAAAAAAAAAAAAGAGAACAAAATTGAATTCAAGGCAAACTTTTTAACTTGATGACATGATATATCATCATATTTGAACACACACTAATGTGTTACCAAAAAAAACCATATTAGTTTAAATTTTGATACTTATACAAGGATAAAACACCCTTAAAGGATGTTATAATGAAGAATATTTTCATTTAAAGGTATATAGTTTAGGGTGTAACATTATGCATACACACACTCATAAACTTGTAACAAATACGCAACATGTGTCTTCCTAATAGAACCATTTATATTAACTTGACCTTACCTAAGTATCTTGTTATTGCTAAATGTTTAGGCTATTAAGTAGTCATTCCTTAATAGAAATTTTAAGACAACACCTTACAACATAGTCAAGTGTATTTAGGGTAGGCAACCTAATGAACCAAATTTGATGGTAAACATTAGCAAGCTATAAAAAGGTGTTTGAATTCAAAACCACAAAATAAACAATTACATACACAATATAAACATCAACCATCATGTCTATTTTAGCACAAGGTAAGAGAAACATCTCTTAATAAACATTATAAATAACCATATAGATCTATAATGCATGAGATTAAAACTAAATATAACAAGGAATAATTTTGACCAAAGATGTATGCTAATAATATTATAAGTAACACCAGTAGTGTTACCTATCGAGATTACATAAATGTAATATCTAGTTTTATGTTCATATCACCTCACATTTTTTATCAAGAACTAATGAAAAAATTAACCTAAAAGTAATAAGATATTTTCTTATGTGATATCTAATCTTAACATGATTTAATCCAAGCCATCATGTAATAGGCTGGCATAGCAAACATAAACATAGTGAATAGTTTGACATAAGTAGGTATTACACTAAAATATATGATAGCCATATATAACACAATTAATTAGATTAATCCAAACCAAAAATATAATGTTAAACATCTCTCAACTTTCCTGTAAATAAAAGATAAAAAAATTCATGTTAGCTCATATATACTTGTCACAAAGTCAATAATAGAAGATAATAATAACATTTTATTTAATAAAAAATATGTATCTTACATCATTATAGAAAGAAACTACTTAGATTAATGTATTTGTATTTATTACCAAATACAATTAGAAATCATAACATTAGATTTACAAACCAACAGCCAAGCTTATTGATCTTTCCATTTTTGACATCTATAAAATTTTGAAAGCACATGGATGACTACCAAATCATTAATGTATTATTCACAATAACCAAATGTCATACTAAAAATGACTTAGTAAGCAATATTTCATCATGCGATAACATAACCGATCAAGAATAGTTAATAAATATTCAATGTAACATAAATACCAATACTTAAATAACATAGTAAGACATATTGTTTAGGTCCTCAAATTATTAATTCATTCCATTGAAATAATGAAAACCAATTAACAGCTATTTTGTAACTATTATTAAGTTTCCATGCTTAAGATAAATATACCTAAGTAGAATAGTCTTTAAATACATTCAACTCTATATCATTATGAAATAGGAAGAATTAAAGATAATAAATAACTTATAGATAGAAATTGGTAAATTAGTCCAATTAACTAAACACAACATGCAACATCAAATATGTCAACATGTTACCAATATACAACAATTACTTTGAAATATTCAAATAATTCTTATAATGTGTTAAGTGGAGTTAGCTATCAAACACACCCTTGTAAATCATATATTCCATCTAATTTATTGTAATCAAATAAACACACATAAGATATAAAGCCTTTAACACTAACATTATCACAAACTCCATAGTGTGGACATCTTATAAAATAGTAAATATGAAAACTATTTTCATTTATATAATGTGCATAATGCACAAATTATTATTGGAAAAAGAATCCATGATACATACAATTAGTTCGGTGGCCAACCATTTAACTACTATAAATTCTTCATCCATAACTTCCACACAAGAGTTACATAAATAGAATGTAAATTCATGACTACAACATGAAATCATGCCATTGAGATATAAAATTCATTCTTCTAAGATTTATATAATAAGAAAAATTAAATCCTAACGTCAATTTTTTACTTGATAATTAATCAATACATGGTTTAATATGTATGATCATATAGCATAATTTTTAGATACATCATCTATATTATTATAAAAAAATTAGATAACAAAACATCCACAATGATTTGATAACCAATAGACCACTAAAAACCTACATGACACCAACATGAAGATCAAGGTGATAAAAGAAGCATTATGTAATAATTGAGTAAACCCCACCCTTCTAGCCCAATGAGCCCTATATTGGTGGCCTTAACCACCCCATCCATTAGTTTGATGGTGGATCCGAGAATTTGGTTCATTAGGAAATGTTAAGGGTATGATCAAGATTCCAATCTATTAACGTATTTCATTCCAACAAAGAACAACCAATAAAAAAAGGTAGTCATCAAGACTTAACAATATTATAAATTGAAAACCATAAAGGAAAACTCCCACATTTATCAAAAGTTTCTAACCAAGCCAAATAATATATTCATAGATATCATAAGAATATATAATCAATCTTATTAGCTTACATTTTGATATTCATGCAAATAAATGAACTTCCAATTTGAACCTATCAATACCAAAATTACAATACTTATAAATAACTCAAGTATCTTGGCTTGAAAATTAGAGCATATTAGGCCATTAATTAATGATCTCAAGATAAAATATTTTAAAACAACTCAATTACCTTGGGTAGAGTGCCTTCCATCTCAAACATACAACTAATGGATAATCAAATCAATAAAATAATCAAATCAAAACAAACATATTAAAGTAATACACAATCCAAAATAATCTCCAAAATAAAGAGATCGTAGTAAAACATTTTTACTAAAATATGTAATCCAAGCTTTGAGATTGAATGTCACAATCCATCAACCATGTCCCAAAAAATAACATTAAAATAATAATAACCATCAATTGATGCCTTTATAACTATCACATTCAAGCCAAGAAAGTAAAATAACCTTCATAAATAAATCAAAATCAAATTCCAAAATAAAATTTGAATTTGTGATAATAAAAATGGGTAAAAATAAATTAATTTGGGGATACTTCAAACCAAAATTCCAAACATAATCATACTATACATAAAACAACCAAGTAAAAATATATTATATATGATTTAAAGTAAAAATTAAATAATCTTAATCACTTTGTTTCACTCGTTAAGGGTTTGAATAAATAAATTAATCAAAACACATTCTATTAGTAACCCTACTCCAAATAGAGTTCAATCTCCATGATAGACACTCTAAAATTAAATCTCGATGCTCACACAAAGCTTAATACAACCAATAACACATCACAAGTAAAAAGTACTTGCATGGAAATTGAAAACAACAAAACCCATCATGCTTAAATAAAACCATTTGAGCTAGGTAAGACAATAGTAACATAATACTTTTCAATAAAAACACACTTGAGCTAATTTATATTTTAAAAAAAACATAATGCAATGTAGTTTTAGCATGAAATATTACAAACTTCATAATTCACCTATAGTTCTTCCAAGCACTTCTCAATCTTGATAACAAATACCCTTGTCCAAAAAAGCTATCAAACTTAACTTAATTTATTTTCCCAAAATTTAAATGACTATGAGATGGTTCTTTTTCAATCACCTACTCCTCTTCCTTCCCAATAAGAATGAGTAATTCTTTTATTTTCTAAACCACCACAAACTACGTTCCAACCACAATGGACTAAGGTCATGAGATGAAATATTAACTCCATGTTCTCATTAGGTTTTAGCTGAAATACAACTACTTAATTTCTACTAAAAATATTTTTAAACTATTTCAACCAACACCAAGCTTCCATGGATTATATCACCAAACTAGCATCATAGACCTAGGGTTGGGTTTTACAACAAAGAGAAAAACGAAAATGCCAAAACCATTAAGAAGTTACCCAATGGTGGTAATCTTGGTGGTCATGGCATCATGAACAAATCTAAAACCAAGGTCAACTAAAAAAACATTCAACCATAAACTAATTACCACCAAGTGGTGTCCATTGCTTAGACCTAGTCAAGGTCCCACAAGATGTTCTCAAGATACCATGACCACTTTTCAAGCTAGAAACATCATGACTTAAGAAACTAAAGTTAAGTAAAAAATAATCACAAGGAGTTTATTTCTAATGGGTGGAAATAAGTCCTCAAAATAAATCATTAAAAGCACAAGGTAAGATAAATACAAAACCAAACAAAATGGAGTCAAAAACCTAGTCACAAAAAAACCAAGACAACCTCCCAAAATGATCACTCACAGTGAACAAGGTTCATAAACTAGCATCAAAATAATGGTTGCAATTGAGATAGACATTAACAACAACAATAAACCAAGTCAAATTCTACACAATAATAAATTGAGACTTAAAAGGGAATGAGAACATAAAAATTAAGATACAAAAATAATCATAAAGTCAGTACATAAATGACTCAGTGATTAAATCTAAGGCTTAGTATATAATCATATTTCAAATAAATTATTAGATAATTTTTGATACTCTTTAACCTTTTTTCCAAACTTGAAAAATATGCCATCAATCCTAGCTCATTACCTTGTTCTTATAGTCATATAATATGACATCAAAAACATATGAATAAGGTATAAATATCCAAGCAATAATGTAAATTCTAAACTACACTAGATATTAGAACATTATAACTATAGAATCAATTATAACATTAAGCCATTAATCATCTAATATTGTAATTAATTAGAATCATAATTTATAATTAATTATAACAAAATCATAACATCTACATCGAGATCAACATCTGTAACAATAATAAAAGTGCCAAATAGTATCAACAAAACATGAAATAATAAGGTCTCAAACAATAACTGAACGTTCATCAAATAGACAAGTCACAACATCCTCCCCCTCTTAGAGAGGAGTCTAGTCAAATAATAAGGGACAATTCTTCCTAAAAATATGCTCATCTTCTCAAGTAACACTTATTTCACTTAGTGGATCACATTGGACCAAAACTCATGGAATACCTCTATTTAACAACTTCATTATGTGATGGTCTAGTACCTCACAAGTTCCAACTACATCTTTTACCATTTTTAAATTGAATATTTTTCTAATACAAAATATGAGAAAGATCAAATATGTATTTTATTACTAAAGTGACATGGAAAATATCATGAATCCTAGATAGAGGAGGAAGGGTTAGTCAATAGGCAAGATGACTAATTTTTTTGAGAATGTCAAATTGTTTAAAAACATTTGGAGCTAACTTAGAAGTCTTTTTGAACTTGGTCTAACGTAGCAAAAAAGTATCACCAACATTAACTCTTAAGGTGTCCTTTTCTAATTAGCATAGATCTTTTTCTAATCTAAAGTAACTTTCATATTTTTGCATATCATATTCATGTAATACATCTAAGCCATAAATAGCTCTATTTTCCATGCTATCCCTTTCAAATGGGGTTTTGTATTTACATCCATATATAAATTAAAAAGGATCCATTTTAATCACAAATTTATATGAGTTGTAAGAAAACTCATCCAAGTGTAGATAATCTTCCCACTTAGCTTGTTGATCTATGACATACATTCTCAACATGTCCTCAACTACTTAGTTAAGTGTTTCAGTTTGACCTCCATTTTAAAGTTGTATGAACAAAAATTTAACCAAGTTCCAAATGTTGTCATCAAAGTTCATTAAAACCTTGAAATAACCAGTTTGTATCTATCTATGATAATCACATACAACATCATGCATTTAAACTAATTATTTCACAAAATGTTCCACAAACAGATAATCATTATCTGTTAAATTTCCAATAATAAAGTGGTCAACCTCATTAAATTTATAAATTACTACTAAAATAGTGGCATGCTTGTTGCTTGACTTTGGTATTCCAAAAATGAATTCAAGTGAGATTAATGCCTACTTACCTCTTGGTATAACATGAGGATACAATAAACCTCACGATTTTAAATGTTCAACCTTAACATACTAACATTCTAATCATTTTGTCATAATATCATCAACATCATGTTTCAAACTAGACCAAAAGTAATGCCTTTTCAATGCATGTATCATTTTTTGGACACTAAGATTAAAAAAATGAGGTATTGTATGCACTTATTTCATCATTAAATTCTATAAGTCTTTAGACATGGGTACATGATTTTATTTTATGCCTTATAAGGTGTTAGCTAATAGACTTGTCCTTATATAAAAATATTTTATTTTAACTCCATACACTTCTCTCAAGAACAAATAAGTTAAACAACAAATGGGTGAACTATCAAGATTAGTTCGCCTCTAAATTAAGTTTCAGCTCCCTTTAAGATCTTCAATGAATTTAAATATTCAGATACACTTTTAACTAGAAAGTACTTAAAGGCAGACTAACATCCATACATCATTATGTTGTGAATGCAAGATTTTATAACAGCAATAGGTAACAGAATACATGGATTCTATTTTCAATAATAATTAAATAGATAAACATATATATGATGAACCAATAAATGATAAAACACACATAATGGATTCTCTAATGGAATATTAATTACTATATGAAAGAATATTTCACACATAAAACCCAATTCTAAATACTCAAATGCACAGATCCATGTGGTAATTAATTCTCCTTTTCATTCACAAATGAAAAACCTTTCAGACAAACATCACATATATTTTAAATAACAGTGGTCCAATTTAGAAATTTTCTCACTCTTCTATATTCTTTCTTCTATGTATCCTTTTTATTTTTACCACTAAAAATATATCTCATTGCCTTAACTTAGCCATCTTTTAAACTAAACCAGAGTTAAAGTAACTCTGACCCATACATGATTTAGTTTTTACAAATTCAATAGAGATTAAGTTTCGAATAGAAAAGTAATTGAATAACTAAATAAAAGAGACTATGTAAGTAAAATCATTGTTGAAGTGATGGACTAGGATCTCTGGATTTTCTGTGTTCGGTGGGGTAGACACATTGAGCTTTCCATTCTTGAAATGTTGTAACGAACTCCTGAACTTTCAAAATATTGGGTATGTTGGCATGTTTTATCCTTTCTTTCCAGATGTTTTCTTCCCTCTAAATTTTTCCCATCTTCTCTACATGTTCTAGGAGTATGTCAATACAGTGGTAAAGAAGTGACTCTACCTTTGAAATATGAGAGAAGTTTTTAGTTGATAAGCTGTCACTTTCTTTAATTATGTTGATCTTTTCAACTAAAGGACTAAATCACAGCATTGCCATCTTTTACTAGTTTTCCATCATCTTTTATATATTTGATATCAATACTCTATAGATCATGCTGTAATGACTAAATGAATTTATTTATTTTCTTAATCATTTTTATGATTTCCAATTGTCCTTGTCTAGATACTAAATTTATCCATTTAACATTTTTCTTACTTGCATATAATATATCTTCATCCAGTCCTATCAAGTTCTTTTCTGATAAAAAATTTATTATCCCATATTTTTTCACCTCGTCAATCTATTTCATTATGCTCATCCATTTTCCTTCATATTTTATCCACAAAGCATTTGGAGTCTTCAAATATTCAACAGTAATCATGGTTAGATCATATACTTTCTTTAATTTATGAATGTATTTGATACCTTTTAGGATAATGCCATCCAACCAACTATCAAATATTTTGGTAATCATTTTGCCTCTGTGTATCTGGTCCATCATCCTTTGATTGACAAGAGATTTTGGGTCAAAATACAGGGGCATTATGGTAATTGGTTATGGATATGGACTATGAATGGCATCAATGTAATCTGCCATTGACCACATAGTCTATTTTAACTCCCTTTTATCCTTTTCATCCTTCCAAATTATGTTGACTATCCTTTTGGTGGATGTTTCTAGATGATGCACATCTACAACATGTAATAGAATCCCAAGGTGCACCTTTTCAACTGTAAAATTATGAACAATAAAATCTTAAACTTCCTCGTTGGTTTTTGGCTGAGCGATTTCTGCATTCCAGTTCCCTATGTTTGGGTCAACATCTACCCTGGATGTTGTTTTTAACTTTTTGGATTTAGGAATTTTCCATAAAAACTTGCTCACCATATCTTCTAAGGGTAAAGCAAATGGAACTACTTTCGTTTTATGACTAATTGAACTTTCCAACCATTTAGGTGCAGAGGTTGAGGCTTCTTTATCAGGATTTAGTTGATCAAAAGGCACAGTTGAAAAAATCATCAATTTGGTAGAATCAAAAGGAATCATTGTCTATTGATCTATACTAACCTCTTTCATCATTGGTGAATTAGATTATTTATCATCTTTAGTTTTTTTTGAATCCTCTTCAAAATTCAAATCCATAATCACTTTTTTAAAAATCTGATTCTTCTTACTTTGATTCCTTGACCTGGTGGCATGAGGAGGTAGAGTAGTTACAAGGGCCTTCTCAGATTCTTTGATGATAGGATCCCTTCTAGTTTTTGACTTGGAAGTACCTACATCATAGATAGCAATAGGTTGGTTAGATGAGCTTATTGGGAATGGAGATTTAATTATTACTGTACATTGTTGGGAGACTATGTTTTGAGCTCCTCCTAGTTTTTGCTCTCTTAGCCAATTTTTAGTTTTCCTTATTACTAGGAGGGTCTTAACTTTAATTCTATCTTTTTCACTTTTCTCCCAGTCAATTTTTGGAATAGATTATTATTTTATCTATTCAAATTGAGGATCAGTCACCCATTCATCATTGTCAACAATTCTAGAAATGTTCATGTTTAATTTAAGGGCAATTATCTACCCAAGGGAGAACCTGGACCATATTCTTCTTATGAATTCAAATTTATTTGAACAATCTTCCCAATAATCCTATAATTAAGGAATATGTGAAAACCCTATTCTAAGATCCAAGTTATCTCTGGCAAAACCTTTGCTTTCAAATTGTGGTCTAGTTGTGAAGTATTGAAAATTGAATTTCTTAAGATCCAATTCTATATTCAAAGTATTAGATGCTATTTTGCATGAATAATGTCAAAGTTATATAGGAAAAGATATACTAGATTTATGCTTCATTAGGAATTTTTTATCTACATGTACTAATTGTCTACAAATTTCTATTAACACAAATTGGTCAAGAACATACCTCGGTAACCTCAAAGGTTCATCGTTAAAACCCCCAACTCTAATATAAGTGAGCCTAGAAAATTGAATGAATAAACTACCATAAATATTAATTAGTTGTATATCTTCATTAGACAACCTTTTATTGATGTTTTTGATTAATTAAGGTGGCAAACCATGCGCCAAACCCTATATAGTTAAAAAAGATAGGAAGGATGGCAAACAAAAGATGCCAGCACCGAACCAATGGCACAGTCGAGAAACAAACTCAGAAGCAAAAAAAAAACTAGAAAGACTAGAGTCAAAAAGGACAAAACTACATAACTATAAAATTAACAAGATCCTTAAGATTCTCATTGTCTGCATTGTCAGCATTCCCTAGATTACCCATCACTTCCATGATCCGCAATGGCCTTCTCCACATGGACCACCTTTGAAAGCTATCTTTGTCATCAATGTGCATCATTCATGCTCCGTCATCTCCTTCTGAATGATCTCTCTAATTTTTGGGGGTATATGAGCCCCTTGTCACCATACCCTCCATCCTGAGAATTGCTGACCAAGGTTGGCACAAGCATCAGCAACCCTGTTACCTTCTCTGTAGGTGTGGGTAATCTCAACTTCAAAAAACTTTTGTAAAAGAAACTGGATGTCCATAATGATGTATTTTAGATGAATACCAATGTTAGATGCTTTATTAACGGCATCTATGATCAACTTAGAATCTCCCTGAATATTCAAATTTCTAATTCCTATGGATATAACTAACTTTAATCCCCAAAGTAAGGCCATATCTTTAGCATAGTTATTTCTCTGGCAACCCATGCCACTAGCATAGACAGTAGACATCCCTCCTTTTTCATTTCTTATTATTCCTCCTCCACTTGCTTTACCACTCAACTTGGATGCCCCATCAAAATTGAGTTTCATCCAATTGGGTTTAGGTGGTATCCATTTAGTATGAAGTCTCTAAAGAATTTTGTAATTATCATGCCTAGGGATAAGGTTTAAAACCTTCCATTTGGCAGCAATTTGACTTTCAAATTTAGATAGGGGTTTCTCTGCAACACTAATATGAGCTGTTGTAACACTTTCCAAGATGGTCCTAGTAAAGGAGTTAAACACTTGAGCAACATTTCTAGCAGTGTCCCTAAATTTTTTTTGATTTCACTCTTTCCATAAAGTCCAGCTCAAGCATGGTAGAGCTTGCTTCCATAGTTCCTTAATCCAGGGATGTGTGAAGGTTGAGTTCTAGCTGAGAATTACTTCTTTAAGGTCAAAATTGCAAACCCATTTAATGCCAAAGTTGTTAAGTATTTTGCCCCATAAATCCTGGGTAAACTCATAGTGTATGAATAGGTGTGAAATTGATTCCTCTCTAGAACCACACAGAAAACATATATTGACCAAAGTAAACCCCCTCTTTTGAAGGTTGTCCTGAGTAAGGATTTTGTTATGGGTAGCATCCCACCAAAACAAGTTAATCTTTGGAATGAGTTTATGATTCCAAACCTTTTTCCATACCTCCTTATTCTGAGCTTTAGGTGTAAGCAGATGATAGACAGATTTGATAGAGAATGATCCATTCTTATTTGGCCACCAGTATTGTTCATCCTCTCGAGGGAAGAGAGTAGGATTCTAATCTCTTGAACACATTGTTGGATCTCCCAAATTCTTGGGATAAGCTCAGGCCTGTGCACACAATAATCTAAAAGGTTTTTCCAGCTCCTTATCCAATTTTTATTTTCCATATAATCACTAACCCTATCACCAAAGAACTGAGTAATCAGGCCTATAATTTCTCCATGTTTCCTTGGGAGATGAGAGGTTTGTCCCTTAACAAATTATCCTCCCAAAATTTAATCTGTCAACCATTTCCAAGCTTCCACCTAATTCCTTATTTGAGAAGACTTCTACTTTATAGCATTTTATTCCATATCACAGACCCCTAGGGTAATCCTGCCTGTTGAAGAAAGTTGGAATCATCAATGCTATGCATGTATTTGGCATACATTATTCCCCCCCCCACTAACTATCATTGTGAATCAGATTCCAACTAACTTTTGAGAGGAGGGCTTTATTCATTTTCCTGATGGATCTTATATTAAGTCCACCATGAGATTTTGGGAGACACACTTTTTCCCATCTGACTAAAGACATTCTCTGTTTATCTTCCACTCCCATCCATAAAAATTTCCTTTGGATCTGTTCCAGCATTTTAGGAAAATATGTAAGAATTTTAAAAAGAGACATGAAGTAAGTAGGAATACCTTGCAAGGATGTCCGAAGAAGTTGTAGCTTACCTGAACTACTGAGTAATTTCCCCTTCCACCCAAGAAGTTTCCTCTATGTACGTTCCACAATACCATTCAAAAAACTTGAAGATACCTCTTTGATCAAGAGTGGGACATATAGGTAGGTAGCTGGTAGGCCAACCTCAGCACAATCTAAGATATCAATGATTATATGTCTAAGTTCATTGGGAGTGTTGAATAAGTACACATTGCTTTTCTAGAAATTTATTCTTTGTCCCAAGTCTCTAGCATAATCATAAGTATATTCCTCCATCTTCTAGCTTCGATCACCGATGAGATACCAAATAAGATGGTATCATCCACAAACTATTGTATAACCATAGGATATAGGGAAGAGGTAGGTTTGATGCCTACTAGCTTTTTTGAAACTATATCAGCTTGTATGTATCTTCCCAGTGCCTCAACCAACCTTTCATTGATGTTGTTTGACAATTCAAAAGTCATTTTCCTAGTAAAAAAATCATTGACCCTCCTATAATCCTCATAGCAGTTATGCATTTGAAACTATGAGTAATAATCATAAATTTTATTATCTTCAACTAAGGGTACATGAAGTAACCCTACCCATTGTCTCGAAGAAGCCAAGCAATAGAGGAGGTACGAAGACATATAAAACTCTTTATTTCCCAAATAATTACTTAAATATAGATGCAAACTTTTATCTACAATTTCTTCCAAAACCATTTATTTCTCTCCCTGGAAAATCACCTATATGAAAAATTACACCCAACATTCCCAATAATATGCATGAGCATTGCCCTTTAGCCTATGTATTAATACAATAATATCTTGTACTTCTAGAATCATATGATTTCTTGTTAATGGTCTGAGTAGTCTTGAACTTCCTTTTTGGAATTTTAAGAACCAATTCCTAGCAATCATGTTCTTGTAAATTACTTTCTTTAATGAAAAATAACCATATGAAGAAGTAATACTGAGTTTAGAGTATGGTTCTTTGGGAGGAATTCTCATTACAAACATTAGGGTTTGTCTATTAATATGCAATAAAACATTGCCATCTGTAGTCTTGATGCATTTATTCTGAGGTTCATATCTATTCATGCATTCAAGGACTAATTCAAGGCATTGGATAGCCATGGAAAAGGCTACAACTTCAACTAAACCACTTTTTAAAATTTTTTACATCATAGGATTTGACACAAGATTTCTAACCCTTTCCTTAAAATCTACTAAATCATATTAGACCAGAGAAGTGTCCCCAATTTTAGGCAGAGAACATATGAGACTAGGGCCATGCTCGTAATCAAGACAAGTGGATTTCATGGCTATAGATCAGATAATATAATGAAAAGAGAATGTTTTAAATTTATTTTTATTTTTTTTAAATAATGCCATAAATTCAAAAGGGTCCTTCTTTCCAACCAAGTAAAGGAACCAACTTACAGTAAGAGTGAAACTCACCTTAAATTTATCTAAAATCACTGTGAATTTAAGCAATCAAATATCGTATACCACCTGTGTTATTCTCCTTTGTATCACCCAATTACTTGTTTAACAAATTTAAATTATTCTTTCTTGATACATATATTAATCAAGATCAAATGATTAAATCAAAATAATATGTGCTAAGCATGCTTGACAAGACACACATTCTGACATATGCATTAATGACAAACATATTTTATGCATGATTCTGATGAGTAATGATGATCTATAATCTCATGAAAATTCAAAATTTTCCACCTTATAATGAGTTTTAGATATATTCTCCTCTAAATCTCCCACTAATTTTAACTTAGAGAAATCCTCGGGGTGAGATGAGAGTATATATATTGAACCATTGAACTTTTGAAAATTATGGTTCAACTTCAGGGTTCAATGATATGAAATAAAATACACATACTGACCAATAGTCACATAAATTTTCCATAAACTTTTACAGTTTGAAACATTGAACCATTAAACTCTTTGAACTTTAAGACATTGAACCATTGAAATTTTAAACTCCAAAAAAGGGTTCAAGTTCAACCGAAAGGTTCAAAGACATAATTGAAATACAAAGGAACAAATAGTTCACTTTGAGAAATATTGAACCATAATTTAATTGAACTCTTAAAACTTTAAACTTTTCTATGTAGGTTCAAGTGATAGGTTTAAGCGGTAATTTAATTTATACAAGGGAACTGAGTGAACATGACTCTTTACAAAACATCATGTATTGAATTATTGAACCGTTGAACCATTGAAATTATTGAACATATTGAACTTTTGAAATTATTGAACTTTTAAACTCTGAGAAAGGTTCAAGTTCAAAGGTTTAATTCTTTTAGAAATTTCACATATAGGAAACGATAGGCATATGAACCTTCTTAAATAAAGAGTCAACTTAATAAACAAAGGTATGACCAACAAGGGGAAATAATAAGTCAACTCTTGCTTAGGGGGAGTACATGAAAAATTGTATAAGGGTGACTCAAAAGCTAACATTGGCTCTAATTGGGGACTGTATTTTATGTCAAAATGTAGAGAACTCAAAAACTCTATTTACATAGACCGGAGACACAAAAATGGAAGAAAAAGGAGAAAGACAAACAAAAAATGGGAAAGGAAAACACAAAATGCAACAACAAAAGAAAAGGCCATATACAAAATAGGGAATACATGTTTCACAGTCGGTACAACTTGAGATCTTGTCCATTATAAGACAAGGGTAAAATAGCTCCATCCATATATTCTAACTTAAAATAATTAAGACCAAGTACCTGATGAATTTTGAAAGGCCCTTTCCAAAGTGAATCAAAATTTACATGTGCTCCTTTAGGTTCTCTCCTTCTATCCCATATCAATACTTCATGTTCTTCCATGAACTTTTTGGGTCTAGTTTTCTAATCAAAAATATTTCTAACTCTAGTTTGATGAGTAGTAATATGATCAACCAGTTCATTCCTTTCCTCTTCAATCTTAGTTAAATACATAACTCTTTTTTCTAAAGAATCTTGAAAATACTAATCTTTAATAACATTTTATAACCTAATTGTAGATAATTATAGAGGTAATGATAGATGTGCTCCTATTCCATAAACCATCTCAAATGGTGCCATTCCTATAGCTCTTTTTGGGGTTACCCTGTCAGCCCAAAGTGCTTCATATAGTCTCTTATGCCAATCTCTGGGGTTATCATTTACCAATCTCTTCATGATGGATATCAAATTTTCATTACTGGACTCTGCTTGTCCATTCCCTTGAGGGTAATAATCTGATGAGTGAGAAAGGGAGATACTATGTTCATATAAAAATGAATTAAACTCCATTAAATAAAAATTGGTAGCATTATCTACCACAATCTCCTGAGGAACACCAAAATGTACTAGTATATTTTCTTTGAAAAAATCACATACCACTTCTGAAGTAGTTCTCTTCACAGGGATTGCTTCAACCCATTTCATAAAATAAATAGTTGCTATTATAATGTGTGTATGACTAGCACTTGAAGGAGGTGAAAGAGGACCAATGAAGTCTAATCCCCATTGTTTGAAAAGTTCTTAAATAATGAAAGGTCTTAGAGGTAATGTTGCAAGTTGTGGTCTTCTTGAAAATAATTTGCATTTTTCATAATTAGCCACCCATTTACATGCATCTTTGAACATAACTAGCCAATAATAACAATTTCTAAGGATTTTGAAAGTTGTGACTGATGAAGATAAATGTCCACCATAGGCTTCATTATGAAAAACTTCCAACAGTTTGCATTGTTGTTCCTTATCTACACATCTCAGAAAGGTTCCATCTAGTCCCTTTTTATATAAGACATCACCCCATATCACATATTTTTCTAATTTTAACTTCAGATTCCTCTTCTCCTTAGGGGATAAATGATTGGGATAGTCTCTATAAGTAAGATAGTGTGCCACATTTAGGAACCAAGGATCTTGTAAGCTCACCAATAGGATAGTATGAAGTTCTTCTTCTTCTTCTTCTTCTTCTTCTTCTTCTTTACTTTTGGCTATCAATTTGCATAAACCTTGACCTCTAACTAATTTGGTTGGCTTAATCTCTAGATCATATTTTTGAATTTTAGCAACCCATGTTGCTCTATTATTCATGACAACCTCTTGCTAAGTCAGAATGCTTTTCACAGCTAAACTAGGAACAAATATAACTGAATGAGATTGAATTATATAATATCTAAATTGTTTAACAACCTTTATTACAACAAAAGCTTGTTTTTTAGCCAAAGAATATTTAAGTTCATTATTATTGAGAGGAACACTCATATAGGTTATTGGGGCTTCTATATTTACTTCATTTTTCTGTAATAAGATGATAGACATGGTAGGTTTTGAAGCATAACAGTAAATAATAATTTTTTTTGGAAATTAGGATTTAAGAAAGTAGGTGTTTATGTAATTCCTTCTTTAATATCTTCAAATTCTTTTTTAGCAGCTTCATTCCATTTGAATGCTTGTTTTTTGCTCATCATCCCCACAATATGTTTTTTAATCTTAGAAAAATTAGGAATGAACCTTCTGAGAAAATTAATCTGACCAAAGAAAGACTTAACTCTAGTCATATTAGAAAGGAGACTTAACTATTGTATTACTCTAAGTCTTTTTGGGTCAATTTTGATTCCACCCTTTGAAACTAGGTGTCCTAATAATTTCCCTTTTGTAACATAGAAAATTGACTTCTTAGGATTAAGAGATATCCCATGACTCAAGCATCTTTGTAAGATGGTCTCCAAATCCTTCAGATGATCTTCTCTTTTTATAGATAAAATAGTTAAATCGTCAAGATAAATAACAATAATTCTATCTTTCAAATCTTTAAAGGATGAATCCATCACCCATTGGAAATTTGTACTAGCATTAATCAGACTGAAAGGCATATGATTATAAGTAAAAGTTCTTCGAGGTCTAGTAAAAGTAGTTTTATGTTGGTCAGCTACAGCTAAACTTATTTGATTATAACCTGAGAATCCATCTAATATATATATCATTTTTGACCTAGAAATAGTTTACAAGATGTGATCCATTATAGGCAAGGGATAATTATCTTTTAAATTGGCTTGATTTAAATTCTTGAAGTCAACACAAATTCTTATTTTTCCATTCTTTTTACGCACTGGAACAATATTTGCCACCGAGGTGGAGTGATGAATTGGGTAAATAATCCTATCCTTTAGCATCTTGTCAATCTCCTTAAGGATAGCCTCAACAACTTTTGGGTTATAATTTCTTAGCTTCTGCCTAAATGGAATTGCATTTGCTTTCAAAGAGATATGATGCTAAAACTGTCCATGTCTAAAATCTTTTAGGTCATCATAGCACCAAGCAAAGACATCCTTATACTTAATCAATAGATTAATTAATTCATTTTTCTCCTCTGGTGAACAAAACTTAGCAATGGAGATCCATTTGGGGTTAGTTTCACTTCCAATGTTGATTTTCTCATAATCCTCTATTTTTTTAGGATTCTAGACAAGCTTGCTTTTAGTATATCCATCTTGTCTAGTGAAAAAATATTCTAGAGAGACCAGTCCTTTAGAGATTTTGTTTCCTTTTAATTTAATTACATCATCTTTTGAATTGATCCCTGGATTAGGACTAATTTTTTTACATTTTGTTTTATAACCTTTAAAATAAGTCCCCAAGAACATATCATTATTCTCTAAAAAAAATTTGATCTATTTATTATTCTCAAAAACTTGCCAATTTTTAGCATTATCTGGGACATTAGAATGATAGATCAGTTCTATTCTATATGAATCCTTTTCAAAATTAGGGTGTGGGAGAAGAAGAGAAGCTGATACTGCTAGAGAATCTACCTAAGTGTTCTGGTCTCTGGGAATTGCCTCAATAGAAAAGGCATCAAAACATTCTATCTCATCCCAAACTCTATTTCTGTAATGTCTTAATCTATCATTTTTAACTAATAAAATGCCTCTCACTTATTTGACTATTAATTCATCATCTCCTTTTACCTTGATTATTTGTATACCTTTTCCTTTAGCTTCATTTAACTCAAGCAATAAAGCTTCATATTCTATAGTATTATTAGTATTTTTAAATTCAAGTTTCAAAGAGTAAGGAAAATTTTTACCTCCAGGTGAGATCAACACAACTCCTACTCCTGAACCAGTGGTAGCACAACTACCATCAAATTCTATGGTCCATAAATCATCTAAATGAACAAACTTTGGGACATATTCTTCTTTTAAATCTTCAGAGGAGAGAAAATAGTTACCAAATTCACATTCTTCAAATAGAATCTAAGACTTAGGATCATTAGAAGGATATACTGTAAAATTATATTTAGGTTTAGGTTCCAGCTTAACTTTCTAATTTTCCACTAGAATTGTAGCTTTTGACCAATCCAATTTAATCTTCCCTCCCAAATCTTTGCAAAAAGTTCTAATCAACAACATCTCATAACTAGTGGGGATATCTACTACCAAGATAGTCAACTTCACCTTTTTATCAGGATAGGCTACAAGAGCAACTTGTGCATCTTTGATTTGTCTGAACAAAGAAATCTATTTACCATCCATGGAGTAACATCTAAAAAATGTGTTTATAATGGATATGCCTAAAGCTTTGGCTACAGAAAAAGGCATTATATTATCAGAAGCACTTGAGTCTATGATACAATTTCTGAGTTTATGACCATTTATGTATAAAGAAACATAAAATGGGTTGGGTTTAATATTAGTTGTATAAGGAGTATTATCAGATGAATTGAGGGTCATTCTAGAAGTATGAGTGGGTGATTTAGGTGGATAATTAAATAATTGGGTAATGGGAGACTCAGTATTAACATTTAATTGATTTTTAGATTCAACTTGTGTAGGGCCATTTTTGACATATTTAACCAATTTATCAAGTTTATTGGGTTTTAACCTAAGGTATTCAATAGAGGACATTTGAATTTTTACAGACTTACAAAAATCGAAAATATCAAAATAAATCTCACAATCATTTCTATGCAACAACTTACTTTCTTATGTTTTATCATCAGAAGTTTTAGTAAAAGGTTCCTTACATTTAATGGGCACTTCTTGAATATTAGAAAATCTTATATTCTTTTGACTTCTAGTAAGTACATCACATGACGGATCTTCAAGAGTAACCAATATTTCACCTCCTCTTTCTGAATCTGAATCATATTCTAGGAAGTGTATTTCAGAGTCATCAAGTCTCTCAAAGCTTCTTTTTTCTTTAGTAATCTCCCCTAAGACATCTTGAGTAGCAGTCATTTGAGTATATCTAAGCATTTTTGGACAAGAATTTTCATCATGATCAGTATTTAAATGAAATACACACATGCTATTTCTTCCAGGAGGGGCCTCAATAGTCGATTTTGGTTGTGTTAATGTAAATGGTAATGTCTTACCAATATTTTCTTGTTGATTTCTCCTACCAATATCTTGATATGGTTGCTAGAAAGTAGTACTAGTCTTAGGTAATTGTCTTTTTAGAGCAATCATATCATTGCCAAGCCTTTGAAGTATAGGATCTGTAGAAGATGAGGGATGAGCATTAGGTACTTGGACTTCTTTCTTCCATTTTCCAGCCAAAAACGATCATCTTCCAAATCAACTGTCAATGATTATGTACCTATTAAATTGACAATTTCACCTCTTCTAAGATGAAAAATTATATCAAGAGGCATAGAATTAATAAAGAAGCATTTGTGATTCTCAGTAGTTAGCCTTTTAGTAGTAGGAAGCTTGTGCACAATCCTATTGAATTTAGCTATAAATTCCCTCATGGGTTCATGTATTTATTTCTTGAGCTGAGTCAATTGAACAAGAATGGAATGTTCATCTTTTGCACTTTTAAACCTATTTTCAAATGTAGTTTTCATATAATTCCAATTTTTGATTGAATAATTAGTTAGATGATAAAACCATTGTGCTGCAATATCAATTAGAGTTTGTACAAAAGGCCTTATGACTACATCTTGATGTTGAATGCCTAACACACCATATGCTGCTATAAAATCACTTAAATATTCCTCTGGTGATTGTCTTCTATCTCTATTAAATTTGAGTAAATTTTCCCTTACATTTGTAGGCAAAGTATTAAGGTTGGCCCCTAAATTCAGAGGTCTTATGGCTACTCCCCAAGGTTAGGCCATTGAAAGAAAACTTATAGAAGAAAGAAAGATAGTACCAAAAAGGATTAAGGCTTGATAGATAGAGGATGTGGAGGGTTTTGGAGGGCTAGGAGGTATACTTCTAGATTTTATAACATGGATAGGAATATAAGGAAAATTTAGGCTTTGCAATGTTTAAAAAGTAGAATCTCCAATTCCTTCTCTTATCAAAGACCTTATGTATCTTCTAAAATCTATCTTATGATATTATAATTAATAACTTCTATGCTACTCTTAATATTTTTGCACTTTAGGGGGTTTAATTCTTTGCTACATTTTCTACTTGTCTTATTCTTTTCTTGAGTAACAACAATATTATATTATCATCCAATTCTTCTTCTTTTTCTAATATTCTACTTGCCAATCTATAATCATCAATATTTTGATGAGAACACTAAGAAAGAGTATTTAACTAGCTAATTATATCTTCATATTCATCTTGAAAACCAATATTAGGTTGTAAAATAGGAATTATATTTTTATGAGGAAGCACCATTGTTGCCTCATATTAAGGTGACCAAATCAATTTCATTCCCCAGTGGAGTTGCCAAAAAATTGTTGGCTAACAGATTTGTCCTTATATAAAAATATTTTATTTTAAATACATACCCTTCTCTCAAGAACAAATAAGTTAAACAACAAATGGGTGAACTATCAAGATTAGTTTTCCTCTAAATTAAGGTATAGCTCCCTTTAAGATCTTCAATGAATTTAAATATTCAAATATATTTTCAACTAGAAAGTGCTTAAAGGTAGAATAACATCCATACATCATTATGTTATGAATGCAAGATTTTATAATAGTAATAGGTAACAGAATACATAGATTCTATTTTCAATAATAATTAAATAGATAAACGTATATATGTTGAACCAATAAATGATAAAACACACATAATGGATTATCTAATGTAATATTAATTACTATATGAAATAAGATTTCACACAAAAAACCCAATTTTAAATACTCAAATGCACAGATCCAAGTATGCGGTAATTAATTCTCCTTTTCATTCACAGATGAAAAACCTTTCAAACAAACATCACATATATTGTAAATAACATTGGTCCAGTTCAAAAAATTTCTCTCCTCTTCTATATTCTTTCTTCTATGTATCCCTTTTCTTTTTAACACTAAAAATATATCTTGTTGCATTAACTCAACTATCTTTTAAACTAAACTAGAGTTAAAGTAACTCTGATCCATACGGGATTTAGTTTTTACAAATTCAATAAAGATTAAGTTTTGAATAGAAAAGTAACTGAATAAAAGAGACTATGTAAGTAAAATCATTATTGAAGTGACAGACTAGGATCTCTAGATTTGTTGTGTTCAATGGGGTAGACACATTCAGCTTTCCATTCCTAAAATGTTGTAATGAACTCCTAAACTTTTAAAAGATTGGGTATGCTGACGTGTTTTATCCTTACTTTCCAAATGTTTTATTCCATCTAAATTTTTCCCATCTTCTCTACATGTTCTAGGAGTATGTCAATATAGTAGCAAAGAAGTGATCTACCTTTGAAATCTGAGAGAAGTTTTTAGTTAATAATCTATCACTTCATTTAATGATGTTGATCTTTTTCCTAAAGGACTGAATCACAACATTGATGTCTTTTACTGGTTTTCCATCATCTTTTATATATTTGATATCAATACTCTATAGATCATGCTGTAATGACTGAATGAATTTAGTTATTTCCTTAATCATTTTTTTGATTTCCAATCATCCTTGTCTAGATACTAAATTTCTCCATTCAACATTTTTCTTGCTTGCATATAATATATCTTCATCCAGTCCTATCAAGTTTTTTTTTGATAAAAACTTTGTTATCCCATATTTTTGCACCTCATCAATCTGGTTCATTATCCTCATCCATTTTCCTTCATATTTTATCCACAAATCATTTTGAGTCTTTAAAGATTCAACAATAATCATGGTTAAATCATATACATTCTTCAGTTTATGAATGTATTCTATACCTTTCAGGTTGATGCCATCCAACCAATTATCAATTATTTTGGTAATCATTTTGCCTCTGTGTATTTGGTTTAGCATCCTTTGATTGATAGGAGATTTTGGGTCAAAATGTAGGGGCATTTTGGTAATTGGTTGTGGATCTGGACTATGAATGGCATTAATGTACTCTATCATTGACTGTACAGTCTATTTTAACTTCCTTTTATCCTTTTCATCTTTCCAAGTTTTGTTGACTATCCTTTTAGTGGAAGCTTCTAGATGATGTACATATTTGGCATGTGATGTAGTCTCAAGGTCTAACTTTTCAGTATTAAAATCCTGAATAGTAGGATCTTAAACTTCCTTATTGTTTTTTGGTCGGGCAATTTCTACATTCTAGTTTCTTATGTTTGGGTCAACATCTACCCTGGATGTTGTTTTTAACTTTTTGGATTTAGGATTTTTCATTAAACACTTGATCACCATATCTTCTAAGGGTAAATAAATTTGAACTACTTTCCTTTTATGACTGATTGAACTTTCCAGCCATTTACGTGTAAAGGCTAAGGCTTCTTTATCAGGATTTAGTTGATCAGAAGGCACAGTTGAAACAATCATCAATTCAATAGAATCAGAAGGAATAATTTTCTATTGATTTTTACTAACCTCTTATGTCATTGGTGAATAAAATTCTTTATCACCTTTGGTTTTTTAAATCCTCTTTAAAATTCAAATCCATAATCACTTTTTCAAAAATATGATTCTTCTTCTTTCTTAGAGCCCTTGACCTCATGGCACGAGGAGGCAGAGTAGTTATAAGGGCCTTCTCAGATTCTTTGATGATAGGATCCCTTTCAATTTTTGACTTGGAATTACATGCATCACAGATAGTAATAGGCCAGTTAGATGAGCTTATTGGGAATGGAGATTCAATTATTGCCGTGCATTGATGGGAGACTATGTTTTGAGCTTCTCCCAATTTTTGCTCTCTCAATTATTTTTCATTTCTCCTTATTACCGGGAGGGTCTTAAATTCAATTCTATCTTTTTCACTTTTCTCCTAGTCAATTTCTAGAATAGATGATTATTTTATCTATTCAAATTGAAGATCAATCACCTATTCATCATTGTCAACAATTCTAGAAATGTCTATGTTTAATTTAAGGGTAATTATCTGCCCAAGAGAGAACCTAGACCATAGTCTTCTTCTGACTTCAAATTCATCTAAACAATCTTCCCAATAATCCTCTAATTGAGGAATATGTGAAAACCCTATTCCGAGATCCAATTTATCTCTGGCAAAACCTTTGCTATCAAATTGTGGTCTAGATGTGAAGTATTGAAAATTGAATTTCTTAAGATCTAATTCTAAATTCAAAGCATTAGATTCTATTTTTCATGAATAACATCCAAGTTCAATAGGAAAAGATATACCAAATTTATTTTTCATTGGAAATTCTTTTATCTACATGTGCTAATTGCCTACAAATTTCTATTAACATAAATCAGTCAAGAACATACATCGGTAACATCAGAGGTTCACCATCAAAACCCCCAACTTTGATATAAGTGAACCTATAAAATTGAATGAAGAAACTACCATAAATATTAATTAGATGTATAACTTCATCAAACAACCTTTTATTGATTTTATTTGATAATTCAAAAGTCATTTTCCTAGTAAAAACATCATTAACCCTCCTATAATCCTCATAGTAGTTATGCATTTGTAAATGTGATTAATAATCATAAATTTTAGTGTCTTCATCTAAGGGTGCATGAAGTAACTATAACCATTGTCTCGTAGAAGCCAGGCAATAGAGGAGGTACAAAGACATATAAAACTCTCTATTTCTCAAACAATTACTTAAACCTAGATGCAAAATTTTAGCTACAATTTTTGCCCAATCCAAATATTGCTCTCTCTAGAGAATCACCTGTATAAAAAGTACATCCAATCCTCCCAATAATATGCATGAGCATTGCCCTTTCACCTGTGTAGTAATACTATAATATCTTGTACTTCTAGAATCATATGATTTCTTATTAATAGTCTAGGCAGTCTTGAACCTCTTTTTTAGAAATTTAAGAGCCAATTCCTAGCAATCACGCTCTTGTAAATTGCTTTCTTTAATGAAAAATAACCATATGAAGAAGTAATATTGAGGTCAGAGTATGGTTCCTTGGGATGAATTATCATTACATACATTAGGGTTTGTCTATTAATATGCAGTAAAACATTATCATCTATAGTCCTAATGCATCTGTCCTAAGGTTCATATCTATTCATGAATTCAAGGACTAATTTGGGGCATTGGATAGCCATGGGAAAGGCCGCATCTTCAACTAAACCACTTTATACAATTTTTTTCATCATAAGATTTGACATAGGATTTCTAGATCTTTCCTTAAAATCTTCTAAATCATATTGGACTAGAGAAGTGTCCCCAATTTTAGGCGAAGAACATATGAGACTAGGGCCATGCTTGTAATCAAGACAAGTAGATTTCATGGCTATAGGTCAAAGAATATAATGAAAAGAGAATGTTTTGAATTTATTTTATTTTTTTAAATAATGTTATAAATTCCAAAGGATCCTTCTTTCCAACCAAGTAAAGGAACCAACTTATAGTAAGAGTGAAACTCACCTTAAATTTATCTGAAATCACTATGAATTCAAGCAATCAAATAGCTTATTCCAGCTTTGATGTTCTCCTTTGTATCACCCAGTATGCTTGTTTGCTAAATTTGAATTATTCTTTCTTGATATAGATATTAATCAATATCTAATAATTAAATCAAAATAATATGTTCTAAACATGCTTGACAAGACATGCATTCTGACATATGCATTAATGACAAGCATATTTTATGCACGATCCTGATGAGTAATGATTATATGTAACCTCATGAAAATTCAAAAAAAATTGCCTTATAATGAGTTTTAGATATATTCTCCTCTAAATCTCCCACTAATTTTAACTTAGAAAAATCCTCAAGGCAAGATGAGAGTATAGCTATTGAACCATTGAACTTTTGAAAAGTGTGGTTCAAATTTAGGATTTAATGATATGAAATAAAATACACATACTGACCAATAGTCACATGAATTTTCCAAAAACTTTTAAAGTTTGAAACATTGAACCATTGAACTCTTTGAACTTTAAGACATTGAACCATTAAACTTTTGAACTCTAAAAAAGGGTTCAAGTTCAACTGGAAGGTTCAAAGACATAATTGAAATACAAAGGAAAAAACAGTTCACTTTGAGAAATATTGAACCATTGAACCATTGAACTCTTTGAACTTTGAACTTTGCTATGTAGGTTTAAGAGATAAGTTCAAGTGGTACTTTAATTTATACAAGGGAACTGAGTGAACACGAATCTTTACAAAACATCGAGTATTGAATTATTGAACAGTCAAACCATTGAACTTAGTGCACTTTTGAACTCCGAGAAAGGTTCAAGCTCAAAGGTTTAATTCTTTTAGAAATGTCACATACAAGAAATGATAGGCAGATGAACTTTCTTAAATAAAGAGTCAACTTAATGAACAAAGGTATGACCAACAAGGGGATATAATAAGTCGACTCTTGCTTAAGGAGAGTACAAGAAAAATTGTATAAGGGCGACTCAAAAGCTAACATAAGGCCATATATTTCAATATAAAAATTAGAAAATTATTTTACAATAGGGTCATCATCCAAACATGTTCTTACAACATAACAACATTTATCATTAAAATCCTATTTTAACACAACATTTATGGAAATTATTTATAAAATATATAAGGTAACAACATATGTGTGTCATCTAAGTGAATCAACGACATGATTTACTTACATTTAACATATTAAATATACATATCAATATTAATTACAAATTCAATCCACTTGAATTGGTGTGCATTTGAATCATCCTAGTAAAATAAATGTTCTAGGTTGTGGTGATCAGACTTTACCTTAAAATTATTTCCCAACAGAAAGTGATTTCATTGATTTAAAGTATGTATTAATTTATCAAGCTTAATATTTTGTGTAATATAATTATTCTCATGTTCTTTGAGATTTCATGACTCATAAGCCATAACTTTACCATCTAGGATCAGAATGCCAAAAAACTGCTTTGAAAGTATCTACTTAAACCTAAAAATTGCTATTAGGATAGAGAATAACAAGTATAGGTATTGTATTCAACAACTTTGTAATATCCCCTCCAAACAGGAAATATAGCAACACAAAAAACTTCAGACAAAGATATAATTTATGTTGAATAAATTCAGAATGATAACAATAATATAGTCTTTCAATAGTAAATCACAGATCTTATCACTTGTCCTTCTAAACTATTACAATTGTAGTCCTCTATTATGCATATAAATATGAAATACAGTGTTGAAAACCCTGGCTTTGCAAATCTAGAAGTGCAAATTGAATTCTGGAAGGTCTCAGCCAGCTGTGTCGAACACACAGTCGCCAGCGTCGATCGATATACTGCCGATGTCGGTCACTACAGGTCCTTATCTACCGACGTTGGTCTCCAGTCAGCTGATGTCGGTAACTGGAAGCTCTCTGTCTGCCGATGTCGGTTCTCGAGCAGATCTGTACAGACCTGTACAGACTTCGTACGACTGCCAATTAAGCACAACTTCCCTGTTTTCAACCCCTGATCTGAAAATATATGTTCTAGCATAGAAGATCTCTAGATGTATAATTTATTGAATCAAAAACATGAAGGAATAAATACCTGGAATATCTGTAATAAATTCTGTGTGAAGTTATCTCTCAACCCTGTAAATTCTGTGATAACTTCTGGATGAAGCTATCTCTCAATTTGGCAATAGATCAGCTGATATTCCACAGCCTCTTAATTACACACACTGAAGAGGGAACGTTCTCCAATGCAAATGGAATCCTGGAACCCTAGGCTCAGTCTTCACAGAAGAAATTCTTTAGAATCAATAATCATTAATCAATGGCTGATTCACAATGGCCTCCATGAGAAACCCTTATACCCTCAAAAGATATGCTTTCCCTAATTAGGGTTTTCTTAAATTAGAATTAGGGTTTCTAATTTAAAATTAGACCAATAATTAATATTTGATTAAATAAATCAAATATTAATATCTCCCTCAATACATGTCCAATCGAGCCCAAACGAAAGCCAACTAGAAAATTTCTGCTAAATGAAGCCACTCCAATCTCCATTAAGACCCTCTAACCATCCTATCAGCCTACGAGGGTCGTATAATAGGCTAACCATGAACTCCGAACATGTCAACTGAAAAGGGGACATGACAAACTTAATATTTTTTAAATCCTCTTCACATTGAGGAGTCCAAAAAAAATTATTTCCCTTGCATTAAAAGGAAGTGATAGGTTTGGCTATGCTAGAAGAATTATCCATAAATGTATGATAATAACCAACTAAGCCCATAAAACAACATAATTCATGTTTGTTAGTAGGAGTAGACCACTCTTAAATATATTTTATATTTACTAAATCCACAAATATTCCATCCTTAGGTATGATATGCACCAAGTAATATATTTCAGGTTGAAAAAACACATTTGAAAATATTTGCATATAACTTATGTTATCTTAGTCTTTCCAAGACTAATCTCAAGTGTTGCTCTTGTTCATCTAAATTTTTAGAATAAAGTTGAATATCATCTAAGAAAAATAGTAAAAATTTATCCAATAAATCCATGCAAACACTAATCATTAAATTCATAAATGTATTTGGTACATTAGTTAAGCCAAAGGGCATAATAATGAACACATAATGACCATAACAAGTTTAGAAAGCTATTTTATGAACATTTTCTCTCTTGGTTTTTAGTTGATGTTATCCCAATCTCAATTTTATCTTGGAAAATATTTTACACCCCTTCACTTATCAAATAAATCATCAATTATTGGCAAGGGATAATATTTTTTTATCTTATTAAGCACACAGTAATAAACACATGGCCTAAAATGTCCATCCTTCTTCTTTACAGAGACAACTAGAGCATTTTAAAAAGACACACCTTGTTCTAATTCTTCCATTGTCCAAAATTTATTACAACTAAACTTTTAAGTCCTAAATATTAACCATATTCATCCAATAAGTAGCCTTATATGGAGGGGAAAATCCTAGCATAATATCAATATAAATTTCAAAATCTTTCATAGGAGGAAAATCAAGCATTTTACAGGAAAATGTCCATAAATTTCTTCAAAAAAGGAAAATATTGGTAGGATGTTTATTTATCCTTGGGTAACTCTTTCATTTTAATTACTTAAATCTTACAACCCTTTTGTATAAACTTTTTTAGTTATAGAGTTAAAAGTACTTTTCATGCTCTAGGATTTTAGATGCTTTATATTTCTACAAGCTTTCCATGGTCATCAACACATTACACCTTTTTCAAAAACATTAAAGTGTTGATTTTTACTATTATAACCAATCCATACCCAAAATGAGAGTTTGAGACACCAAGGGATTTAAAAATAGATTTAGTTTGGTCTTAAAGTCATCTAAATCTATCTCAACATGTTCTAAGCATTTGCATATTGGTACCCTTTTACCTGTACCAAACTTAATATCCCAACCTTCCCTGATCTTAATAGGTTAAAATTACATTTATTTGCTACAATAGGTAAAATAAAGCTATCTATTTCACTATAATCAATAAATATGGACACATTAAAACTAGTTATAGCACCTTTGGTTTCAATCAAAGTAGCTTATAAATCAACATTATGATTGTCAACTGCTGCATGCACCCTATGGTTAGTTGATTGTCTAAGTTTTATCTTGGGATAGTCCTTTCTATAGTGATTATCATCGTATTCCAAATATTCAACAATCCTTTATGGTGTTACAAAACAATATTTTCCCCTTCGGTTGGTCCATGCAAACCATTTTGGTTATATTTTTTATTGAAATACCCTATTTTAGGTGAATTATGGGTTTTTTAGTTCATATTTTGACCCAAAAACTTATTAAAACCACTGTTGCTCCTAGTGAACCTATGGTTCTAATTATTTTTCTTAAATTTATTAGGCATGGAAGAAATAATCTTAGCCTTATATTATTTATTAGTTTAAAATATTATCTCATTTTTTTTCAATATTTCTCTTTCTCTTCTACTCTATGAGTAGATTCAATGGAAACTAGTAAGGTTTTTGGGTTTGTCATATTGACGTCTTGCACTAATATCTTTTTCATCCCAATCTTAAACTTGTTTAATTTTAGTTCTTCATCATGCATATAAGTTACATGATGTAGTAGGTTTATAAACTTATTTTCATACTCAGTGATAGACATGTTTTCTTGCTTCAACAACTTAGAATTAGTGATTTTATGTTCACTAAAAATTGGCATTTAAGTACCTTTTTTAGAACTATCTGTAAAATATTTCCCAAGGGTCATTATCTAGTATTACTCTAAGGCAAAAATATGATCCACCATAAGGCAATGTCTATTAGGAATATAGAACACAAAAATATTAATGAATTAAAGATGGAAATAAAATGCAGAAAACATAACGCAATAGAGACACAGATTAAACATGGTTTACCCAATATGGGTTACATCCACAAAGAAACAACTAGTCCTTATTATTCAATCCAACCCATGAAGAAAAAAATCTAAAATACATCCACTACAATATCCTCTTCACTCACACACAATATGTCATTGTGATTATAATGCCCTCATATCAAAGGAGGGTTATATATTAAGGAAAAAATACACAAACATGATTTCTACCATTAGACCTGTGACCTAATAGGGAATGGTCTAGATTTACTATGAAATTACAATATTTTAACAAAATTTTACTTTGGTGGTGTTGTCCCTAAACCCCTATCAGAGGGGATCCAAGTTTATTGAATGCCCCCCATGGACCCCCATGGTGACCCTAGTGGGGGGGTGTTTCCACCTCCTACCCCCTATATCAAGAACTGGGCATTATAATAAGATTAGCCTCCACCATCCAAAAATCTCCCACTTGGAGACTGATTATTGCAACTCCACCACTATAACTCTTATTTGGAATTTTTTTTTAACTTTGACCCTAACATGTTTTTCATCGTTGTTATCATTAAATACCTATTACAAATTTTCATACTTCTTAACTTGATATAGTATGAATTATATTTATTCTAATTTGGTGTAATATTTAATCCTACATGGTTTGAAGACACTTTTTACATGTTAATTTACCATTTTGGTTTATTATATTCATTCATCTTTTGTTTTTACACATTTCCTATCATGATTTAGCATGCATTACATTTTATGATTATTTAAACTTTTTCAAATAATTTGTTTTTCTCTTTAACCATGCATCTATATCACAAAATTATAGAATGGAAAACATACACCATATATTTCCCATAGCATATACAATAAAAGTAAAATACATGTTCTAGAAATGAAATGTATCCATACATCCATCAATAATATCAAGAGAAACCATATACCAAGAAATGTCCATGTATATAACATGAGTTTGATAAAATATAATATAAAATACAATAGCTATGGCTCTAAGGTTATGATTAATCATGCCTATCATTTGGTATAGAAATAATACTCAAGGATGCCTATGATTGACCCTTCTAAATGGTACACTACAATGAGGTAGTGTGGAATCTCAGGACCTTGACCTATCCTTATAGATTGGCCACATGGGACTACACATGTATAAGCTCTATAGTAGTCACCATATGGGTGGCTCATTCTATTATCAATGCCTTAAAATATTTGGCCTCTCCCTCTCCTACTATTATATGTGGTTGTAAGCCATCTCCTCATAGTTGTAGCTATCTAATAGCCTCCCTAACCAATCTAAACTAATTATCATAAGTTGGGGTAGATGGTACCATATGGTCTACTAAGGTAGATAGATCATAATAAAATAGTAACCCATCTAAAATATCATGGTGTGAAACAAAAATCATGGATATCTATATGATATCCTTGATAATAGTACCTACAAAAAAACCAAATATACATCAGATCTCATGTATATATATCTCAAACCATCTATCTATACTAGCTACATAAACAACAATGCAACTAGTGATCTATGTCAAAAATTTAACTAATTAAAGCATTAATTACTATTTTTGGTGTTAATAACCATGGTTTCCCCATCAACATGACCGTTAATTGCCTCCTTTATTAGATACCTCTATACAAGTGTAAAACTTGGAGTCACTACCCAAGCCCATCATAATCCCCTCCTCATTCATCTCTCTATTGACCAACCATGTCTAGCAAATGTCATAATATATTCATATGTGACTAATCATGCCTATGTCCCCTCTCATTGATGGTTCTTCTATCTCTTATGACCTTAAAATGGTTATTCTCTCCCCTATTTTAGTTCCACTACAACCTTTCCTACATCATCACCCTAATCATCCATAACTATAACATCATCTACACCAGGCCTCGTTACCTCCTAATTTTGTGCCTAACCTTCCCATGGTCTCACTCATTAATTTATAATAATAATCATCTCTCTAAGAATCCCTATGCCTCTTATCCCTCTCAACTCTCTAGCATGACATCCCTAATAAGTAGGGACTACTAGAGGGGCTATAGAATATGGTAGTCCTAGCTATCTAAGTACACAAACTATTGGATGTGGATCTACCCATGAAGTATAATGTCCCATGATCTAAACATGTGCCAAACCTATAATAAAAGTAGCCCAAATCAACCGTATGTCCACAATATTGTAAAGATTGCTATATACCCTTGTGTCATTGTCTATAAACTTAGGAGGTGGGACATGACACGCACTACATGATCCTACCTCTATTGTACCACTTAAGCTAATTTATCATTGACTACATGGGGTAACCCAATTGACCAATATATAGGGAATCTATCATAAATAAAATTACTCAATAAAATTATGGGTCCCATTATATTCTACCCCTAGGTTAACATACCATACATATCATGCATGAGCTGCACCCAAATGATAGATCTTAGATCATAAAATTTACTTTGCTCCAGGATGGACTAATATAAGGCTACCACATATATTAGTACCTTATCATCTAACTTGTGACACAACATATTTATAATCACAAGCCTTATCACAGCCTTTTAGATATCCAAAATGTCTAAGATATAGGCATTGAACAAGCTAACCCATAACGAAAGATAGATCTTCTATGACCTTCTTTCCTAAATTAATGGGGGTCACCTCTCATCCTTCACATTGTATTATATCACATATGATAGGATTCCTAACTATGGGAAGTCCAAACAAGGCATGGACATCCTCTAAGGTGATTCACACCTCTATAGTATCCCCACCATCTCCCATCATAAAGTTTGGTCAATCACTCCCATGCTCCTAGGAAAATCATGACCATATTAACACTAAGTAGGATATTCATCATCCCCATAATGCCTTAAAATCCCAAAGAAACCAATTAAAATCAATCCACATCTGACAGTTTCTCTAGCAAATTTGGTAACCATAATGCATCAACCAAGCACCAAAATCTCTACCATCTCTACAAAATGTCAAACAATATAGAATATATTAGATATTGATGTAATAATAATAAAATAAATTATTAAAAAATATTAAAATAATAAACATTAGCTATTTCATCAACCTATTTTTCCTATTTTCCTACATAGTTGGCCCTTTTTATAGTAAAATTGGCCTTGTGACCTCTTTGCCATACTATGTCAGCCCAATTTTATGTAATCAACCCATTCTTGCAGAAATAACCAACCTTTTTGATATTAAATCAACCCTTTCCCATCCTTTTCATACTATATTATCCCTCTAACATGTAATCAATCTCATTTAATAGATTGTATCAACCATCTATTGCATATTGCATTAGCCAAAATGCACTAAGTTAGTCATGTCTATTTTTCTAACTGAGTTGGCCCTCTTATACACAATCAACCACCCCAATACTACTAAGTTAGACCTATGTTACATAGTCAATCATGTTGACTTCTCTCACATTTTCTAACTCAGTCAATAGGGTTGAATATTTTCAAAAGTTGTGATGACTTTTCATCCATTTACCACAAATGTCTTGGGCATTTATTGGTCTGATTCTTTCCTACCCAGTATCCTATTTTACCCTTAGTTTATCTATAAATTTCCTAGGATAATTTTTAGTATCTAAATTTTTTATTATAGATATATTCTATATATAACTTAATTTTAATTAAAATTACTAAAAAATTTAAAATTAATGCATCACTTACCTGATTTGCACTAGTTTTGGCTTCTAGACATCCTCCCCATAGAAGTTGTCATCTCCTCACCATGATCGCTCTCAAGGATCAACTAGGTCTCTTAGAGAAATATTTTCTCAGAATAGTATAAATAACAAATGAATTAATTTTCACACTATTTATATTTAATATTCACAACTATTTACCAATAGATTATATTTTTCACTCATAACTTTGTTTCTATTATCTATTTTTCTAAACTAAAAAATATTTTAGAATTCTTACTTCATAGAAAAAAATTTCACACATTACATGTATATTTTGCAAAACTTTTAATTTTTCACCTATTTTATAGGTTCACCTAATTTTCCTTATATTAGACACCTTCCCATTTCTCTCACTTCATTTTTACTCTAAAACACTAAGGTAAGTAAAGGTATGTATTTTTTAATTTTATATTTTCATTTATCTTATTCTCTTCTTAATAAATCTTACTTATCTTAATGTTGTGTTTTGATATGATATTTTCTTGAAGCACCATTCCATGTTTCAACTACATGACACATGATGAGTTTTGAGTGGATCATATCTATACATATAATATTTTAAAACTATATCAATAATTGATGTTTCCTCTCTTGCACAAACCCATCGAGACTCAATCTCTCTGAGCACACACCTTAAAGGGTGTACTGGGAAATGGGTGGGCAAACCATTAGTGCTTCATAATATTATTATCCCTTATACCACTATTTTAGACTAACATAAACCTCTCTTATACATTTCCCTAAGATTTGACACCTCTCTTACAGACTCCTCCAAGCAATTCACCACCTCAAATATCCCCTACCTAAGCTAAAACCTATTTTTCTCATTTATTGAACAAAGACACATGGGCCAACCTTGTTTTTAAAAATGATCACATTACAGGACTAGGTTGGCCCATCCAACCTATTTTGGGACCTAACTATTTTATTTATTTAAGAACTAGGTTGACTAGGCTAACTATGTCAACTAAAACTTTAGAATGGTTTAGGTTTGTGCTATATAAACACATCCTTTTCACCATTTTCATTAGAGATAAATAGAGATAATCATTTATTTTTTCATCTAATTATCTCCCATTCTACTTAAGGATCCATTACTTAGGGCTTCATACTTCCTTTAGAGAAAAGAATATTTTCTTATGGGAAAAGTATTTTGGATGCATAAGAGAAGTCATGTAGCCTAAAATTAACCTATCTTTGTTATCCTTAAAAACCAAAACAACCTCTTACAAAACACCATTGGACAAGGGAGAGATTGAGGCTCGATGGATTCATCTTCAAGGTAAGTATTCCTAACTCTTACTCCTATTTATTGGTAGATACATTTGTATGTGTTAGCTTATGAATGTGTTTCTCTCTCGCTACATTATTATTACCTCTACATTGACCTAAGTAGAGTTATTTTTTGCATGTTTACTTTTATTTTTATTATCTCCATTTGTACCACATGCTTTAGTGAGCATTAGATTAGTTTTACTTTACTTTTTTTTTTACTTTGATAAAAAAACATAGTACCTAGCTAGGGTTATTATGTGGTATTTATTTACTAGAGGCTTTGGAACACTCTCTAGTGATATTGTGTGGTAAGAGACCCCTTAGTTAGGTCTAGTGGATCCATATTGGTCATGACCCCATTTGTCTAAATATACCAATAAATGGAAGGGCTAGTTTTATTTATCTTTTCTAAGCTAGGATTGATTTATAGATCAGCTTCACTTTCCCTTATATATAGATTCAAGTAGATGTGTCACTATGAAAGGTTAATAATAAAATCAAGGTTCCAATCCATTAACAATTTTCATTCCAACAAATGATACCCAATAAAAAATAGTAGTCATCAAGACTTAACAATATTCTAAATTGAAAACCATAAAGGGAAAATATTACATCCATCAAAAATTTCTCACAAATCCAAAAGAAAGAAAAAATTCCTATATAGCATAAGAAGCTCTAAAAAATCTTGTTGGCTTTCATTTTTATATTCATGGAAAAAAAAAAACTTCTACTCTAAACTTATTAGTATAAAAATTACAATATTTAGAAACAACTTAAGTATCTTAGCCTAGTAAATAGAGCATCTTAATCCATCAATGAATGCTCTCAAAATAACATATTTCAAAACAACTCAATTAACCCTAATAAATTTCCTTCTATTTAAAACATACAACTAATGAAAACTCATCTCAATAAAATAATCAAATTAACATAAACATTTTAAAGGAATACATAGTCCATAATAATCTCCAAAATTAAGAGATCAAAGTTAAGCATTTTATCTGAAAGATGTATTCCAAGCTTTGAGACCTAATGTCATAGTCTATCGACCAAGTCCTAAAGAATAGTATAATAATAATAATAACCATTGATTTATTCCTTATAACTATCAAAATTAATCCAAGAAACAAAATGATGTTCATAAAGAAATCACAATTGAATTGCAAAATAATCTTTGAATTTGTGTTTTACCCATAATGGGTAAAATAAATTAAATCAAGGATACCTCAAACCAAAATGTCAAAAATTAGTTGATTTTACATAACATATCCAAGTAAAAATAAATTATACAGGATTTCTAATAACAAATAAATGATCATAATCACTTTGCTTTACCTATTAAGGGTTTGAATAAAATAAATTAATTGAAACACACTCGAGTAGTAACCCTACTCCAAATAGATTTCAATATTCATAATAGACACTCCAAAGTGAAATCATATTACAGCCAATAACACATCATAAGCAAAAAATAATTGCATAGAAATTAAAAATAACAAAACCTAACATACTTAAATAAAATCATTTGGGTCAGGTAAGACAACAGTAACCCATTACTTTCTAAGTGAAACCCTAATGATACCCATTAGGGTAGAGTCAAAGTAAATCAAAACACAATGCAATTTAGGTTTAACATGAATCCTTATAGACCTCATTATTCACCTAAATTTCTTCCAATAACTTCTCAATCTCATCAATAAATACCCATATCAAAAACAAAGCATAAAATTGAATTTACTTGATTTTCATAGAATGCAGTTTACCATTAGATGGTTATTTTATAATAGTTGATCTCCATTACTTATAATAATGAGTAACTATTTTATTATCCAAACTACTATGAACTAGATTCTAGCTATAAGGAACTAAGGTCTTAGGCTGATAAATTAACTACATGTTCCCCATGTTTTCACTAAGTTCCCATTGAGATGCAACTACTTAACTACCATTTAAATCCTCTTCAGACAAATTCAACCAACACCAAGCTTCCATGGATTCTACCACCAAACTAGCAACATTGACCTAGGGTTGGGTTGAGAAATTATAAAAAAAAACTAAAATGCCAAAATTATAAAGAATATTCTTGATGTTGAGAATCTTGGTGGTCATGCCATCATGACCTAATCCAAAACCAAGATCAACCAAATAACATTATTACAATCAAAAAATTGAAATTTGATCTAAGTAACTACTAAAAGTAAAAATATTAAAACAAAAACTATTAGAAATCTTAAAATAAATCAGGTAAACTAAAAACAAAAGTAAAGTTTTATTTGGCTAGCTTTCTTTGGTTTGTCTTGGACTAACAGCCTAGAATAAAACCATTTTAAGTCTTTTTGTGGAAAAAAGATTGAGGCAACCTATAAAAGTTAACTAAAAAATAAAAAATTATATAAAACTAACATTTTAGAATGATTTCATTGTAGAATAGTTAAATAAAACAATGAATTCAACAAAAGTTAGAAAACTTAGAAAAAATAAAAGTAAAAAATGAATAACAGATACTTATATAATGGTTTCACTGATATATATAATAATTTTGCTAAAGTTTTCAATAATTTCACCATAATGTTTTATGAATTTGAGACACTTATATAAAATTCTCTACACTTTTGGATGATTTCTCTAATTTTGATGAATTCATCATGACATTAGATGAATTCACTAAACCTAACTACTAACCTAATTTTTTATTATTTCACTATTTTTCCAAATGAATTTTCCACTATCAAAGGTGAATTCATAATTTTATAAACAACAAAATCATTTTGACCTACTTTATTTTTCATTAAATTCTAATCAAACCAAAAAAAACTTGAAATTGTTAGAAACCACATCCCCACTCCCCTCGAGCCTTTAGTGTTGTGTTGTGGAGCCTATTTCTAAATTACAGTGTATTTTAATTACTGTACATTTAAAATGTACTATACACTCTATATGTATTCTCACTACGATTTTGGGGGCAAAAGCCCCAAAAAATTCAGGGTTTGGGGGAGGTATCCCCCAAGCAAGGGTTGGGGTGGCAGCCCCCAACAAATGGGGGTTCGGGGATAGTAGCCCCCAAAAAACATTCTGGACCCCATTTTATGGGAAACCATTTTGGGTTGATTTTGCCCGTGGTTTTGGTACCCATTATTTTATAATACTACTTTGATGATGTGTTAAATATAGATGGATATTTATTAGGTAATACATCATGATAATTAAGGTTTATTAATAAAGAATAGAGTGTGTGAATTCAAGTTTAAATTTAGGAGAGTTTGTTGAGTCCAGCTCCAAACAATATTTGTGCATTGTAATTATAAGAAGACTAATCTGAGAGTGGTTTATAGTCTTTTGGCTTGTAATAAAATCTGAGTAAGTATTTCTTGGTGGATGTATACAACATATGGTGAATCACATTAAATATGGTCTTCTTCTTGTGCATTTTATTTATGTTCTTTCTACATCTCTATTCATCTATTATTGTGATTCTATGAAATTATTTTACATCAATTTATGTATTTATTCCTAACATCTAGTGAACTCTCACATTTTGTAGAGTTTTCATGGTGATGTAATGGATGTGTCATAGTGGATGGATGAAGTGATTTGATATCCTAAGTGACAATGACAAAGTGTGCAATGTGCTTGTACTAGTGTGCTTGAAGTTGGTTTGGTTGATCTTCAATTTTAACATGGCTAGAGTTTTTTGGGGTGAGTATGGAATATTAATCATGTGAAAGGGTTGATATAAGAGGTTTTATATGTTTTGAGTGCTTGTGTGCATGAGTGGAATTCATATGGTAGTCCATAGTTTTCATCTAGATAGTTTGGGTCTAGTGGTAGAAAATCTAAGTAGGTGGTTTGTTGATATCACCATTGCCATGTATACATGAGTCAGGGGGAGTTGGTCATATGGTTGTGATCAAATTAGTCCCTAGTTTCTATTTTAAAAGTCTCAAGTCATGTTCCTAAGCATGACAAAAGATATCCAAATGCAAATTTGGGCTCCTAATCATTTTGACAGTGTTTTCCCATACTGAGCCAAATTTGGAATGTGGCAAGAAGAGTCGAGTAAGAATTTTGATGGTGGTATATCTCACAAATGTAAAAATTTAAGGAGAAAGTGATCATATGGTTTTGTTCAATTTTTTACGTAGTTAAATTATTCTAAATTTTAGGTTAAGTGTTGAAGCGTGATAAAATAAATGCATGTTAAAAGTTGGCCTCCTAGATAAGTTTTTGACATAGTTGGCTCTATGGTAAAAAATTTGAGTGAAAATTTTAATGTCATTATATCTCACATTTGTGAGGTTTCTTTGATAATTTTTTCACATGGTTATATTATCCTATATGATAATATCATATGATCCAAATTTTAGATCATGCATCTAAGCATAACAAAAGATATGAAGGTACAAAGTGAACCTTATAGACAAATCGCAAAGGTTCCCATACTTAGTCAAATTTGCACAAGGTAAAGTTTGAGAAACATTAATGAAGAATGTTTACTCCAATATGTTAGGATACTTCAAGATGGTTCCAAGTGTTTTATGCTTAATGTTGAGCAGAGATAAAGATTGATCTTCTTCCAAGGATCAATGGTTCATAGGAGTTCATACATCTAGATCTATGGTGCACGGTAAGTCAAATGGGTCAAGTGTTTGATGTTTAAAATAAGAAAAGATAGATTTAATTAAAAAAATATCAATTGATCATGTTCATTCCAATATTTCTAGAATCAATGAGATGAGGACAAGTGTTTGATGTTTAATGTTAAGCAGAGATAAAGACTGAGCTATGTATAGGAGATTGATGGAACACATTAAGTCAAATAGTCAAGATGAAGATCTAATGATGAGCACTAAAATCTAAAGGTTGAGATATTTACAATTATATCTATGGTTCATGATTTATCTAATATGTGAGGACATAAGATGTGAGAAAAGTGACTAAGGTTTAGTTTTGACCGTTTGCATTTGAATATTTAAATTTAACAAAGGAAAAACTAGTTCTTTATATATTGGCCATATATTTCAATCTATGCAAAATTTTCTCATGGTGTAAAAATAAAATTTGTAGAGAAATCTAAGGAAAATATTTATATATGAATTTTAAGGTCTAATTATGTGTATATTCAAATATATTGAGGTTTAAATTTGATTGTGTGTTAGACTATGTTCTACAAGTAACCTAAGAAAGGTAATTAAGCTCATTCTGATGGTGTTTAGATATCTTATAATAAATTAGATATTTGGGAGTGTTATAAAATACATGAGGATGATATTTATGCATTATTAAAAATTGACTAATCATATTTAGTATGAACAAAGGTTTATAAGTCAATTGTGTATTCGTTCATGGTGACTGTGTGTACAAAATGTAGTTTGAGTGAATTTAGTTTAAGTTGAAGGGTACTATGATGGTTTATGTCACATAAAGAAGACCTCTAAATAATTTGGAATGGGTCCATGAATTTTTAAATTGTTCCTATGTTTATTATTTTGCTCATATAAGTGTCAAAGAGTTGAATGGGTCTTCATATGACCTAAAAGTGACTTAGGCCTATTTGAAAGTAGATTGTGCTTAAGTGTGACCCATGTGAGATGTCTTAAGGGTAAAGGCATGTATTATGAATGATAATGAGATATTTTTTACATAATAATGTATGAATTATATATATATATATATATATATATATATAGTGAAACTAAATATGATGGTTTCTAGGTATGTGAAAGACTTGTGAGAGAGACTAGTGCAAGGTAAATGTGTGAGTTGTGGAGAGGAGAGATAAAGTTCCCAATTGAAGAGTTAATGAGTAGAGTAGATTGAGGAATATGTAGTAGATTGAGGAATGAGTAGAGTAGATTGAGGAAGGTCATATTTTTATGTCTCAATATTTATCTTAAAATTTTGAGGATATGTGAAGAGTTTTGAGTGTGCATATGAGGACAATTTAAGTGAAGAAGGAGAGAGATTATGACATGCCTATGTGAGAGGCCTATATGAGATAGAGAGAGTTTGTACAAGGATTAAAAAACATAGATCCATCATCAGGTGTTGAAGACATCAATTCTAAGGTTTAATTTTTTTAAGGAGGGCCTAAAGGATTTGATCTTCATTAGGGGTATTTGTTCCTTATGACACAGATGTTTCACTAAAGGCCTTTGGTCATGAGGATATGATCAAGTTTTTCTAGTTTAAAGGAGTTGATAAATATCTTGTTTGTAATTTATTATAGTATAAGTAGTCCATGTATTCTAGGCTTGAGAGTGGGTTTTATTCCCAATGAGGGTTTTCCACATGAACTATGTGTTATGTGTTTGATCTTGTGCATGCATTGAATGAATGAGTTATCTTGTTAAAGTGTCTTGATCAAGTTGGTATATGATGATTATTTAATAGTTTGAAAGGACTAAAATTGAAATTAAAATATCTGGGCTCACTAATTCACCCCCCCTCTCAGTGTTTATACCTCTAATAATTGGTATTAGAGTACGTTCTTTGTTAAAGGATTGATATCTTGAAGGTGATCCAAGGTACATTATGGATAGTCATCAAGGAGGTTTCTTGACTAATAAATAACTGATGTTAATGGATCTAATTATGCTTTTTGGAGTATTAGGATGAGGACATACATTATATGCCTAGGTTTTGATGTATGGAAATTTGTTGTTGATGGTTATGTTGCTCATACTACTCTTCCATCTAGTGTTACAAATAAGAAGTTGTTTGGGAATAATTCCAAGGAAATGAATGCTATCACTTGTGGTCTTTCAGATATTGAATACACCAAGGTAATCCATTGTAATTATACTAAAGAGAAATGGGACAAAATGTAGATAATCTATGAAGGAGATTCAAAGCTCAATCTTGCTAAGTTTTAGACTCATAGAAGGTAATTGGAAAGTATCAATATGAAAAAATAATATTCTATCACATTCTTTCTATAGAGAGTTGATGAGATTGTGAACATTATAATAGGTCTTGGAGAGAACCTTGAGGAGGATACTTAGTTAAAAAGGTATTAAGGTCAATATCCCTTAAGTTTGATCCAAAAGTATCTACTATATAATAAATTCATGATTTTACTTAGTTGAATATGGATCAATTCATGGCACCCTTACTATCTATGAGATGAGGGAGAATGATGATATACCAGTAAGAAGGAAGCAACATTTAAGATAAATATGAAGCCAAAGAAGAAGTTCCAAGGTAAGAAACCCAAAGAGGATGACATTTTTGATATAGATGAGGATGAACTAATTACTTTAATTTCAATAAAATTGAGACCAGGTTTAGGCAAGTATAAGGTAAACTACTCATCAAATGTTTCAATTGTGGTGAGAGAGGACATTTTGCTAATAATTTCCCTCATAAGTATAATAAGGATTATGATAAAGAGCATGATCAAGGTCATGATGATGGTAAGAGATCATTCAGGTTTGACAAAAGCAAAAAAGGATTCAAAAGGTTTGATAACAAGAAAAAGTACTTCAAGGATAAGAAGAGTCTCTACACCAAAGAAGATTGTAACTCATCAGATGAGAGTGAATTTAGTGAATCTAAGTATGATCATGAAGATTATGGTCCTATTGAAGATGAATACCTATTCATGGCTGAGGAAGGTATTTGATCACATCAAAATGGGTCTACTTGGAGTGATTCAAATGATAATGAAGATGAGGTGGACTGTGAGACTGCATTGACAAATGTTATTGATGAACTAAAGATTAAGAAGAAGATCAATTAGAAGATGAATTATAAACTCAAATAATATGAGGATTAATTTAGTGTATTTGAGGCAAGAATGAATGAAGATATCAAGGAACATGAAGATATAGTCAAGCATCTTAGAATTCAATTGGAAATCATGTCTACAAGTCTAAAAGCTAAAGTAGATGAATGATAAATGTATGCTTTTGATATTATGTCTTTGAAAGATGAGCTAGAGAATCTTGTAAGCAAGGTGAAATCTTTTGTCAAGTTTGATAAAAGTTATAATGATCTGATGATCTCCTAAAGAGTCAAAATTTAGCTAGTGATAGAACTGGATTGGGTTTTAATGAAGATCCCAAAGTTACTTCTCAAGTTGACATGAATGTCAATAAGATCAAGGTGGATCAGCCTTTGAATAAAAATCATAGAACAAGGAATTAATGTGCTGGAAGAATAAAAATAAATCAGATCAACAACCAAATTCCATGAGGTATGAAAATTTCAATGGTTACTACTATACTTGTGATTAGTTTTGGCATAGAGCTAGAAAATACAAGAGACCTATTAGAAATGAATTTTATTGGAACTATGATGAGGGTAATAAGTCAACAAGTGTGAGAGAGGTTGAGTTATTTAATTTTCATGATATGGGACACTTTTCAAAACATTGTCCATTTAAGGTAAGGCAAGTTGAGTTTCCTTCAAGAGATGTTGGGTGATATAATTGTTATGAAATAAGACACATTGCAAGATTTTGTCCAAATATAGTAAGATAGAATTATCTTTGTGCAAAAGGTATGATGTGATTAAACTATAAAAAGAGAGGTCACATTGCTAGATTTTTCAAACAAAGGCTTGCAAGTTAGAATGGGTTAAATCAAGCTCTCAGAGTATAAGGAAGAAGACAAGTTAACTCATGGAGACCAAAGGTGGTAACTATGAGTCATGATGAGACTGCAGGTCCAACTAATCTATTTTATATGGTGGATAATGCTATAGATATTGAATATTACCAAGGGATCTCAATATCTACTCATGTTAAGAATGAAGAGACCAAGCTCAAGGAAAAGACCAAGGTGCTAGTTAAGACTAGTTTTGAGGTAAGTATGGATCCAAGTGAACATCTTATTATTGTTGAGCATATTTCATGTAAATTACATCAATTATCAGTGCTTAGTGATGAGGTTCCTGATTGCAAGGTGGATTCTTCAGATAAAAAGGTATGTCATGAATCTATCTTATCTCCATGTATTGTCAATCTAATCTTAGAAGAGAAGAAGAGCATTTTAGAAAAGGAACCAATTTTCATAATTTAGACTAAGAAGAAGAAGAATAAAATCAATAAATATTATAGCTACAAGAGGACTTCAATGGTTACTAAGGAGATGTGGGCCACTCCTACCTTCACTTTATTTTAAGGAATTATGGTGCAAAAGATGTCTCTATTTATGCTTCTTAAGAGACTCCTTTTAGTGGAGAATTAAGTTTTGTTGTGGTGTTCTTCATATGGTCCTATACATTTGGAGATGAGTGTTTTTTAGTTGGATTAGGTATGTCTAGGTGGAAGATATGATATGGTGATGTTAGAGTGATGTCATAGTTGTATATGGTCAGTTTGTAAGGTCAAATTGAAGGTTTTCAAGTGGTAAAGGGGGATTTGTGAGTTTTCAAGATGATATTTTTACATAGAAAGGTATGTTAACCTTATTCTATCATGTTCCAAGTGGTATTGTGATCTGAAGGTATGTTAAAGTTACATTGGATATTTTTATTTGCTCTTGGGTTTCATAATTTATGCTTAAAAGTATGCAAGTCCTAAACTAGGATATAGTAATTCTATGTTCCAAAATGTATGGAGGATAAAAGTTTGGTCCATAAGTGTATTATGGGTGTCTCCAAGTGTATAAGAAGTTTCATATGTAGATGTTGACTGGAAGGTTTTATGTTGACCTTGTTTTTTTTTGAGATTCTAGGGTTTTGAGATCTACTAGAAAATTAGTTTGTCTTGTGATTTAAAGTTTGAGGATTCTCAATATATTTAATTGTAAAAATGTATTGTCAAATCATGCTTCATAAAGAAATGAAGTTTTTTGGTTTTCAAGTTATTCAATTTTTTGTCAAGATGGAATCCTAATTAGCAAGTAAGCTTGTGAAGGAAGTATATTGCAAAGGTTGATCTAGTTGTTACAAATTGTTGTGATTGAATTGGAATATTATAGTGATCCAAATATGAAGTTTTAGGTCTTGAAGATATGTCTATTGAAACTTGTAGGCCCTACAACTTCTAAGTAGGGCTACAAGGAGTCTAGACAGGTCTAGTCTTGAAGTTGTGATTTTTGTTCAGTTTCTCTAAAAGAGAAAGGCATGAGTATTTCAAGGTGAGTTCTCAAGTTTTTTTATGTCATGTTTCCTATTTGGTGTGTGGCGTAAATTTTTTTTGGTGATCCTTTAGGTGGTTTGAGAGATAAGGTTAGTATGTATGGTGGTTCCTCATGATGTATGGAGATATGAAGATACTCAAGAGGTGAAATGGCTCAGATATCTTAGGGGGAGTCCCTATTAGATGTTTATTGGTGAGTTACATCATATTTAAATTCTTTTTTGTGTTCTTTCTTCATTCGTTATAGTGCTTGGTTGAAGAGAGTGTTAGCTTGGATCAACAGGAAGGTGTCAAGCAAGAAGAGGTAGGCTCAAAGTAAGGGGGAGTTTTTATCATCTTTAAAATATGGTCCTCTCCTATTGGTAGTTTTTTTATGTCCTTAGAATTTGTTGGTACCCAATTTTTTAGTGTCAAAGGGGGAGAAATTTCATATTGTGGTAGTGCTTGAAGAGAGAAGAAAGGTGAGTTGTATATTGTTATATGATGTGTGTTGACATCAATGACAAAGGTGGATATTGTTAGATATTTGTCATGTTGATGTCATTTAGGTGTCTTGGTGAGTTTATGAAGTGATTTTATATCCCAAGTGACAATTAAAATGTGTGAAATGTGTTTTTCCTAGTGTGCTTAAAGTTTACTTGGTTGATTTTCAGTTTTGACATGGCTAGATTTGTTCAAGGATAAGTATGGAGTATTGATTATGTGCAAGGGGTCATATAAGAGGTTTTATATGATTTCAGTTCTTTTTTGTATGATTTTAATTCATTTTGTGCATGATTTGAATTCATTTGGTATTCCATAGTTTTCATCTAGATAGTTTGGGTCTAGTGGCAAAAAATCTAAGTAGGCAATTTGTTGACATCACCATTGCCATGTATAGATGAGTCAAGAGGAGTTGGTCATATGGTTGTGATCAAATTATATCATAGTTTATATTAATAAACTCTTAGGTCATTCACCTAAGCATGAAAAAATATATGCAAGTGCAAATTTGGGTTCCCAATAATTTTGTGTTTTCCCATACTTAGCCAAATTTGCAATGTGGCAAGAAGAGCCAAGTAAGCATTTTGATGGTGGCATATCTCACACATGTGGGAATTTTAGGAGAATTTGATCATATGTATTTTTTTTAAAATTTTTACCTAGTTTATTTTTTTATAACTTTCAAGTCAAGCACCAAAGCATGACAAAATATATGTATGTTCAAAGTTGGCCTCCCAGACAAGTTTTTGACATAGTTGGCTTTGTGGTAGAAAAATCTGAGGGAGCATTTTAATATTTTTATATCTCACATGTGTGAGGGATCCAAAATTAATTTGTCACATGTTTGGATTATCCTATATGAGGAGATAATATGGTCCAAATTTTATATCATTCATCTAAACACAACAAAAGATATGAAGGTGCAAATTTGACCTTACAGATAAATTGCAAAGGTTCCCATAGTCAAATTTGGACAAGATAAATTTTAAGAAACATCAATAGAGTGAATTTAATCTAATATTTTAGGATACTAAAAAATGGTTCCATGTGTTTTATTATTAAAATTGAGTAGAGATAAAGATCGAGCTTCTTCTAAGGATCAATGGTTCACGGGAGTTTATACATCTAGATCTATGGTGCGTAGTAAGTCAAATGGGTCAAACTGTTCAATGCTTAAAGTGAGTAAAGATAAAGTTACTTATAAAATTATTAAATTATCATGTTCATTATAATATTTTTGGAAGTAGTGAGATGATGATGAGTTTTTGATGTTTAACGTCAAGTAGAGATAAAGATCGAGCTATGTATAGGAGATCAATGTAACACATTAAGTCAAATAGTCAACATGAAGATCCAACGATGAGAACTGAAAGGTAAAGGTCAAGTCAATTAAAATTAAATCTATGGTGCATGATTTATATAATAAATTAGGACATGATATGTGAGAAAATGATTGATATTTAATTGTGACCATTTGCATTTGAATATTTGAATTTAACAAAGGAAAAACTAGTGCTCTATATTTTAGCCATATATTTCAATATATATAGAATTTTCTCATGGTGTAAAAATAAAATTTGTAGAGGAATCCAAGGAAAATATTTAAATATGACTTTTAAGGTATAATTTTTTTTACAATCAAAGATATTGAGATTAAAATTTGACTATGTGTTAGTCTATGTTCCTGCAAGTAACTCGAGAAGGGTAATTAAGCTCATTCTGATGTTGTTTAGATATCTCATGATAAATTATATATTTGGGAGTGTTTTATACTCCATTATTATTATATATGTGAATTATTAATAATTTAAAAATCATATGTAGTATGAGAAAAGGTTTAGAATTCAATTATGTATTCATTCATGGTGACTGTGTGCACATAATGTTATTTGATCAAATTGTGCTTAAGTATAAGGGTACTATGATGGTTGTTAGAAATTAAGGAAGACATATAGATAATTTATAATGGTTAAATGTATTTTTAAAGTTTTATTTTGTTTCTTATTTTACTCATATAAGTGTCAAAGAGCTAATTGGGTCTCCATATGACCTAAAAGTGACTTAGGCCTATTTGAAAGTGGATTGTGCTTAAGTGTAACCCATGTGAGATGAATTAAGGGTGAATTAATGTATTATAAATAACAAGGAGATATTTTTTAATTATGAATGTATGAATTATTTATATATAATGAAACCAAATATGATGGTTTTTAGGCATGTGGAAGACATGTGAGAAAAACTAGTGCATGGTGAATGTGAGAGTTATGGAGAGAAGGAGAGGTAGAGTTCCCAATTGATGAGTTAATGAGTATATTATATTTAGGACTATGCGTATGAATTTTAGGTCATAATTATGATGTCAAAATAATGATTTACAATTTTGAGGATATGCGAAGAGGTTTGAGTATGAATATGAGGACAAATTGAGTGAAGGAGAGAGATTATGGCATGCCTATGTGAGAACCTATATGAGATAGAGAGAGAGTTTGTGCAGGGGTTATAAAATAGAGATCCATAATTAGTTTTTGAAGACATTATCGATAAGGTGTAAGTTTTCAAAGAAGGGTTTAAATGACTTGATCTTCCTTAGAGGTAGTTTCTCCTTGTGAAATAGATGTTTCACTAAAGGCCTTTGGTAAAGAGTATATGATCAAGATTTTACAGTCTAAAGGAGTTGATCATTATCTTTTTTGTAATTTATTGTAGGAAAAGTAGTCCTTGTGTTGAAATATTGAGTGTGGGTTTTATTACCCATAAGGATTTCCCATATGAACTATGTGTTATGTGTTTGATCTTGTGCATACATTGAATAAATGAGCTCTCCTGCTAATGTTGCTAATCAAGTTGATATATGTTGATTGTTTAATAGTTTGAAAGGACTAAAATTTAAATTGAAATATCTAGGATATCTAATTCACCCCCCCTTTTAGTGTTTGTATCTCTAACATCACATTCTCATTGTGATGCCTATCTATTGGGATCTGATCTTTTCATCTCCAACCCGAGAGAAATTATCACACAAACTAAATTTATATATCAAACATAATTAAATGAATTTGCACAAATAAATTTCAAACAACCACCCTACCCCTATATATATTCAATGCGGTCACTCAAATATTTTGCCTCTAAAATCATTATTTTCATCTTTCACAACCAAATTTATCCATATTTTTTACCAATAATTAATCAAAGTGATAAAAATATTTATCAATAAATGCAACTATCAATCTTGTAAAATTTTATCACATATTAAAAAATTGATATTTTTCATTTTATGATTCACATCTGACCATCATCAGTATATATCATTCCCACCTCCACTCGTGTGACCCTTAAATCCTTATCACCATCCAAGTGTGTAGTCTATAAATGCAAAATATTCTTTTTACAACTCACTCTTTAAAAATTATCCACTAGGGGTAAATCATTTTACACATGTTTTAAATATTTCAATTTTATCATTGATTCTAGTACTTTAATTTATTGATGGTATTCATTATAACCAATTCATCATATTCACTTAAATCATTTAGAGCATTGATCCAATTTCCCATAAAAACACTCAAGGGGACATCATCACATTCATTTTCACTTACATGGGGTGACTTTCTTACACAATCATCAATGATCTATTTTTCATATTTTTGAAATGGTATTGCTTCACAACACCTTTTCAAAGATGGGAAATGTAGACACTTGAATTTCACCATTTTGTGTTGAAATTAACTTTAACATGATAGCCCATCACCTTACCCAACTCAAACTCAAATTAACATTGCTTCCCTCTAAGATTAAAATAATTTATTAATTCTTAATTAATTAGTTATAATCATGCACATAATTTTCTTAAAATACAAAGTAAAATTTTAGATTTTCTACCTCACCCAAACATCCTCCATATTTGGTTCAACTATATGTTGACTCATCCAACTAATCCCTCAACTTCCTAAACCACCTTATGATTTATATTAGAACATTTCAACCTCTTAAATGACTCAACCAAATAACTTGACCCATTCTTGTTGACTCACTCAACCAACTCCCCTTTCTTCTTAACCTATAGAATTGGTCATCATCCTCATGGATGAGAAAAAATTCCTTACCATTGATTATTTGAATAATTTGAAATATTAAAATAATACTCAACCATATGATTAATCTACATTAAGCCTATAAATTGACATGTAATCCATCAATTTCAATCACCCACCTTCAAGCTAATGAAGTGATATCAAATTAATATTGTGAATGAAATTTAATCAAAATTATCAAATTCATTTTACAATCCAAAATGCTATCTAGTTATTTTTTATTTGGAAAAGAGTTGAGCACCCATATTTAGCATTCAAAAGCAAATATTTATTCGATCACAATGTAGAAGGTGATGAATACTTCATATTTTTAAGCATTATTTTATTTATTGATTTCTTTCATTTTATACTACCTTAAAGTTTAGGTCTTATCTTATATTAGATTTCATCATTTGATTTATTATCAATTCTAATCTTTCCACTTATAAAACCATCAACTAATTACCATCCCATGGTGTCCATTGCTTAAACCTATTCAAGGTCTCATAATATAGTCTCAATAAACCATTACCATTTTTAAATATATCAACATCATGACCCAAACAAATAAAATGATGAAAAAAGTAATTAAAATGATTCCAACTAGAATAGGTGGATTAACTACTCAAAAATACTCATTAAAATGGCAAGGTGGGAATAATACACAACCAAAAAAACATAGTCAAAGATCCAATTACAAACAAACCAAGATAACCTCAAAAAATGATCACTCACACCGAACAAGGTTCATAATCAAACATAAAAATAATGTATGCAATTGAGACAAACATCAACAACATCAATAGTACAAGTCAAAATCTGTATAGCAATAAAGTAGGACTTAGAAGGGATAAAAAATATAAAGTAAAGATAAAGTAACACTCATTAAATCAATACATAAATATATAAATGACTTTGTAAATAAATTAAAGGCCTAAAATCTAATCATATTTTAAATAAATTTTTAGAATCATTTTTTATAATATTTAACCTTTTTGGTCCCAAATGTCTAGAATCCATCATCAAACCTAGCTCATTAACCTATTCCTATAGTCACAAAATAGGACATCAATAGTATCTTAATAAGGTAAAAATATCCAAGCATTAATGTAAATTATAAATTACAACAAACATTACAAAATGACATATAATGAATCAAGTATAACATTAATTCATTAATCATATATTATTTTAATTTATCATAATTGATAATTAATGAAAACATAATCATAACATCTACATCAAGATCAACATTTGTATCAATAATAAAAATTACAACTAGTATAAATAAAACATCAACTAACAAGGTCTCAAACAAAAATTGAAAGTGCATCAAATAGATAGGTCATGATATAAAAGTGTTATGGTCTACATCCCAATAAATGAATAGGTCACACAAGATTATGATCATTAGGTAAAAATTCCCTCCTATACAATGCTCAATATCCCCACTCTATCTAAAATGAAAATTTCCTCTATTATCAATAATATCAACACCCTCAAGAGCCATTTTTAATCCCTAAAATTATTCCACCATATGTAGACCCCATTAAAACATTATAAAAATAATTTGTGTTAGTCATTTTTCCTTTAAAATTACATTATGGAAAACATATTATTATGTACAAATGGAGTCTATGAAACAACCATGAAAATTGTGTAATTGTTAATCTTCGATAGACTACCAATTATGTAATCATTATGGAAGTTTCATAACCACCACACTTACTAGTGGTTTTACAATGGATGTGGTGGTTACTCAATTTCTAGTGCATAAGCAAAACCACTCGATTTCAAGGACTAGAAGTTCTGCTCGTCATGCCCTTCTACCCAAGAGTTCCCCCAAACCCCTAAAAAAACACAAAAAATTATAAAACATAATGTTTTCCTATCTTAAAAATTAACATAAATCCCCCATATAATAAATTTAAAAAATATTAAATCTAAGGTACATTTTAAACAAATTTAAAATCCTAATGTTATGGCACAAAAATAGAAATAACTTACTCATGCATGTGCCCCACTTATTTACACTAGTACTCTTTCCATCCTCTCATCTCATTGTTTGATTTGATTGTACGCTTACATGATTCTATCATAGGGATTCTAGAGCTCAAATTTATCAAATAGGTAATGAACAAATGACTTCTACATTAGAATTTTTTTCAATTTATAGTTTAGTTTATATTTGTTTTATTTTGAAAAACTTTCCATTTTCAGGAAAAAAAACTCCTTAAAATTATCTTTCTCATATTTTATGATGAATTCACGGGTTTTTCAAATCTGAACTAATATTGGACAACCTAGACACCAACAATCATGATCTTTTATTATCAGTTATTTTATTGTAAAAAATACTTTTTTGCATTTTAGTCACATATGTTAACATCTCCTCACATAACAATGAGTTGAGTAACCCAACAAGATGAATTACGTAGTATTTTCATCCCCATAAAATGGTAACTAATTCTCATCCATGTTTTTATTAGCTAGCATATTTTTTTATTTCATCATAAAATTGTACTTCCTTCATGTTTTCTATTTGTAAGTCACAAAGGCATCTTGGCTAATATCGACGCATTGAATATGTAAGTAAGGTAAGATTTTAAATTTTTGTTTCATTTTCAATATTCTATTACTTGGTAAAAACATACTTTCCAACTTATTGGAATACGTCTCCTCAAGGGGCAATATGTACGCAACTATTTTTTTATAGTGAAATATTTTCGTATATCTAATGATTATGCAATGATATCCATAAATAAAACATGTTTAGACCTAGTATTTTCCCCCATTTTCTATGTTTTTATTCTTTTCTAGCCTTTTTAGATTGTCAAACTTGCATTTTTTTAGTCTTTCTTTAAAATTCTATGTTTTAGCATGACACAAATAATCTAACATGACATTTTACATAAATTTTTGGGAGATCAAGCCACCCCCATGGTAGTTATTGAAACCACCCCAATGGTTTTATAATCACCTTGATTGTTTCACTAAACACTTTGAAATCTATGTGACCACCAATTGCATAAAGCAGTAGTTTTTCCACCATTGCACGTTATTTGAAATTCACTCCCAAGATATGTATTTTTCATGTTTTAGCTCATGTTTTTTATCATTTTATATTTCACTTGCATTCCTAATGTTCCATTAAACTCTTATTAATTTTCAATTCATTTTTTTCTTCCTTTAATTTAACTCCAACAAGCTCTTAATCAAGCTTTGGTTAACTCCTACATGACAAAAACTTCATTTTCCTTAATTTTTAGATCCAAAAATGACATTAATATTTGATCAAAAATATTTGAGAGAGATAAATTAATTTTTTTTTAGATTTTAAATAACTCACCCCAAGTTCTATAGTAATATTTTGGTCACCCATGTGAATTGAAAAAGAAACCGACAATCTTATAGCACAAAACTCTATTATTCATGAGTAATAAGGCATTGCTCAATTATCTCATTATTAAAAAATTTATTGTGTATTCAACCTATTTTGTGATTACTCTTACTATATAATTCTTGGGTCTATTTGAGCAACAAAAATAGAGTTAGCATCATAAGGATCATCCGATTTTATCATTAGCTCAATCTCTTCTTCTCCAACTATCCTTTGCTTTGGTTAGGTTAGAGGATTTGGTTTATTTTCTTATTATTAGTTTTTTATTATATTATGATATTGGTTTAATTATATTAGTTTATATACATAATATTTTTATATAAAATATCAAAATAAATTCATCTTTCACTCTTTTTGCATTGAAAAAGTATTCAATCATTTATAGTTGCATTTATACACAATTGAAATAATAATAGTTTGCATGTTAAATCATTAATATATAGGTAAACTTATAATTTCATTAAAACCAAAAACCTATTTTAATTATATCTTTAACGACACATATATTTAAATATAATTCAAACAAACACCTCTCATACACACTTGCATAGAAAACCTAAAAAGATAAAGTTTGTTTAAAATCATTTTACCTTCGTGCATGTTATAAAAACTCATCCAAAGTATAAATTATAATTACAAATCATAAATAATTTATTTTATATTCAAATATGTTTTCACACAAATCAAATAATAATAATAATAAAAAGAAAATTTTCATCAAGCAATGCATCCACAAATTAGATTTCAAAATTCAAAAATTCTCTTTCATACATACAAAATCAAAAATGTAGTTTTAATTTCCTTTGGCATATCTAAATTTAAAATCATACATTATTATTTCATTACATTAACATAAAAAAACAAATCAAAACATTCATTTATATCAAACATAGATAAATTTATGCACATTCAAAATCATAAAATAATCAAAAATCAGTAATTACATAATTTAGTTTTAATTCTAGATTCATTGTAATTTTCATGCATAGTTACCATATAAAACAAAAAAATAAAATATTTACTCCATTTAAATTTAGTAATTTTATTTCTAAAAATAGCATGGTCTCATTTTTATTTCAAAAACATTATTTAAACACAAAACATGCCAAAAAGACATTGCCAAATAAAAATCTTATTTCCAAAATCAACATACCTACACCTTTCAAATCAAGTCAAATCATCCTCACATTGAAAAAAACAATTGAGGAAATGAAACAATGCTTTCTAAACCTCCATTAAATTTTTTCCTTTATTTTGAATGATGTTTTCTAAATAATCTTATTTTTATAGATTATGAATGTTTCTAAGAGTATCACCCCTATGCCAGTAAGTAATATCCAAAATAGCATAAAACTCTAAGCTGAGGTTATTAATATTTCACTCCACCCCTATATATAGCATCATCTAATCTAATTAAATACTCTTTATGACCAAGCCAAATTGATCGAAGTATAAGTAGAAAGATAGGTTCACCTTCAAGCCTACCAATCCCATAACTTACAAACTTGATTCTTTCTTTTTCATCTTCTGGTATAGCCTTGTGAAATTTTATTTACTTTGTAGATGACATTCTCCAGGAAAACCCAACTTGAAAAATCTTACCAAATTCATAGAGTCATCTATCCATATTTTAACCAATTTTAATAACCTATCATAGACCAAGAGTTCACTTTACCTTTATTCCTAAAATTCAAACATTTCTGGATGGCATCACACCCTAATTTTATACCCTCAATGAGAATTTTTACATAAATAAACTATTATGGTATAAACACAAACATTCTCTACCACTCATTTCTCAAAACCCTAGGTGTGTGTCTCATCTTAACCAACCAACCCTTCTAGCTCTTATTATTTAAATTCTTCCACCAACCTAACCAAACTTACCAAATCAACAAACTATCCATCACATCATATTTTCATTGATTGTCTTGACTAGACCTTTGGAAGTTAAGTGCATGAAGGTTTGCATGTTAATTTTTATATATACAATGACAAAAGATCCATTGAAATAGATTTTTTAATTCATGTTGGTATGAGTATATATGGTAGATATAATAAAATTAGACATTTGTGTAAAAATGTGTAGTGAAAATTTGCCCAATAAGCATTAAAATGTAAGGAACATTTTGACAAGTAATAGGTAAGAGATATAATTTTGCATTGATTCCTTAGATAATTTCTAAGGCCTAGTGAAGAAATACACACTAAAATAATTTTATTGGTGAGTCTGATACATTTATATGGTAGAACATCACTAATATGGCCAATACCATAGGAAATGGTTGATATAGTCAAAAATTTCAAGAAATGGTTGATACAATATATGAGCTATTATATTTGTGTGAAATATATAGTTGGTAAAATATAGATTTGGATTATAAAATTAGATGCTCAAATTATATATATATATTGTTTGTGTGTGTGTGAGTAAGTGATACAATTTGGTGTGAACTGCATATCCAATATAATAATAAAAACTAAAATGGATGATATAATATCATAGAACTAGGATGGTTGATATATTAGGGAATATGGTACATTGGTGATTATTTCATTGTTTATAGATATATTTTATGTTGATATCTATTATTTGAATTAATATTGATTAGGTATTATTATTTATATTTTTACATAGGTGAATATGGCTATGAAGGATAGTTGATGCGATCTAGTTGGCTAATATATTGGATAGGATAACTAACAAAGATATATATTGGTTGATTAGCCTAAGATTTGGAGGGTTTATATATTGGATAAGAGAGATAATGAAAACATGCAATATATATCAACACTTACACACTCAAGGACCATGATTTTATAATGATCCACACATAATATTCTTTAAAGAATTTTTTATAGAATAAAAAACTCTCTTTTATATTTAATCTCAAAATAGATTTAAAATATGTTTCCCAATGCTGAAATGGGTGAGGAGAGGCTTGTTTATATAGATCTAAGTCTCACTTATATATGTGGTTTCTTTAATTTAGGTGGTTTTATAAATTAAAGTGATTGTAAGTGAAGGCCTAAAGTCTACTTTAGAGTGCAAATTAGACTTTATTATATTTTGATGTGTGGGTGGACTTTATTATATTTTGACATGTCAGTGTGAAAATTTAACTAAGTTATATTTTCAAAATACACTATTTACTAAACAAGAAAATAGGAAATCCTAAGATATTTTCTTACTAAGTAAAATTAAGTCCTAATGTTCTAATTAGTAATTTACACCATGAACCCCTTAATTGAAACTTAGAGAGGTTATAAAAAACTTGAGGCTCAGCCTCTAATATGGTTCTTAGTAATAAGGCCTAATGAGGTACCCATGTACAACATGTTCAATAAGGATGACTTTGGCTACCCCTCCAAAGACAACTTCCTTCACCCTTAATATTGCTCAAATATGAAAATACTTGGATTCAATGAGGGGATTAATGAATATTTTGACCATTAATAACTTTGTGTGATAAAACTAAAGATTAGTGATGTGCTCATGAATCAATTTTCAAATATAGTATGTGTGGACCTAAATATTTTTAGTCTGTTGATGTTCCACAAGATTATTGAATATGTGAATAACCCTTTGGTTATCACACTAAATGATATTAGAATGATGTTATTCAATGTCAGATTTTGACAAGATCTAATAGATCAAATAATATTTTTTGATGCACTGATATCTCCTCAATACTTTTCCTTTGTGGAATAAATGGATATATCATGTTGCTTATTTCTATACTAAAAATCAGGGCCTAATATAAGATGAAATAAATAACTTTTAGTTGATTTGCACTCTTTAAAATTTCCTCCCTAATTGGAGTTAGTATAACCTACTAACTTTATATAACTTAATGAATAGTGAATTCCATGTTTATTATTTCCTCTCTAATAAATTTCATGAGGTGATAAACTAATCCAATGGTAAAATAGACATTAAGACACCTTTGAGTTAAGTAAATATGGTTACTAGCTAGATGCCTATACACAGTAGCATCAACCAAGGATGTAGAATATCTAAAGAAAAAAAAGTGTGGATTCAGGTTTACAATTAGACATGTGAACTTTTTTAAAAATATCTGAGGCATATTTGGGATGTGAAAGAAATATCCAAGAGTCATAGTGAGTGATCTCTAAACCATGAAAGTAGTGTAGAATCCCCAAGTCTTACATCTAAAACTATTAGTGAAGGGAAGACTTAACATCTTGAAGAAGTGAAGATGAGATTCCTATTAT
>JARHVA010002408.1:1450000-1612500 GCA_037957365.1 Torreya grandis
TCAACTATCCACTCTATACCTAAGACATCAACCTTTAGACATGCTAGATAACCTATAGTAAAGTTTATTATCACTTAGGTTGAATTTGGACATATAAAGGGAAGACAAAAACAAATTTTGCATATCAAAAAAATACAAAACACTAAGCATATATTAGTAAACAACTAAAAAATGCTTTGTTCATTACCCCAAGATGTGAAAAATACAATTTCTGACAGAGTCTAGTCATACCAGCCTAAGGGATATTTAATAATAGCTTAAAGGCTATATTTATAGAACAAAGGGAATTTAGAGAGAGAAAACTTATCACTAAAAGAGGAATCAATGAGCTCAACTCCATTTTTACCATGGTTACAACTACCTCTACATGTATGCTCATTTAAGCTTCCTAATTGATTTAGGTTACTTCAAATGGTTCCACAATTACATTATTCCCTCATTGATGCTCCCTAATGATTGAAATGATGGGATAAAGTTATTGTAAGTTGGGTCCTAGTATCAATACAGTTATAACCATCATATCAATCTATTAGATCTTTGTCTTGGTGCTAACTACTTTTCATTAGTTCATCATGGCATACAAAAGTGAAAATAAGGGTCCCTTTCATGCAGTTGGTCTTAGAGATGAAAACATTGGAGTCTACATGTAGGCCTTTATGTCATCCTTTAAAATAATAACTCTTGTTCAAAATGGATCATACTCAAACTCACCCCTATGTTCATAGGTCCACCATAGATGGAAAACCAATATCAAACTATTGGTTTTCCTATAGTTGTCTCATTTATGCAGGTTGATAGACTATATAAATCCTCTTTTGATTATAATAGGTCCAAATAGACCCACTTTGTCTCTATAAAAATTGAGGATTCATGATATGCATGGATCCTCTTTAATAATGGCAAACATAGTCATATAAATAACCATGCATGATACAAAATGTTAAACTAGAGGTCCATATTTAACTCTAATGGTGGTCCCTTTATGTCCTTTAACCTAACTACATCAATGTTTCCATTTAATTGCATTTAACCAAGCTCTAATGGTGAGAAGAACCTCCTATAGCAGATTACCTCCTATAACAGATTTAATCAAAATATGTGAAAATAAAATAACTGTTACGAATAACAGAAACATAAAAAGCTTATATTGATCGCAGGCCACTTCGAGGGGGCAAGATCAATACAATAAATTCATGGATGCCTTCATTGGGCCTCAACACTTACTTATAAACTAACTCTATTCTAACAACTACTACTTCCCTTGTATGTGGGATAATTCAAATATGCTCTAAGGGATGACTTACAAAGCATATGTATCCATGGAAATTATTACACTAATACTGCAAAGAGAAGGGTAAGGCATGGGTTCCTAACATCCCCTCCCCCTTAGAAAAAGCTTTGCCCTCAAAGCTTCAAATGTGGGAATTGTTGTTGAATCTGGAAGAGTGGTTCCCGTGTTGCATCTTATGGTTGCATGTTGTGCCATTAGATTAAGACCTTTGTGATGGAGCAGGATTGAAGTTTGTGGGTGCACCTATCCAAGATTGCTTCTGGCTCAAGAAGGATGGAGCCTTCATTATCAAGTGCTGGTAAAACTATCTGCACTCAGATGTTGGATCTAAGAAATTAATTCAAATAGGAGACATGAAAGATGGGATGAATTTGGGAGGAGGGTGGAAGCTCTAACTTGTAAGCAACTGACCCAATCTTCTAGAGAACCTTATATGGCCCATAAAACTTTGGAGAAAGCTTTTGGTGTCCTTTTAGTTTCAGTGATGATTGCTTATATGGCTATAGATGAAGAAAGACCATATCACCAAGTGCAAAGGTACACTTAGAGTGGTGTTGATTAGCCTCCTGCTTCATTCAATTCTGTGCCATGTGGATATTGTCCTGTAAGGTGTAGATAATTTGATACTAGTTTCAGAGAGTAGTGTCAACTGCCTAAAATGGTGAGCTTCCAGGATTATATGGAAGAAGTGGTGGTAGTTCTTGACCATAAATTGCTTCATAAGGAGTCATTTTGGTGGAAGTGTGGTATGAGGTATTGTACCACCATTCAGCTAGGGGAAGCCATTTGGCCCATTGATGTTGTTGTTTTAAAGCAAAGCAATGAAGGAAGGTCTCCAAGCATTTTTTGACTATTTCTATTTGGCCATCTATTTGTGGGTGGTACCCAGAGCTCATTCTCAACTATGTGCCTATGTGATGAAATAGTTCCATCCAAAAATGGCTGGTGAAAGTGGAATCATGATCTGAGAAAATTGAAGAAGAAATTCCATAAAGGCAGAAGATCTGATCCAAGAAAACTTGTGTGGCTGTCGAGGCTGTGTATGGGTGGCTGATTACATAAAAATGACTATATTTGGAGAGGTGGTTGAGTACAACTAGGATCACTATATTTCCCCCAAATTTAGGGAGGCCCTCAATGAAATCCATGGAAATATCTATCCAGATCCTAATAGGAATGGGCAAAGGCTCGAGCAAACTAGGAGTCAATGTGGTTTCACCTTTGTTTCATTGGTAGGTATCACATTCAGCCACCATCTATTTAATTTTAGCTTTCATGCCTTTCCAAAAGAAGTGTCGACATGCCCGTTCATAAGTTTTGAGAAATCCTGAGTGCCCTACTAAGGGGGAAGCATGGATTTCATAGAAGACAACCTAATGCAGGTTTGTACTTTGGGAAAGCACTAGACGACCCTTGTATCGTAGAGAAGCACCATCCCATGAATAATGTGGTACTTCAGAGGGGTTAGTGGCTAATTGATGAATGAGGTGGCATAAGGAGGGATCATTTACATAACCTTATTGGATAGATTCCAACTAGTTTAGAATGGGCATGGAGATGGCAGAGAGGGAAGGTTGGTCCTTGAAGGTTCTTGAGAGAGCATCAGCCACAACATTATCTTTTCCCTTCTTATAGGTGATCTCATAATCATAACCCATGAGTTTGTTGACCCACTTCTGTTGAGCTGGGGATGAGACCCACTATTCTAAGAAATATTTAAAACTCTGATGATCATTTTTGATGCAAAAATGATTTCCCAGTAAGTAGGGTCTCCATTTTTGTACTGCATGTAAAATTGCCATCATTTCCTTTTCATATGTAGACAAAGCTAAATTGTGGCCAGAAAGGGCTTTGCTAATGAAGGCAATTGGTCAGCCCTCTTGGAGAAGAATAGAACCCAAAGTCTGGCAGTGCCAAAATTGGTGTACTACACATATCATGTTTGAGTTTGATGAATGCCTGATCAGCTATTGCACCCCAGGTGAAAGCATCCTTCTTCAATAAGGAAGTCAAAGGAGCCGCGATCTTTCCATAATCTTTGATGAACTTGTGATAGTATCCTATTAGGCCTAAGAAACCATGAAGGCTCTTGAGGGTGGTTGGTTGAGGCCAATTCTACATAGCACTAATTTCTTTTGGGTCCATGTGAACCCCATTGGCTAAAACAATGTGCCCCAGATAGTCGATTTCCTCTTGACTGAATGAACACTTGGATTGCTTGGTACATAATTAATTGTTTGCTAATAGTTTTAATACCCTATCAATATGTTGTAGACACTTGACCTATGTGTGGTTGTAGATCAAAATGTCATAAAAAAAATAAATAAATAAATTGATAGAGAAAAGGCCAAAATATTTTATTCATGAGTGCTTGAAAAGTGGAAGGGGCATTTGTAAGGCCAAATGGCATGACAAGGAACTCATAATGACCTTCATGCATATAGAAGGCTGTCTTGGGAATGTCATTAGGATGCACTCAAATTTGATGATAGCCAGAACATAGATCCAACTTGGAGAAGAATTTGGCCCAATGGAGCTCATCAAAAAGCTCATCGATGACAGGAATTGGGAATTTATCCTTGATAGTGAGGTGGTTAAGGGCTCAGAAATAAATGAAAAGGCACCACGACCCATCTTTTTTGTGTACAAGAAGCACTGGGGAGGAATATGGGCTGGTGCTAGGGTGAATAACTCTAGACTTGAGGAGTTCATGAACTAAGTTCTCAATTTCAGTCTTTTGCAAATGGGGGTAACGGTATGGCTGGATGTTGGGTGGGATGTTTCCTAGAAGGAGAGGAATGTGGTGATCTTCAAGGCGTGAAGGGGGAAAACCTATTGGTTCTAAAAAAATGGTTGCATACTTGTCAAGTATGGCTTGTAAATATGTAGGGTGGTTAGTAGCAGTGGGGGGCTAGAGTTGAATGGAATGTAGCTATGCAATGACCCCATGTGAGCATTTCTTCAAAAAAAATTCCATGTGATGAGAACTGATGATGCTAGAAGATCCTAGAAATAACCTTTTTAAGGTGTGCTTCTGACCATTATCTGTGAACTACATCCAAAGCTTAGAGAAGTCCCATAAAATAGGTCCTAATGTGTGAAGCCATTGTGCCCCTAAAACCACATCACACCCTCTTAAAGGTAGGGCAAACATATTAGAGCAAAATTTATAATCACCCATTGAAATACACACATTTCGACACTTCCCTTTACATGGCAATGTACCCCCATTAGCAATCATGACTTCAAAGCTAGAACAAGGGTATATAAATTAGTCTGTCACCTTAGCAATGTGAGGATCCATGAAATTGTGAGTACTACCCAAGTCAATGAGGATTATGAGAGGGATATTTTTGAAGCACCCTTTGACCTTCATGGTTTGGGGAGTGGTGACACATAATAGTGCATGCAATGAGATCTCAAGTTGAGTCTCTTAAACTGCTGGGTCCTCTTAAGTGCCAGGTTATTCTTGAGCATCCTAAAATTTTGGAATATCAGGCTTACTATCTTGATCTGGTGGTGACTCCACATCTATCAAGTAAAGTTTTTGTTGGACACACCTGTGACCCCTAACCCATTTGTCATCATAGTTGTAACATAATCCATTCTCTTTGTGAGCCCACATCTCTACCTCGATTAGGCACTTAATTGGTATGTTTATGGTTGTCTACTAATTCACTATGTTCTTTGCTGGTGAAAAGGTGGGAGGTCAACGTTGTGTGGAGAGTTTATCTTCTGCTAACTTAACTAGGCCCAAAGTATCCATCATATTTTTAGGTTGAAAAATTTTTACCTCCAAGTAGATTGTCTCTTTGAGGCCACTAAAAAAGTAGCTTTTGAAGAAGTCATCTGACAACCCTTTAGTGTGATTAGTGAGTTTTTCAAATTCAATCTGATATTCATGAACAGTACCTATTTGACAGAGTTTGGTGAGAGATCTTATGAAATCCTCGAATGTCAAGGGACCAAACCTACCTAAAATTAAGGATGAAAAATTTGACCAATCAGGTTCATCATTTGACTTGAGATACCAACAGTACCACTAAAGTGCTTCTTGTTCTAGATGATAGGAAGTAATTGGGACTTTGTTTGCAGAATAAGTATTGTGGAGGTTGAAGAATTGTTCAGCTCGATATATCCTTCCTGTAAGATCTATAACATTGAACTATGGAAAGTCCAACTTAGGTTCACATGAGAAGTTGGAAGTGAAGGAGTGATGCTTTGAAGAAGACTCCTCCTTCTGCACTTTGTTGAGAAAGATGTTATTCTATTGATTCAAGCCACACATCATATCGGTTAACTCTATAACCTGAGATTTCAATGTGGTGATTTCTTCTTCCATGATTTTTATGCCTGCATGAGTGATGACCATAACCAATTATTAATAGCTAGGGATCCTTCACATTCCCTACCACAATGCAGGGCAAGGTTCAGGGTAGTGCCCTAATTTTTTTTATTGTTTTTTATTTCTGCTTCAAAAATGGATTGTCTACAACTGTGTGGTTGGAAATATCCTCAACTGTGGATATGTTGTTGTTTGTTCTCTAAACTTGATAAGTTGGATATGGACCCCAAGTTTGTTTGGCTACCTAAAGGATTTTTTAAAAGTCTCCCTAGCCACCAAAGTTGTCTAATCAAGTACCACTCTCTATAAACTTTTGGCCACGGGTTTACTCCTTAACAATAGCTTTTGGTTTACTTCACGGGTGGGAACTAGTCAATCAGGATGGGGCCATTGCCCTTTTCACTGGCAGGTCCTCTCAATGGGCCAGCTACTTTGGGGTTCCTATGGTACTCCTCACAATGAGTTTTAGGGCTTATGCCCAAACACTTCCCATAGTTAAGTGGATGGGTAATTACCCAATCTGAAATGATGGAACCTGTAATGAAAAAAAATCTTGCCAAAACTGGCATAGCTCCTAAAAATCCCTACTTCAAAAAAAAATTGCTCCAAATCTACCCATAAAGCTAAGAAAGCTCTTTGATACCAAATGAGAAGAACCTCTTGCAGTAGATTACCTCTTACAATAGATTTAATTGAAATATGTGAAAATAAAATAACTCTTATGAATAATAGAAACACAGAAAGCTTATATTGATCACAGGCCACTTTGAGGGGGCAACCTCCTTTAAGCAAGCTCAATACAATAAATTTGTGGATGCCTTCATTGGGCCTCAACACTTACTTATATACTAAATCTATTCTAACAACTACTACTTCCATTGTATGTGGGATAATTCAAATATGCTCTAAGGGATGACTTACAAAGCATATGCGTCCATATTAATTATTACACTAATACTGCAAAGAGAAGGGTAAGGCACGGGTTCCTAACAAATGGTGATGAGATGACCCATGCAATAGCTTATCTTCCTTGGTCAAAAATGAACCAATCAAGTGTTTCTAGTTGTCTTTACTCCCATTGGCCTCACAGATCCTTACTGTCATATCTTAACTCTTTAACCTTGCTCACTCTATTGACCTTAATTTTCATGATTAAATTCACTCCATTGATATTATATCATCCTAAATGTGATCATGCCACTTGTCAATCATACATTGATCTCAAGATCTTATTATTAGTCTATTGCTTTACATGTTTATGCCATGTGGTGGTCTCTTGAGGTCCTTGACCCTTTGACTCATCTCACACCATTGGATCAAGATATACAAGTGAATTTTAGCCATAGATATCATTGGTCCCCCTTACCTATCAGTCAAGCTTGTGTTATTAGATCATTGATATAATTAAATATTGATAATTGATTTTCTTGCATTTGAAAACAAACATCTATTTATCATGGTCTAAATTTGACATCTATAAGACCATTATTGACATCCATGTGAACATCAAATTTAAGACCCTAATGGTTTTTTATATAGCTTAAATTTTATGTCTATGTAAATGTCTCCTATTATTTGACCAACTTAGCTTGGATATGGAAGTTAAAAGGTAATAAAGGCACCAAATTTACAAGATATGTTATTGATACTAAAAGGATTGTGCCCACTTAATCCACTAGTTCTGAGAGCTTTCTAAGTGTGTTTACAAAGTGCTCAAGTGAGTTGACATATGTGTTTTTTCTTGATGTCATCACACCTATCACTGATAATTTGAACATAAATGGCTATTTTATAGAGCTTAAACTTGATGTTAGTGTGAACATCTTATGTTGTGGGCTTAACTTTAAATGCTCCTAACTTGACATAAGAAGCTCTCCCAGACTTGAAATTTATAGAGCATGTTCCTACCATCAAAAACTCCATGGTGTTGTAACCTTTTGTCTCATGAGGCCTTCTGATTTACATTTATAAAATACACAAACAAGTTGACCAATGTGTTTTTATGTGACATGCAGGATGGCCTAGCCCCTTAGACTTAAAAAGCTGAACTTTAAAGTCTTAAATCTCAAGATAGAAGACTCATCAAGACATGAAACTTGTAGAGAATTATCTTGGAACTAAGGACATTGATTTTGTGTAGTTTGATCATCATGTGAGGCTTTCTAAGCATATTTATAAAATTCACAAGTGAGTTATCCATTTTGGTTCTAGATAACATCCTGGTGATGGCTTGATTCACTTAGTCTTGTGCTTGAGTTACTGTTTGATCTTTAAAATCTCTAAAGAAATTCTTAAATCCTATTAAAACTCTCTCCATGATCATGACTACTTAGACACCATGAAAACCTATCGCATGCATAACTGACTCTAAAATTATCCTTAAGACACCAAATGACACAAGGGCTAATCTAGATTATGACCAAAGCTAGAATGGCATACAAAATGACATCAAATGAACTATAGCATACCCTATAACATTATAAAAAGACCCTATAAAAGATTTTTAGGGTAGGTGGTTGACCCATTTTAGCCTGTGTTAAAAATGGTCAATAGTCTTGGTGATTTCCTGAGGGTCGTATGTTTGTTATGCCATGACCAATTAATTAATCCTATGAATTGGGTTATAGAGTCACAAGTATTCAAGTTTGATACATAAACTATCCTAAAAACACACCAAACAATAAAAAACAACAATAACAAGACACTAATTAAGAAACACATGTATGCTTCATGAGCACTTATTGTAACATAACACAATAAGAAAGGAAACACACACCTATTCTAATATTTACAAAAATTGACCTTCAATTATCAATAGCAAGATTTAAAATTTATCCCATTCATAGGGATAGGCTACTCTTCTCCATTCATCCTTGCTAACTAAAAATATTTGATTTGCTTACACTTGATGATGACATATGGTCTGCTTTATAGGGTATCAAATACGGTATGTCTCCCTAGTTTTCTCTATATTCATCCCATTTCAATACTATGTTACCCTCTAAAAATGATCTTGGAGTTACCTTATTATTAAAATGCCTCTTCATTAGTACTTGGTTATTTTCCATAGCTTGATGAGCTTTATCTCTAGTCTCTTTCAACTCCATTAATTCTGTCAATCTCACCTCCATTGGGGTATTCTCAAGTAACTCTAGTTGATGTTCTAACTCTAAGGTAGAAATCTCCTGAGAGATATATAACCTATCTTCCCTTACATAGATAATCACAAAATAATAATTCCATTTTGACCTCTTTGGAGTTATCCTATTAGCCCATAAGGCTGTAGACAACTAAATCTAGCCACTAATAACCTTCAATCAGGGTTTTGGCCAATTTCCACCCAAAATGTATAATTTGGCCTAAAAACACTAAATAACACTAAATGATGTGAAATTAATATATTAAAGTGCCAATTTTGGCCAGGGTATCCCTAAATGAGGCAATCTAATTTATGGACCAACTAACTTTGATCAAATCATTTCAAGTCAAAATGCTAATTTTACACCTAGGTGCTTTGGATTGCTCTTTCCTATCAAATCTTCTACATAAGATGTATGCCTTTGTTATTTTTTGTTGGTAAAATTATAAATGGTAATATGATTCCAATGCATCTAACATGGACTTCCAATTCTGATCGAGTCAAATTTTGGACCAATAACAAGCCATTTTGATTGATTTAAGTAATTTGTGCACAAAGTGCTTAATCATGTTTAAGAGCTAATTAACCCAAATCAAGGCTTAATTAATAATTCCATGGAAACTTGTTGAATACTTATATTTATAAATGAATATTTAATATTTTCATCATCAGGTGACCTTATTTCTTAGGAAGACATCCCTAGGCCATAAATGCCACAAATATTAGGATTCATGCCCTCCATGCCTCTTAATTTACCTTTATTAAAATTTAATGATGAGGATAATTAAAAAAAATTAATTCTAAAAATTTAATTAATCCTCAACCACACATCTCAATCTTAGGATATAAGGTTTAGGTTGATTCTAGACATTTGCAAAAATCTATAATAGGAGGCCTTACCACACCATTTCTAAGACATAAAAATGAAAAGTTATAATGCAAAATTGGTTCCAAAAGTTTAAATCAATTATTTTTACCATTCCAAATTAATTCCAATCCAAGCCACAAGCCGAAGGTGCCAAGGAGAGATGGAGGTAGCTAGGTTTCCATTGCCAAGGACTTCATGAGCACAAGCCAAGAAAGCCACTACAAAAAGCATTTTGGAGCATCCAAGGAAGGTAAAAGAGGTTTATTTTGTATTTTAGTTATGTGTTTTATTCATGTTTATTAACTAAGCTCTCCCTAGTATCTAGGCTTAGAGATGTTATGCTATTTAGTGTGTTTATTTCATTTTATTTTCATTTTAAATCTAATATTATACTAACCATCCTCTCTTGAGTCAAATTCTTAGATCATAAAGGTTGTCTTCAATTTGACATGCCAATCCATTTAGTTATGATCTAAGGTTTTCTTGATTATTCTAATCAAATTCTTGTTATTAGATTCAACTAACCCATTACATTGATGGTAATAGTTAGATGAAATGCTCAAGAATATGTCATTACTATTCACCCAATCAGTTGTCTTAACACCTATAAAAGTAAGAGCATTATCTAAAATAATAGTAGGAGTGTCAAACCTTATTATGATGCTCTCATAATAACTACAAGATAGCATTCTCATTAGCTTCCTTCAATGCTAATAACTAAACCCATCTTTTAAAATAGTCTATTATTGTGAGTATCCATTTATGGCCAGTACTTGATGGATAGTTTATCATACCAATAAAATCAAGGCCCCATTAAATGAAAGTTTGGTGTACATGGATAGGATTCAAAGGAAGAGTTATAATATTCTATTTTCCTAAAAATAAATCACATTGTCCACACCTTATCACCCAAGCATGGCAATCCTCGAAGAGTCTAGTCTAATAATAACCTTCCCTCATGATCTTGGAAGTTGTGGTTCTTGGAGAGAAATGACCTCCTATTATCCAATCTTGGAACTTCTCAAGAAACATTCCAAACTGATCATTATCAATGCATCTCAATAGTACACCATTAATGTCTCTTCAAAAGAGCACATCATTCACAAGACAAAAGGGAATAGATTTCAATCTAAAATATCTCCTTTGTTATCTACCCATATTATTAGGATACTCACCAATTTGAAGAAATTTGATCACATCCTATGTCTAACTTTGTGGAGGAAATGAACTAGATAATTGGGAATAATCATGATTGACTAGAGCCTCTTCCTTTAACTTATAAACATATGAATCTAGGTTTTCACAGAGGCCCTTACCCCTTATCAATTTTTTCACCTTAATATTAACATCATGTTCCATTACTTTATTGATCCACCTTACCTCTTTTCACTAAGATCTTTGCTAAAGAGAAATTGTTTGGTATATGACATATTTCTCCACAAAGGTGTATTTGACTTCATAATCTTCTAAACCTTGACTAAAGAATATGATTAGCTAATCCACACCCTTATAATTCTTTTTCATTATCATGGCTAAGATAGTATCAAGGTTGTGAAATGAATACAACATGAAGTCTTTAGTAAAATCACGATTCACAAGAGTAGGAGCTTCTAAAATTTCTTTCTTTATGGCTTCAAAATTGATCTTAACCTCTTTGGTTGAAGAAAATATTTGGTTCTTCCTTAGCATAATTGTGATAGGTTTCACCAAAGATGCAAAACTAGGTATGAACCTCACAAAATTTATCTTGCCTAAGAAACTTTGAAGACCTTTCTTATGCAAGGGAAATGATAATCCTAGAATGGCCTCTATTATTTTAGGATCAATAGTCAAACCATCCTTTTAAATTATATGTCCTAAGATCTTACCTTCATGAACAATAAAGATTCACTTCTTTGGATTAAGTGATACTCCATAATGCCTACATATTTCAAAAACTTGTCTCAAGTGTTGCATGTGTTCATCAACATATTTATAAAACATTATTATATCATCAAGATAAATCAATAACATCTCATTGATTAGACCTTTAAAGGCCATGTCCATGGCTCTTTAAAATGTGGCACCAGCATTGGATAGACCAAAGGGCATCTTCTTATAAGTGAAATTCCCCCATTTAGTAGTGAAGGTTATTTTAAACTAATCATCCACACTGACTAAAATTTGATTATAGCCTAAATATCCATCTAGAAGATAAAAATGTTTAGAACCTAATACCATTTACAAAATCTATTCCACTGAGGGTAGAGGATAGTGATTTTTGAGTGACACTCTATTAAGATCTCTAAAGTCTACATAAATTCTTCTCTCCCCATTCTTCTTTATAATAGGCACAAGGTTAGCTACCTATGTTGAATGCTTGATTGGAAAGATTATCTCATATTTAAGGAGTTTGGTAAGCTCTAACCTCATGACTTTCTCAAGCATGGGGTTGATGGGTCTTTACTTCTCTCTAACTAGTTTAACTCTAGGTTATAACTCAATGGTATGGTGTGTTAGGCTAGGATCAAATCCTTTGATGTCCTTATTTTCCTAAGAAAATATATCATGAAACTCTTTGCATAGATCAATGAATGCTTGCTTCTCTAATGTAGAACATATCTTTCCTAGTTTGAGGAGTTTGTCCTTGAAGATCAAGACTCTTTCATAATTCTTCTCTTTAGTAGACATACTCACTTTCTCCTTATTATTTTGGTCATTCTAACTAAACATAATTTCTAATTTCACCAAACCCTTAGGTATCTTATTGGTTCTTAGTTGTATAATTTGATCACCTAATTTTTCTTAGAGCATACTTTGATTCCTTAAAGAAAACTTGGCCTCATTTTTTAATAAGCATGCAATGTGTTTATCACTACCAAACAATTACCAAGACACTTCATTATAAGGTACATAAGGTTTGATAATGATCTTAATAGGATACCATTTTCCATCCTCTTGTATGGTAGTTAGAGTATCAAATTGAGCTCCTATGGTAGTTAGTCTATCAACATGACTATTCTTCTCCATTGGGACTAATTCAATATTGAATGCATTGAAATATTCAAGTAACTCCTATGCCCTATGATTATATGACTTAAGAAAAGGGTTATTGTGAAGAACCACATTCCTCACCTGATACATAACCAATTCGCTATCTCTATATACTTGAAAGTTCTTAATTACTTTTCTCCTTGCCCATTGAAGGCTATGAATTATACCTTCATAATCAGCCACATTACAAGTACAATTGAAATGAAATCTGTATGAAGAAATATACTATTGTTTAGATGGGGAGACCAATGTAACACCAGCCCCTACACCAAATTTACTTCTTTAACCATCAAAAAACATCTTCCATTAGTCATCATCTTCACCTTATTATTTGGGAAGTAGATTTATTGGTATTTCTTCTTCATGTATATAATACACCTCTAAGACAGTTTAATCCACAAAATAATAGGGATCATGCTCATAATAATTATTGTTATATTCATCAAGGAACAAATCTAAAATACCATAAATCTTGGAAGAAGTTTCATCCTCTACAATAGAGTCCATTTCTTCATGGGCCACATAATTCAGATTGGAACTGGTCTCAATGTAAGGCTCATTATGAAACCTTGTAAGGGGTTATGTCCTAATTATCACCTTGGACCTATACCTTATTTTAAAGGAAAATAAATACCGATAAAATGATAGATATCCACATATCTTGGTTTTGAATTCCCTTTATAGGTAAATTTCAAAGTGGGTTGGGAGATCAACCACAACTATGTCTTACCAGATAGGAAAACTAGGACAATCATGCAAAAAAGCCTTCAAACCTTTTATCAGTCCTAATTTCCTAGTAGGTGTACCATATAATTTAAGGATACCTTTTCTATGTGGCTCATATTTTAGGACCATCATGATTATATATAATTGAAGGATACTAGCAGAGATAGTAGATAACTACTTTTGTAGGACTTATTTTTAACCAGGCATATGAAGAACATCCAAAAGAGAAATGGATGTTTTAGTGTTCTTAAAAGAATATAAATTTTTTAAATAATCCATACCTAATTTATCTTGGTATATTTTAGGTAGAGGATTACTTGTAACTTGAGGAATATGAGCAAACCTTAACATATTTTAAATTGATGGAGATGTGGAAGTTTTTGTAACTATCACACTTAAAGCTATGTATTATTACCTTATAAGAGGATTGGATGAGCCTGTGGTCATGCTACTACCACCTCCTATATCCTTCCTCTTATTCCTTGTATTGTCTATGATAGAGGCTCCTTGATTTAACACAAAAGTGTATTTAACCAAAAAATTGGTGAAGATATCTCCTTGATGTTGTCAATCCTCATTAACCTACATCATCACCTCATCATCATTTGATAGGAGGGGAGTAACTCCTCCTTAAGCCACTAGATCTTGTTCTCTATTAACATTTTCATCCATGAATTGGTCTTGCTGCTATTCTTCTCCCTACACTATTTTTTTATGAATTGGTACCATTTCCCTTGCATTGGTGATAGATTTAGGATTATATGCATTAGCAAGCCTATTGGGATTAGGTTGCCATTGACCTCTTCCTATTTCATATTGTTAACCATACTATTATTAATAGGGGTAAGGATTTTGATAGGCACCTTGTTGCATATTATCTTGCCTATTTTGAGCCTCTAAGGCTAGGAACTTTGCTTTATAATCAACATTATTTTTTGCTTGCCTCAGAGAAACATTAGTTTTGATATTGGCATTAAGAACATGGAATAGATCTAGAGTATTATCAGAATCATGAGACAATGGAGAAATAAACACCTTAGGATCCAATCTTCTAGCCTGGATGAGACTATTCTTAGATTTGATAGTAAGATCATACACTTTAGGAAGAGTGGAATCTCCCATATATTGAAGTGTGACAACAATTTAAATCCCAATGGCTTTCAAGTAAGTACAAAATACAAAGCTAGCATGTGGTCTCATGGGAGGAGAAAATATTTTCTAGGTCTTTTGAAACCTTTGATTGAAGTCATGCATTATTTATTTGGGTGCCCTTTTTATCACATTAAGATGATGTATGAGAGAGGCATGGTCACTTTAATTTCTAAATATGGAAGTCAACAACACTCCAAACTTATCCCATGTTGTGATGCATCCACCTTCTAGAGTCCTATACCAATCAAGATCATTCCCTTTAAGGCACATGACAAAGATTCAATGACAATATTCTTTCAAACAATGTTGTGGAAACTGTAAAAGTTAGAAAAATCTCTAATGTGCTCACTAGGTGTGACATGAATCTCACCATTGAATGTGGGCAAAAAATTTATGGCATTAAGAGGAATGACATCATATACTCTAAGTTGAACTAGATTTTTAGTATTGAAGATATGGAAAGCATGAGGTATAGCCATGTCTTATTATTCAAGATATTCAATTTCTTTATCCTCTTTACTCTCTTCCTCTCTAACAAAATCTACTTGTTCTTCAAATGGTAAATTAGGTTGTGGATACTAAACTTCAAGAGGAATTTCAAGCTGAATGGGTACTTTAATGGAATTGAATTTTATACTAGAGGATGACCTAGTGAGAACCATGAATTATGAAGGCAAGTTTATAATAAAACAATGGCCTTAAACTAGATTTACCTTGAAGTAGTTTCCAAATGTTGAGTAGCACACCAATTTACAACTAATGTTTTCAAGACCAAATTTCACCTTAACCAGTTGTATTGAAGACAATGGGTCCTTTTGGGAATGAAAAAATATTATCACTAAATATTTCACCTTAAAATAATTTTTTGAATCTTCTTTTATATTTGGGAAACATGGGAACATTTCTAGGTATGTGGGTGTACCTATATTGGAAATGAGCCTCTACATTTAAGGTTTATCTCCCTGAATGTATTGAAATTCTCTTATCTATGTTAAATAATTGCTTATATAGAAAAGAGTTAGATATTTCATGAATTAAACCTACTCTAAAGGAGGTGATGCATTGAATGCTCAAAGATCCACTCTCAAGATTAAACTCACTAGCACCCTAACAGACTATGAATAGAACTAATGCAATGTCTACAATGGTTTTAGAGAAATAATGTTTCACCTAGAGGTCAATTTGATGGAATTAGGCTAGATGGAAATGAGAGTAAGGATTGATTGGAAGCATTTATAGTCAACTATCTAGTCTATACCTGAGACATCAACCTTTAGACACACTAGATAACCTACAAGAAAGTTTATTATCACTTAGGTTGAACTTAGACCTACAAATGGAAGATGACAACCACTTTTTCATATCAAAAAAATATAAAACACTAAGCACGAATTAGTAAAAATCTACAAAATACATTGTTAATTAATCCAAGAGGTGCAAAATATAATTTATGGTAGAGTCTAGTCACACTAGCCTAAGGGATCCTTAACAATAGCTCAAAGGCTATATTTATGGAAAAAAGGGCCTTTAATGAGAGATACCTTGGAATTAAAATAAGAATCAATGAACTCAACTCCATTTTTACCATAGTTATAATTGCCTATGCATTTATGCTCATTCAAGCTTCTTGATTAATCCAGGCTACTTTAAGTTGTTACAAAGTTACATTATTCCCTCATTGATGTTCCTTAATGGTTGCAATGGTTGGATCAAGTTGTTCCAAATTAGGTATTGGAATAAATACAATTAAAACCATTGGATCAATATTTTAGAGCTTTATCTTGGTGCTAACTATTCTTCACTAGTTCATCATGACATGAAAAACTAGAGAGAAGGGTCCCTTTCATGTAGTTAGCCTTGGAGATGAAACCATTGGGGTCTACATGTATGCCTTCATGGAATTATTTTAAATTCTAGATCTTGCTCAAAATAGATCTTGATCAAACACATCTCTATGTTTATAGGTCCACTATAGACAAAAAACCAATCTTAGACTATTGGTTTTCCTATAGTTGTCACATCAATGTAGATTGATAGACTATATAGATATATTTTTATTATAATAGGTCTAAATAGACCCACTTTGTCTTTGTAAGAACTAAGTATTTACCATATACATGGATCCTCTTTAATAATGGAAAATGTAGTCACAAAATAACCCTACATGATATAAAATATCAAACCAAAGGTCCATATTTATCTCTAATGGTAGTCCCTTTATGTCCTTTAACCTAATTGCATCAATGTGTCCATTTAATGTCATTTCGTCGAGCTCTAATGGTGATGGGATGATCCATAAAATACTTTGTTTGCCTTGGTTTAAAAATACCTTTTAGTTCAACTTTATCCATCAAAAACTGACTCAAACCAATCAAATGTTCCTAGTTGTCTTTACTTCCATTGGCCTCACAGATCTTTGCTATCAATTCTTGAATCTTTGACCTTACTCACTCTATTGATCTTGATTTGCATCATTACACATGATCCATTGATATTCTATCAGATTAAACATGCTCATGCCCCTTATCAATCATGCATTAATCTCAAGATCCTATTGTTAGTCTGTTACTTTATGCATTTACACCATGTGGTGGCCTCTCACACTCCTTAGACTATTGACTTATATCACACCATTAGATCAATATGTACGAGTGAGTTATAGTTTTAGATACATTGGGCACCCTTTATTATCAGTTAAGCTTACACTATTGGATCATCGGTATGATTAAATGTTGATCATTGATCTGCTTGTATTTAAAAATAAATGGCTATTTACTATGGTCTAAATTTGACATCTACACGATAATAATTTTACGTCCATGAGACCATCATTGAATTACACATGAATGTCAAATTTAAGACCCTAATTATTTTTTCCATAACTTAAATTTTAAATCTACCTGAACATCTCCCATTATTTGACCAACTTTGAAAGCTTGAATCTGGAAGTGAAAAGGTCATGGAGGCACCAAATTTTTAGAAGATGTTCTTGATACTAAAAGGATTGTGCCCACTTGATCCATTATTTTTTTGATCTTTCTAAGTGTGTTTACAAAGTGTTCAAGTGAACTAACCTATGATTTTTCATGATTTTTGCACTCTTGTCACTAATCATTTAAACCTAATTGGCTACTTTACAAAGCCCAAACTTTACATTAGTGTGAACATCTTATGTTGTAGGTCTAATCTTAAACACTAATAACTTGAGATAGGAAGCTCATGTGGACTTGAATTTCTAGAACATGTTCCTGCTATGAAGAACTACATGGCATTGTAACCTTTTATGTTGTAAGGCTTTCTAAGGTACATTTATAAAATGCATAAACAAGTTGACTAGTGTTTTTTCATGTGACATGTAGGATAACCTAGCCCCTTAAACTTTGAAAAGCTGACCTTTGAAGGCTTAGATCTCAAGATATAATACTCATAGAGATATGAAACTTACATAGAATGATCTTGGAACTAAGGACATTGGTTTCCTGTGTTCTTATGGTCATATGAGGCTTTTTGAGAATATTTATAAAATGTACAAGTGAGCTATCTAGTCTAGTTTTAGATGACATCCTAGTGATGGCTTGATTCACTTAAGCTTATGCTTGAGCTATTTCTTGATCTTTGAAATCTTTAATAAACTTCTTGAGGCTTATGCAAAATCACTCTATGATCTTGACTACATAGACACCATAAAAACCTACCACTTGCATAAATGATTCTAAAATTATCTCTAAGACACCAAGTGACACAAGCGCTAACCTAGACTATGCAAAAAGCTAGAATGGTATATGAAATGACATTAAATGAACTAAAATATGTAGACACCTAATTCTGGGTATCAATAACCTCTAATTAAGCTTTTGACAAATTTCTACCAAAATGCACAATTTGGCCTAAAAACACTAAAGCACATTAAATGATGTGAAACTGATATATTGAAGTGATGATTTTGGTTAGAGTATCACTAAATGGGGTAATACAATTTGTGGGCCAACTAACTTTGATCAGATCATTTCGAGTCAAAATGCCAACTTTGTACCTAGGTGCTCTAGATTGATCTTTCCTATCAAATCTCTTGCACAAGACATGTGCCTTCATTATTTGTTGTTGGTAACTTCCTAAATGGGATAATGGATCCAATGCATTTGACATTACCTTCCAATTCAAATCTAGTTAAATTTTAGACCAATAACAAGGCATTCTGATCAATTTGAGTAATTTGTGCACAAAGTGCTTAAACATGCTTAAGAGCTAATTAGTCCAAGTTAGAGATTAATTAATAATTCCATGAAAACTTGTTAAATAATTTTTTTATAAATGAATATTGAATATCTACATCATCAGGTGACCTCATTTCTTGGGAAGACATCCCTAGGCCATAGATGCCATAAATATCAGGATTCATGCCTCCCATGCCTCGTCAAAGCCATCCATACCTCTTAATTGTTCCTCTATCCCAAATATGGATGAGCCTATTTATAAACTTAATTCCAAAAATTAAATTAATCCTCAATGACACATCTCAATCTCAGGATGGAAGGTTCAGTTAATTCTAGACATTCTCAAAAATCTATAAATAGAAAGGCCATGAATATCATTTCAAAGCTTAATTTATGCAAAGTTATAATACAAGATTGGATACAAAATATTTATGAAACTAGTGTTACCATGATAAATTGATTCCAAGCCAAGCTAAGTCACAAGCCAAACGTGCCAAGGAGAGATGAAGGTAGCCAAGCTTCCATTGCCAAGAACTTCATGAGCATAAACCGAGAAAGCCACTACAACAAGCATTTTGGAGCATCCAAGGAAGGTAAAAGAGGTTTCTTTTGCATTTTAATTGTGTGTTTTATTCATGTTTTTTAACTAAGATCTCCCTAGTGTATACACCTAGAGAGGTTATCTAGTTAGTGTGTTGCTTTCATTTTTTTTTCATTTTGAAACTAACACAATAATAACCATCCTTTCTTGAGTCAAATTCCTAGTTCACATACTGGCATGTCTAGTGGGACCAAATGCATCCCACACATGAATAAAATAATTTCAAAACTTTAAAATCTTCATTCAGATCATTAAAACTATTGTAATTTGATTTTATAACTTTGCTTTACCATTTTTCTTTGTCACAGGTTTACACAGTAACCGATGTCAGTTAGTAAAATCATCATCGATTGGCATAGCCATCATCAGTCACTATTGGTATAATTGATGTCAATTAGATAACCATCATCCTTTAGTAAGTTTAAATTACATAGATTATATAAATAACATCAATCACTATTTTTTTCTTAAAAACACAAACCCTGAGAGCTAATAGGCCATTTTAAAATGCTTCGTTTGGGGACATACAGATTCTATTTTGGATGATTTTTTATAAAACCACGTGTTTTCTCATAAATTTTAAGAATTTGACATTAGTTTATCTTTAATATTCATATATTTTTCACAAAATTTTGAAAATCTATTTAAAATTTTTCTAATCTAACATATTGTTTCTAATCTAACCAACGAACTTAGAACTTGTTAAAACATGCTATTAAGCCAAATTTGGCATGACTTTAAATTGAATTAAGAATATTATTTTGGTTCTTAAATTAACATTTAAGTTGATTAAATAAGTGTTTTTAGAATTAGTTTTCAAAGTTACAACTAAGACTAAGGGGTCAAATGAACACCACCTCATTTTCATTTGGGCTTAAAAATAAACTCATCTTTCCAAGCTTTTTATCTTCAATAGTTGCTTGATCTAATTTTTTTTTGGAAAGAAGAGGGGTTTTGCATGTATTATCTTATATTTTTCCCCTTTATGGAACCCTTGGAATCAAAAGTGCCATTCCTATTGCAAAAACCCTAGTCCAAGGCTTAGAAAGAATGTCATCTAAAGCACTCCCCAAAAACTTGTCAAATTTTGGGTGTTCTTGAAAATGACCCTAAATTATTTCTATTTGTCTTTTATTTTATACAAACATGGCTTTAAATTGGGATGACATTACCTCCCATGATTTATTTAGTGAAGCTTTGACCCAGGGTTTCATCTCCTGACATTGACTTCACTAACTCCTTTTGAGTTGCACATGGGACATATCTTCATTTAGACATCACACTACACTGAGTGAATAGTAGGATGTAGTGGTTATAAAAAGGATTAGACCTTTTCACAACTATCCAATGCTATGTTCACCCAATTTCCATGCTTTTATTTTGCATCATTTGACATGAGAGTCATTATTCAATTGATTCCCCTAGAGACATTCAAAACTTGATAGTTTAGTCAACCCCACATTGCCATACCCTTACTAGGATTTGGATGATTATAATTAGTGTATTTTGGTAATTTATCTTATTTGGTATGTTTTAAGACTAAAAATTATTTTTTCGTGTATAAGCTATGTCGAAACCAATTTTTCTATACATCACTCTTTTTTTTAAAGAGGCATTATGTTGGTTATTTTACACCACACTTATACCTTGAAATTTTGCTAAACTTATTTGTGTGTGTGTCATTGAATTGAGGAGGGTAGTGTTATGCTACCTAAATAATGTTAAAACCATTTTTCCTTTCAGTCATTTGAAGCATAACATAGATCACATCATTTGAGCATGCTTACGTTGTTAGGCTGCTCAATTTGTTTCAAGACTTGTTTTACTTTGTATCAAAAAAATTTTGTTTTAAACCATGTCATGTATACCATTTGGACCTTTGTCTTGTGCTGTCATGTTGTCCAATATTGTCTAGCCTATTTATTCAAATCCTAGTTTTTAACATTGAGTTTTCAATTAACCTTGTCAAGTTTGGATTCAAACATTGATTGATTACTATTTAAGCCTCAATTAATGGGGCTGATACATAGATCTTTATCTTTTGGTTTGCAAATAACTTTGATTATTCGATTACCCAAATTTGAAAAATATTGATGGTTTATTTGTTCAAAACCTATTTTAATCATCATTTGTGCCTTTATTTAGGAGAACATAGACTTTCTTAAAAGAGACTTTGTCTTATGTCTTATGCTAACTGATCATGTTTATATTTGATTCGGTGTGCCGAGTCTATGTCAAAGTTGTTTCCAAACTTTTTAGACTATATCAATTCAGATCAACCTTTGTTTCAAGTCTAGATTTTGATGTCATTTGGCCAAAAGTCCTAACATATGCCTATTTGTTTGAGCCTATATTTTGACTCCACATTTGGACAAAAGACCTAGTCACTCAAATTTTCCCTTTCCTATTTTAGACCTTATTTGGAACACTTTGACTTATACCTTTGACATATCAATTTTTATTCAAACACTTGACCTTTTATGCATATGAAATTTGACATTAAAAAATTTATGCTAGACTATTTTATACCATGTCTTAGCAAAAATCATTTTGGAGATACATTTTTACTTTCAAATGACATTGGTTACATAGCTCCACTTTTTGACTAAGTTAGACTAAGCTTAAACTATTTGTCCTTTGGACATAGTTTTTTAGAGTTTATAGAATGCTAAGCCTTTTTATTTTAGATCTTTCATCATTTACATGGATATGTCTAGCTAAACTTGTGGTGGAGTCACGTATAATCTAACTTATGATAAGATGGCCACACACAATCCCATTAGGAACCCTTATAGAGAAATATTTTCTAAGGAGTTTTATTATTATCCCTATAATAGTCCATATGGGGAACATATTCAAAATCCACAAAATCTAAAGTAAGACCTTTATTTTCATGAAGAGGCGTATGAGGAAAAATTTTAAGACCAAACTACAGATAATGTTTTTTAGGATATAGATCCATACCCTCCTTGCAATAATTAGTACATAAAACACAATCAATAACTAGCTTATGAGCCAACTATCAACTAGGATGATATGGTTTATGAGGAAGACCTAGATGCTTTGGCTTATATAATTAATCAAGATCCACCACATTTTACCATTTCTATTACAAGATAATAATGTCACACCATTCCCTACCAAGGCCTCATCCTTTGGTTTGTGCAAGCAACCAAGCTCCATAATGCCCAACCATTTCTATACTAGGACCTCATCTTTTGGTTTGTATGAAAAATCAAGCTCCACAAAACCCCTTCATCATTATAAGACCTAGTCCTTTAGCTTGTGGAAGCAATCAAGCCCCATAATGCCCTATCATTACCATATTAGGAATTTATCCTTTGGATCATGTAAGCACTAATCCTCCACAATGATCTACCATTATCCAACCATATGTCATTCCTCATCCAGTACCAATCCCAACCAAACCTCAATTGATCCAATCATTTAAAGACTAAGCTATGTTCAAAACTGGTATTTTTCAACTTATTTACAACCAAATCCAAGATAACCAACCAATCCAAGATGTTTTTATTGAACCAACCACTTATGATAAGTCAACCTATGATGAATCACCTATTGATCCTATACCAATTGTTGAGGAATCTCACACTTATGAGCCAATCTTTATCAAGTCACTTCTTAATGATTATAACCACCTTTAGGTAAATCATTACCTTGACCATGTGCCTATTTTTTAAGAGCCTCCTATTGACAATCCAATCTTTGAGGAGTTATCTCTTGACCTATTTCCCATCCTAGAGGAGTCTCACTTTAACAAAATAGTTTTTGTGGAGCCTATTATGCCATCACAAGCTATTACTTGTCCAAAACAAAATATTTAACAAGACATAATTATAATAGAGTACCTATCAAATGAAGAATTAGAGTTAGAGTCAAGTTCTATTCTTGATCTAGCATCAGATTTACCATCAAAATTTGAATCAACATCAGTCTCAACATCAAATTTTGAGTCCCTTGAGTTAAAATTATATTTAGAAGAAGAATATGTTCATGATTATTACAACATTGGTTATGCATGCCTTGCAAATCAAATTGAATATATTTTTTATCCTTCTAAAATTTTTGAGGATGAGTACTTTAGCTTTGACACAAGTTATCCTAGTATATTCTACAAGGATTGTATAGCCTCTCCCCATTCCATTACCATCAACTAAAATATCCATATCATTGGCATTCCATCTCCCACCAATGTCGATTTGGATCAATAGAATCACACTTTTTTGAACTACATCCATGGTGTCATAGTAGTTTAAGAAGAGCAAGGAGGCCAAGACGACATTCATATAGTAGAATAACACTCTCCTAGTGAAACCTTTTTAGAGGTGCTAGGGGAAAATCAAAGTCAAAACTCATCATCTTCTAGTGAATTTTTTTTGAAAGTGCTAGAAGACAATCAAATTCAAAGGTAAACATTCTTTAGTGAAACCTTCTCTAAGGTGCTTCAGGAAAATCAAGATAACTTCATTGGTGAAAACCTCTTTGAGGCACCAATAGCTGAGCACAAAAGTTCTTCACTAGTTGATGAAGATAAAATTAAAGATCAAATTAAAATAGATTCCTATCTATAGCCTAATTATATAGTAGCTACTATCAAGATCAAATAATAAAAAAATATGGTGGTCCTATCAAGAGAATAAGTCTTTGGCCTTGCCACAACCAAAATTATGTTGAATCTAGCATCAACAACATTATGTTAGACTGAACATCTTGATCTTCATTTGTTTCCTAACCATTTCACATTCCATTATCATCTACCATTATATTTCAAAATAAAACCTACCATCTATTATTTGTTCTTATTTACCATCCATGGCCACACTTTCCTTTGTAGAGGCTAAAAATATACCTTGTCTCAACACTTGGCAGAATCAGAATCAATGACCAAAGAAGATCACAAAAGCATTCTTGGAAACCAAATTTGTAGGCCATTTTTGATAGATCAATTATTTATACAAGGTGTGGGCTAGCAATTAACATGATCAAGTATTTTGTTTGTATCATTTGTTTATTAATATGTGCATCTCCCCATCAGCAGGAACAACAAAATCAAAAACCACACCTACGCTAAAAACATGTACCATACCATTTCACATTACCATGCCATTATCACATTCCTAACCATTCACCCCATCACTTGGGAGAAACCCTCTTACCATTTTATTTAATCTATCAAAAACCATCATTATCCTTAACAAGACCATGTCATCCTATCATTCCATTCCTATCTAGACCAAAGTCTATTTTTAGTATCCTAACCAATCTTTTTTTTTATCTTGGTTCAATTGGTTCTTTCCATACATTTTATGAGATAATTCTAATCAATTTTCATTAATAAATCAAATATACATTTATAATGATAGTTTATGAAAGTAGTGTGACAGTTGATCTAGCAATATATCTTTCATCCTATCAAGCTTGTTTAGGTGAGCCTGATTATAATCACCTATGGGCAAATCAGTGTTTTACCATTCTTGCTACTAATGATAATCACTGATGGGAAAATTAGTATCATTGACATATGTTTTTGTATAAATTTATAACTACCTATGGGAAAACTAGGGGCAACACTTATTTACCATGCATTGTTGCATCACCTTGCCATTACTATTTTCATTTGACTAGCCATTTTCTAGTTTTAAGAACTTGTTGGGACCTAGTTGGTTTTTCATCACCTTTTGTGTGGACATAATTATTATGACTTGAGGTCATTTTGAGACTATGTAGTTCATGGTCAATTCATGTTGAGGTCACCTCAGTCCCCCTTTCCATACACTCTTGTCATTTTGTGAACAACCTAAGCCAAACACTCTCATCATTTTTTGAGTAGGTATCTTGTCATTCTTTAATGAGTTAAGATACCTCAAAAAAATTAAAAATATTCATAACATTTCAAAAATCTAAAAATATTTGTCTTGTCTAAGCCTAGTCAGTTATCCTTGATCTACCTTAATGGGGCATTGTCATTGTTAGGATGCTCTCTTTTGCTTTTATTTTTAGGCTTTTTATTTATTTATTTTATGTTGTTTTTTTGTTTGTTTGTTTATTTTTGTTTATTTGTTCACGTGCATATATTTTTGATTTCAGTACTATTGCATTAATTCAGTGTATGTGTGTTCATTGGGTGATTCCTTTCCCACACTTATACTTGAATCCATCCATATTCATATGTCAATATTATCATTATGATTTTTATCATTAGTGTATTGTTTTCAAGTGTTTATTAGATTGAGAGTTAGTCCTTTTGCATATTTCTGCCAAGTCTTCATTGTGTTCTATCATGATGCCTACCATCACATGATATAGTAAAAATGAGATTCAAGAAGGTCTATAATCAATGGAGCCACAAAAGTTTCTCCTTGACACCTTGGAAAAACCTCACACCCACCTTGATCAATATAACTCATTTGACCATTCTAATTGTATCATTTCTAATCAAGACAAGCATAACCTCATTGGTAGGTACAATTGAATCATTCACATTGATCAATATTATTCCTCCATTCATCTCTTTCATCACTTTATGCCCACTCATCTTTAATATATATTCTAAGTTATATCCTTGATTTATGTTTTCTAATCATCCCTAACTAGGGCACAACCATCAATTTTAGCCAATCTAGGTCATCTTCATGATTATAACCACCTATGGGAAAATCATTATTTTGACTTTTATTCTTAATTATAACCACCTTTCGGCAAATCAACATCCTTTTTACATTAATGCATGGAAGAATTTTTTTATTTGGATTAATCTCAACAATGGATTAATTCCACCTTTCTTCTTAGTTCTTTTTGAGGGACCATCCATCAATAAATGTGATGGCCACTCCCTCGAGGGGGCATCATCTTAGGCTTCCCAAAACCATTTGGAGCTTTATTCTTTAACCATCATCTTATTTTTTGGCATACAAGACATCTCTTATTATTTGAAAATAAATTTCTTTACCTATGGTTTACAACATCTTCCCAAATAGGGGCAAACTATAGACACCTAATTTTGGCCACTAAGAACCTCTAATCAGGCTTTTGACCAATTTCCAACAAAATGCACAATTTGGCCCAAAAACACTAAAGCACATTAAATGATGTGAAACTAACATATTCAGGTGCCAATTTTGGTTAGAATATTATTAAATGGGGTAATACAATTTATGGGCCAACTAACTTTGATCATATCATTTTGAGTCAAAATGCCAATTTTGTACCTGGGTGACCTAGATTGATCTTTCCTATCAAATCTCTTGCATGAGACATGTGCCTTAATTATTTTTTTTTTGGTAAATTCATTAATTTAATAATGGATCTAATTCATCTAACATTTCCTTCTAATTCTAATCTAGACAAATTTTGGATCAATAACAAGGCATTCTGATCAATTTAAGTAATTTGTGCAGAAAGTGCTTAAACATGCTTAAGAGATAATTAATCTAAGTTAGATCCTAATTAATAATTCCATGGAATCATGTTTAATAATTGTTTTTATAAATTAATATTTAATATATACATCATCAAGGGACTTTATTTCTTGGGAAGACATCCCTAGGCCATAAATGCCACAAATATCAGGATTCATGCTTCCCATGCCTCATCAAAGCCCTTCATGCCTCTTAATTGTTTCTCTATCCAAAATATTTATGAGCATATTAATAAATTTAATTTCAAAAATTGAATTAATCCTCAACCACATATCTCAATCTCAAGATGGATGGTTCAGGAAGATTTTAAACATTCCCAAAAATCTATAAATAGAGAGGCCATGAACATCATTTCTAAGACATGATTATGTAAATTTATAATGTATAATTTATTACCAAGCTTCATGAAAATAGTTTTATCATGCCAAATTTATTACAATCCAAGCCAATCCATAAGCCAAAGGTGCCAAGGAGAGATGGAGGTAGCCAAGCTTCCATTGCCAAGGACTTCATGAGCACAAGCCGAGCAAGCCACTACAACAAACTTTTTGGAGCATCCAAGGAAGGTAGAAGAGGGTTTATTTTGAATTTTTGTTGTGTTTTTTATTATTATTTTTAACTAATCTCTCCCTAGTGTCTAGGCCTAGAGATGTTATGCTAATTAATGTGTTTCTTTCATTTTATTTTCATTTTGAAACTAACACAATACTAACCATCCTCTCTTAAGTCAAATTCCTAGTTCACAAAACATACCCTATGGAATTATAAAAATTCCATATACAATATTTTTACTATATATGGTTGACCCATTTTGTCTTGTGGTAAAAATGGTCAACATGTACTACTCTAAAATTTGACTTATTTTGATCGTTACACTTGACAAGTTGTCCATAGAGATTAGAAAGATCCCCATAACATCATGTTCCATATTATGTCATCATTTGAACAAAAATAGGAAAGAACCACCTCTGAGAGATGATACAAACTCCCCATAACACTGTGCATACCACTTCTTACCTTGAAGTTCTCAATAATGCTCCATGATAACACTCTTTTTTATCATGCACTGCTATCAATGAGGACTAAACACACATGAACATAAAAAATTGATTTAAATCACCTTGATAACATTTATTTGGACTCCCCTTAATATTTTTTATCCATTTCACCTCTTGATCATCTTCAGATCTCCATACACCATGAAGAACCACCACGCATGCTTAATAGCCTTCTATATCAAGCCACCTCAAAGACCACCAATAGAAATTCATGTCATTCATAAAATAAGAAACAAGATCTAAACTAAATTTATAATTTACCTTGAAACATTCATGCCTTGATCTTTTGGATAAACTGATCAAAAACATCTGAACTTCACACTAGGCTTGTCTAAAATCCTTATAGTCCTACCTGAAACATGCAGAGCCCACAAATTTCAATAAACACATCTTCAAGATATAAAAATTAATATCTAAAGCACTCTAATATTCATCTCACCTATATCTTCCTCTACAATATATTTCCTTCACAAACCTACTAGCCAATTAAGCCTCCATTTTGACAAAAATAAGAATATTTTGAAAACCACAAACCTTTAGATCTATATGAATATTATTTTAGCAACCCATTTATCCCATTAAAATTATTAATAATCTTCAAACCTAAAATAATAAGGAAAACTAATTTTCTATCATAGCCCAAAATACTAGAATCTTAAAATAAACAAGGTCAACAAATCTCCTTTTAGTCAATGCCCACCTCTAAAACTTCTTGTACACCCAAAGATAACCATCTCACACTTATAAACCAAGATTTGAGACTTCATAACTTTATGAACCTATACATCCTATAACCCATTTTATAACTATGTTCCCTTAATTCAAAATTGAGAAAACTGATAGCACTCAAAAATCTTTAATTGGCACAAATAGGATCATAAAGACACAAAACTACCTAGAATACATCACAAAGAAGTTCACAAACATTTTTTAGCATAAAAATATTATTAGCATTACATTAGTCTCATTAGGCCACCTATAAACACCCATTTTGACCCTATAGACACTGCATACATAGCAACACTTGCTTCTCCATTGAAAGAAGTCTCTTAAGAAGCACATACAGAGACACCCTACTTCACAATGTCCTAGAATAATGTGAAACCAAGAGTTGCCCACAACTCATAATATTCCTTCTCCTCCTTGGTCATCTAATACTTGTATTTATTTTTCTTCTTCTTAGGCTTAATAAAATCAACATGCTCAACCATTACAATATTCTCCTTTTTTTCTAGGATTGGATTGGTAATACATGGAGACAACATATATTTATGATATAACTTTTAATCTAAAGAATCCACCTTGTAGTTTGGAACCTCATCTCTAGGCATATATAATTGATGTTCTTTGTATGAAACTTTCTTAGCAAAAAAAAATGTTCACTTGGATCGCTACACACCTTAGATCTAGCCTCAACTAATATCTTGGTCCTCCCCTTGAGCTTAGTCTCTTTATCCAAAACATGAGTAGAAAATAAGATCCCTTGACATATTTGAATTTTGTAGCATTATCCACCATATAAAATAGATTAATTAGACTTTTAGACTCATCATGACTCATACTTATCACCTTTAGATTCCATGAGTTAACTTACCTTCTTTCTTGCACTCTAGGAGCCTGATTAAACTTATTCTATCGTGTAAGCCTTTACTTGTAGAATCTACCAATATGACCTCTCTATTGATAATTGAAGCACACTATACCTTTTGCAAGAAATCTATCTTGCCTTACCTTATTTGGATAATGTTTATCAAAATGTCCCTCATTAAGATAGTTGAAGCACTTAACATTGTTCACACTTTTTGACTGAAGACCCCCATCATAGTTCTATGAAAACTCATTTCTAATAGGTCTCTTGCATTCTCTATCCCTATGCCCAAACTAATTACATGTGTAATATTAACCATTGAAACTTGCATACCTCATGGCATTTGGTTGTCTGATATAATTTGTCTTCAGTCTACCAACACTTTCATTCCTTACCTAATGATTTATCTTCAAATTTAGATTATTCTTATTCACATTAGTCTTTATCTTCTCTTGAGTTACATTCTCTAGTTATTCTTTGTATCCAAGACTAGTTCTACCACTTGCATGCTTTTGATCATTCAGAATATTATCTAGATCACTTGAGCTCTTTTTAAATCTAATAAATGACTTCACCTTACTATATGTCTTCTCTAACTCATATTTCAATGACTCATTTTTAATTACATAACTTGAACATTCATCTTCTTTAGCTTTAAAGTTTTTAGATAGTATTTTCAATTGATAAATAAAATTCTTGACCATAATTCATGACCCTTGGTGTCTTATTCATTATTGCTTCATACACACTAAATTTTTTCTCATAGTCCTTGATTTGTGACTTCATATTCTTGTTAATCTTCTTCTCAATATTTAGTTATTCAAGGGCATTCATCAATTAAGTATCATAGTCCACCTCATCTCTATCAACATCTAAATCACTCCAAGTAGACTCTTTTTGATATGATTAACTTCCTTCCTCAACCATGAAAAGGGATTCATCTTCAAAAGGACTGTCATCTTCATAATCATACTCTAAGTCATTGTCTTCACTCTCATCTGATACATTGTAATTTGTATTGGTGTAGAGACTCTTCTTGTTCTTATAAGAATCTTTCTTGTTATACTTTTTGAATCCTTTCTTTTTATGTCTTCTTGTCTTCATATTGGTCTTTACCATGTTCTTCATCATCACACTTATGAGGGCACTTTCTAGAAAAATGTCCTATCTCTCCATAATTGAAGCATTTGAAGGGTATTTTACCCTTATACTTACTTGAACCTATTTTCAATTTCTTTGTAAATAAAGCAATTAGTTCATCCTCATCAATATCAAAAATGTCATCCTCATTGGGTTTCATACCTTGGAACTTCTTCGTAGGCTTCATATTTATTTTAAATTTGTATTCCTTCTTTAGTGTTATATCATCATTTATTCTCATCTCATAGGTAGTAAGGATGCCATGAAATGCATCCATTTTCAACTTAGTAACATCATGACTTTATTCTATAGTAGACACTTTTAAATACAACTTGATAGAAAGAGACCTTAATACCACTTTAACTACATTATCCTCTTCAAGGTTCTCTCCAAGACTTCTTATGATGTTTACAATCTCATCAACTCTTTTTAGAAAAGATGCCATGAAATCTTCCTCCTTCATCTTGAGACTCTCAAATTGTCTTTGATGAGTCTACAACTTTGCCAACTTAAATTTTGAGACTCCTTCATAAATAATATTAAATTTATACCACATTTCCTTAGTAGATATACAATGGATTACCTTACTATATTTAGTCTCTAAAAGACCACTAGTGATATCATTCATTGCCTTAGAATTTCTTCCAAACAACTTATCTACATCACTAGATGGATGAATAATAGGTGCAAAATAACCATCCACAATAGATTTCCAAATGTCAAACCCTAATTACATGATATAGGTCATCATCCTTGCACTCTAAAAATAATAATTATATCCACTTAAAATTGATGCTTCATTAATATAAAAACAACCTCCTTGATGACTCCCTATATTGTACCTTGGATCACCTTTAAGCTATTAAGCCTTTCCAGAGGACCTACTCTAATACCAATTGTTAAACGTATAATCACTGAGAAGAGGGAGGTGAATCAATGAACATAGATAATTTAACTTCAATTTAAATCCTCTCAAACTTTTAATCAATTACCACAAGCATTCATGAATCATACACATCATTCATAGTAATGAACAATCACATAACACAAGACATATGTGGGAAACCATCTTGGGGGAGAAACCCAATATAACTTGTAATTAGACTACTATCCTATAATCAAAATAACTAATTTATACCAAATAAAACTAATAAATGAACTACTATCTCTTATTTAATGAGAATACAGTCCCATAAGGTGTTATGACACATGTCTAGCTAAGCTACCACAACAACTATATCTTTAGCAAGTTTCACCTTACAAGAAGGTTACAACCCCCTAGATGTTGAGAAACCATAAAAATATATAATAATATAACATATCATAAAAATTTATTACCTAAAAATCTGATATAGGTATAAATTATATCATCTCTCTTCAACTCTACACACTCAATGCATTCAAAGCCACCTTTTGGATCACTCTTCACTCCTTAGCAACAACTTTGTCACCACATCAATAACATGACCAAATGGTCACACACATAGTATATCAAATTGATATTATCATTAATCCATGATTATAAATATAAAAATATTTCTTATTGGTAAAAACACATTCCTTTACCCTTAAGGCATCTAACATGGGTCACACTTAAGCATAACACACTTTCAAATAGGCCTAAGTCACCTTTTAGGTCCTATGATGACCCATTCACCTCTTTGATAGTTATCTAAACAAAATAAGAACATAAAAACACTATAAAACACATTTACCCATGCCTCATGAATTATAGGTCCCCCTTAAGTGATAATATCCATCACATTACCCTTTTACATAAACATAATTTGCTCAAACAACATTATGTACATCAACCATTATGAGTGAACACACAGTTAGCTTATAAATTTTTTTTCATACTATATATGATTATTAAAACCTCAAAAATGCACATATATGGTCCTCATGGAGTATAAAACATAATAAAATATCTATCTCACCTTTAAACATTGAGATACCAACAAACACAGCTCAATTACCCTTCTCGGGTTACTTACAGAGCATACAAAAAGACACAGTCAACTTTGAACCTTCATAATATTGAATGTAAATAGTTTCATATCTTAAAATATATATTTTTATATTTTCCTTTTATTCCTCTTAAAATTTACTCTTTACACCATGTGAAAATTCTACCTATATCAAAAGATATGGCCTAAGAACTAGACACTGATATTTCCCTTATTAAATTCAAATGGTCACAGTTAAACTTTGGTCACTTAAAATACATCTCATTCCCTAAAATATTAGATTAAATACACACCATATATCTTATTATAAATTAAACTCATATTTCACCACTTTCTAAATGTTTGACTTTGAATAGTTGACCTTATCTTGTGCAATCTTAACCACATATGCATTGTCGATCTTATTATAAAGAGCTCAACCTTTAACTTGTAAACCCTCTATCACTTTGAATTGTTAAATTTAATATTAAATATTTATATTGATTATTATGAATACCCACTCATCTTTTATCTTCTTAACAAGCTTGGTCTTTACCTTAGATCAATGTTAAACATATAACATTTGTTCTCATCTTGTCGCTTCTTGACACATTAGAACAAGCATACTCTATTGATATTTTGTAAGGAGCTCAATATTTACCATATTTAATCATTAAAAACTTTAAACCATTTGAATTATATTCATTTTATGTCTAGATGTATGAACTCCCATAAACCATTGGATCTCCATCTAGTCATGATCTTTAACATCATGCAAAATGGACTAAGTATGGGGACCATTGCAATCTACCTAGAAGGATAAATTTGCATAGATATATGTTTTACCTCACTCACTTACATGTTATCAAATTTTAATCATAGAAACTAGTCAAAATATTGAACAAACCCATATGACAATTTCCTCCTGAAACATCCACGCATGTGAGATATGCCATCACCAAACTACTTACTCAACTCTTTTTTATACTTAGAAAAATAAGATATTTGAGCTCAAATTGATTTTTCATCATCGATATTAAATGAAATGAAATGCAGACCATTTATCTTATTTAAAAATTTGGGTAACTATTGAGACTTAGTGCACTTATGTCTGAGGGAACAACTTTGCACCCACATATCTTTTGTTGCGCTAAATCGCATGATCTAAAATTTAGACCATATGATCTCCTCACATAGTAGAATCAAACCATATATCAATATTCTCTTGGAACCCACACATGTGAGATATAATGACATTAAAATTCCTCCTCAAATTTATCTGTCATAAATCTAATTATGCCTAGATGAACATAATAAAGAACTGGAAGAATTCCACTCATGCACACAAGCACTCCAAACATATTTAACCTTTGATAAGACCCCTTACACATAATAAAATCAACATACTCATCCTTGAACATCCTTAACCATAAAAACTATGAAGATCCATTCTTACATACTAGGCTACCAAGCCTATGCCAACATACTGTTAACATGCTTATTTTTTCTCCTTAACCTGAAACCATATCAATATGATAGATATAAAATGATAATCCTCAAAAAATACTTACCTTATCCCATATTCATCCAAATCCTACCTTACATAACCTCAATCTCAAACTCATCATCATGACATCAGCACTTTGTCATTACCTATGAAATCAATGCACACATGACATCAATGAAAACACTTGCCAACACATCTTATAATTGTATCAACCTAGTCAATACCATCGGAAAAGAGTTTAGGGTTGTTTTTAGGTATTAAAACTTTATAATTTCACTCATATCTAATCCCTAACATATATTTGGTAGAGTAAGTAGTTTAGCACATTATCTTTGAGATATTTTCTTGTGGTTTTATTTAATCTCAATAGGAGAATTCATTAGGAGTTCCTAACTAAACATATATATGTCTTCATCCAACCATTTGAGGTCTTCAACATACAACATTTTATTTCAAAGCTCCACTTGAGCCAAGCGAGAGATTGAAGTGTCGATGGGTCCAACCTAAGGTAAGTATTTATATCCCTATACTCTTTCCTTTATTTACTTAGTATATTATATATTTATATTTTAATATCATTTTAGATGTATGTGTGTATCTTTGTTTAGTCTCTTTCCTATACCTAATAAGTTTGCATATACATAATATTATTTAGTCTTTCCATTCAACACTTTAGGTTACATAGACCCCTATTTGGTTGACCATTTCATCTTACCGATTTACAACTATATAACCCATCTTTTACTTTAGTTTTTACTCCTTTAAAATAATTTACTTTATTTGCCTATTTAAAATCATAGTTATAACCATTTGCATTTGTTGAGGTCTAGTGAGAGCTATATCCATATGTCATAATCTTAAGATTTGGAACCCTTTCCTCTTTACATTTTATTTTTAGGTTACCCTCTATTAGGTCTATAGATATCACTTATCTTTAACTAATCATCTAAGTATACATAGGGTTCATTTAATTTAATTTATTAGAGTTCTAATATTTTGATAGAAATTTGATAATTATAGGTCATCCTAGCCTGTGTATACAAAGTTCATTTTAATAATTAAAGAAAAGGTCTTAGAATAGTCAATGTCTTTTACTTTGGAAAATAATTTTGTGACTATTCATGCTTTATATTTGTGGATACTATCATATGATATATATTTAGTTCAATAAATTCATCTTCAATACACTATATTTATTCATTTTTTAAGAGGGACTAAATCCCAATTGTCATTCATCATAATATAACCATACTCTTCTTTCATGGCTATGTCTCACTCTTATTTGACATTGGATTCAATGAAATATTGTGGATCTAATGTTTTGTAAATTTAAGCATGTTTAGTTTACTATAATCTACTTGCATAAGTCAAGTATCAACAAGATCACCACAAAGAGAAATAACTACTTCTTATGTCTTTTGAGATAATTGATGAAGATATTAAGGAGTAGGAGAAGGCTTAAGTGGTGGAGTAGACTTTTTATCATGAGGCATGTCATCCTCAATATTATTATCTGTTGTTCCTAAAATCTGTCACTTGTTTTTGGGGACAACATATCAACTATTTTTGGTCCTACAGGCCAAAATTATCTCTTCCCTTCTCAAAAAATGTTATGAGCATCCAAGTTCTTCAATTATTCAAGCTTTTTTAGCTAAGGGATTTGCAATTTCAATAGGTTCCATAGGTTCAACTAGCGGGCTTTCAAAAATAAATAAGTTCCAAACACTTAGGCATTTCAAGGCTAGTTCAACGCTAAAGTTCAATCAAAAGACTTATTGGTGGGCTTCAAACAAAAGATTAAACCATTGAACCATTTAACCCCACCTCTAAAGGTTTAAAGTTTCAACGGGTTCAAATATTTAATGACATTGGCAAGTTCAAAGTCCAACCGCTTTAGAAAGTTCAACGACTTCAAAGGACTTAAAGAAAAGAAGACTTTGAAGAACAAAAGATTGAACCATTGAACCTTGAACCAAAAGAGTTCATGGTTCAAAGGTTCAATGAGTTCAATAAAGTTTGAAAGACTTATAAGAACAAAGTATTTGAAGAGCTAATAAAGAAAGGTTGAACCATTGAACCTTGAACCAAAGGGTTCAAATTTCTAAGGTTCAACGAGTTCAAAAGAAAAGAAAAGGATCTAGAAACTTTGAAGGAACAAAGGATTCAGAGAAAGAGAATGAACTATTGAACTTTGAAATAAAATGGTTTAAAGTTCAAAATTTCAAAGGTTCAAGGAAGCTTAGAGCAAAGGAAGGAAGTGGAAGATTCCAGAGACAATTTTGAAGAGATGGTTCAACTGAAGAGGAAAGAAAGTGATTAAACCAAGGAAGTGATTGAACCAAAGAAGCGATTGAACCAAGGAAGTGATTGAACCAAAGAAGCGATTGAACCAAGGAGCTGATAGGACTACCTGAACCATTGAACCATTGAACCGATGTAACTCAAAGGTTCAAATGTTCAAGGTTCAAAGTAGTTCAGATGACCAAGTGACTAATGATGTCCCTGTGGATGTCAAATTTAGGATAATGAAATGCCAATTTATTTTCAAATATGGCATGGAACATGAAGGCAAAACTCAGTGACCATATGAAGAAGAAGTTGAAAGAGCTAGCTAAAAGTGAGAAGATATCCTAAAAGCTCAGATCACAAGGAAGAGACAAAATGCATTAAGGAAAGAGGGAATGATGCATAAAGACTAGAAATATCTGTGCATGAGTTATTTCTAGTAGGTGAAATAGTCCACCAAGTGGACATCAGAGAGCATAAGCACTCAAGGATGCAGCCTATTTTTCTCCATCGAGTAAAGGAAAAATGGACAGCTACGTGCATATCAGGAAGAAGACCAAGTGGCCCATACTTCAAAAGGAGACATTTGAGATGAATTGACAAGCCACAATTAAGGTTGATTCCTTATTTCAGCATGGCCCCTTCACGTAACTAAAAATGCATTTAAGGCATTAAATGCAGCATGGGCCATTCCATGAAACAAAGTGCCCAATATTTCTTAGAGTGCTATATATTGTAATCTCTTTTTTATGTGAAGGATATCTCTTTGTTATAGAATCAAAAATCTACCCAAATTGAAAGGCATTTCCTAAGACTTTGAGCTCAGATTGTTAATCATATTTCTTTATTTGAATGAGAAAGTAAGTGACCTTGTAGAATTTGTGTTGAGATAGCTTGCATTGTTTAGGGGATTGTTCTTATGTTCTATTTCCTGAATACCATCTTGTCCATTTAATTAAATAAGTAGAATTAGTGGAAGTAATTTGAAAGGTGTCTTGAAGCCAACTATAGGAGACTTTGTACTGCTACAATTGTCTTTAGCGTGTTTATTTTTCTATTTCTATGTAAAGGATTTTGGGATGACTTTGTGCCCCCATTGTCCTTCATATATTTCACTCTTTGGTAGTTAAGGTGGAGACTTTGTGCTACACTTCATTTTGTTGTGTTACTATGCCATGTTTCAGTGAGGGAAGTAATGAAAGACTTTGTGATTTTGTGGGTTTCTCATGGTTATAATTACTACCAAGAAGGAATCTAGCTATTGACTAAATATTACTTTTGAAAGGAGAGGAGTACCTTTACCAATCATCCCATATTTCTCCTTTGATCTGTGAACATCATCTATGAAAAAAGAGAGATGAATGGTCTTGTCCTACCCCTGAGTGTTATTTTTAGCTTATATATATAGTATATAGTACCTTATACTTATAGGGAACCTCCCCTTGATGAGAGGAGAGATTTGTCCCATTTTGATGTGGTCAACCTACACATTTTAGTTGATCAATCTCCTTATGTTGTGGTTGAAACAAACTATTTTGCCCATCAGCTAGATGGTGACAAAATATTCACCCAATAGTTTTTGGTGACTCCACTGGGGAAGAATACACAGTTTAAAGCCTTAAGCTTCAAATTGAAGTAGTTCCTATCCTTATCCATTTTAGTTTTACACTCTAGTAGATCCATGATATACTCAAATCCAGAGAACTAAAGGGATTGTTGACCCTATATTCCAGTTGGCACAACAAAGTGATTTTGACCTATTTCCTTCTCCATCTCATCTTCAATAAACTAGGAGTTTTCCTCCTACAAAATTTAGGTCTCCATTACCAGGTAAAGCATCCATTTCTATTGTTAGCAGAGATTTGTCAATAAATACCCTTCAGATATTTGTTAACCCTCCCTTCAGTAGACAAATCATGGTAGTTCAAGGCCCTTGGGGTAACTCTTTTGGTCCACTCAATTTAACTCCACCTCTACATGAACTGCCTCACAGTTCTAGGAAGAATTTCCCCAAGTTCTATGGCAATGGGAGAGTTCATCCTGATGAACCTATTGCAGCCTTCAACATAGCCTATGGTGTGATAGGTGTGGAGTATGAGGATGTAGTAGTCAGGCTATTTGTGTAAACATTACAAGGCACTACTATAGACTAGTTTTATCATCTGCAAGCACAAACTGTGACTAACTAGAACACCCTCAAAGCCAAGTTCAAGCCTACAGAAGATGTGCATACACTACTGGCCCAACTCACACAAATGAAGAAAGAACCTCATGAACCTATGAGGGACTTCATAGCTGAGTTTAACAAGCTGGGGAATAGGATTCCTACCATTTCTCAACCAATAGCTGAGAATCTCAAATGCTTCTTTATCAACCCTCAGCTTCCTAAAGTGAGTTTCTTGTTGAGACATGCTGGTCACATAGACCTTATTGTAGCTCAATATTTAGCTACTAAGGTGGAATATGATCTCATCATTGTGGGGAAGATAAGAAGAGATCCTAATAGAGGAAAATCTTCTTCATCATTTGAATATCCATCTACAGGCACCATTAATCCTATGGTGCAGAAGTTGGAAAATGAGTTTCTAGCTCTTAGAAAGCAAATGGTGCAAGGAATGTCTGCTCCTCCTTCATATTGAGATATACCAAGGAGGACTTTTCCAAATCAGTCATACCAAGGCAATGCTACCAAGAATCAAGGGCAACCAAATTTTCTTCCTCCCCCAAAGGGGAAGCTTGCCATTGAATCACCTCCAACCAATTCAGTAGTTAGATATCTTGAAATAGAATCTAATTTCTCTTTCTAGCCTGAATTGAACAAAGAAAATGATGTTTATCTCTTTGCAAAAGACCAAGAAGAATCAGCTGGTAACTCCAACATTGGTTTCCTGAATTACCAGGATGAACCCAAAAGCAAAGGTGAAGCATTTGATGGATCATATGATGTATTCACCCAGTCCCAAAACCAGTCATCCCAACAAGTTGATAAGGAAAAAATAGAGGAGCGAGCTCAACTAGTAATTTTAATTGCTAAGTGGGGAACCACTCTACCTTTTCAATCAAAGGACCTGATGATCCCTAAAAAAGTACCTCAATTACACCTTCACCTTAAACTTTAATTTCATAGATTATTACCCCCCTCCTAATAACCAAAAGGATGAATTGCCTTCCCTTGCTCCTAATTTATTTTAGACATTTGATATAATCAACCATGTCAAGAAAACCAAAATTCAAATGTCTAAATTTGAATTCTTTTAATCCAACCCTGAGTAGTTGGATAAGTTGGTTTAGTGTGTAAATAATAAAACTATCCTTGTAAGACCAGTTGTTCCAAAGGTGACTCCCACATCTACCCAAAATAACCTTGTCATTACTCTTCCTACTACTCCTAGGAGGACACAACCATTTTATGTCTCCCTGTTGATAAATGGACACCAGCTAAACAATTATATCATAGACTCAGGTGCATTTGAAAATGTCATGTCTATCAAAGTGGCATAATCTCTTAGACTCACACTAACCAAGACCTTTGGGAGATGTTTCTCCATGGAGAACAAACAAGTACCACTATTGGGATAAATCAAGGATGCCTAATTTGCATTTGTAGACTTTCTAGAAAAAAGAATTAAGATGACAGTCCAAGTGGCTGACATCCCAACCTCCTATAGCATCCTTCTTGGTCAAAATTTTTGCAAGGATGTTGGTGGAGAAAGAAGCATGGATCTATCTAAAGTGAGGATCTTGATCAAAGGCATCATGCAAAGATTGCTCCCTGAGGAGGCAAAATACATTGTCACTCAAACATTAGCACCTGAAGCTCAAATTCTATTTGAGTCTTCAAGCGTGGGTAATTACTTCTTAGCTACTAAGGACATTCCTATCCTAGCTGATGAAACTTCTGAAAATGACAATCTAAAAATTGGTTCAAATGGAACAACAGAAGGATATGTAGAACCTAGTATAAGTGCAAAAGAATCCTCCCCTCCAATTAAAATAAAATTTGAGGAAAGCATGGTTTTTGATGATGTTTGGAACCTAGATTTTGATGGTAGCAATTCTTCTACCATCTCAGGAGCTGAGATTATGTTGATATCTCCTCAAGGAGATATTTTTCCTTCTTCATACAAGTTGTAGTTTAGCAGCACCAATAACACTATTGAATATGAATTCTATTACTCGAGTTGAAAGTAGCCCAAGATAGAGGTGTCAAGCTCCTTCATGCCAAAGGAGATGTTGAGCTAGTGGTTTGTTAGGTGAGGAACCTACATCAAACCAAGAACAAAATATTGTGACATTATCGCAATCTAGTATGGGATCAAATTGAAAGTTTTAAAGCTTTCAATATTTTTGCAGTGCCCAGAGAGCCTCATAATCATGCAAATTCATTGGCTATCCCTACAACCTTCATGGTTCCTTACCCTGATTCAAAGATAATAGGTACACTATCAAATTGGTCTTTTAACCAAGTGTGCCTGATAAAGCTAACCATTGCCAGGTGTTTGATGTTGACAATCAAATCATGTGCTTCACTGGACTAGAAGAACAACAAGCTATGGTAGTGGACTATACTATGGCACACCAAAGTCAAGAAAATAAAATCTTCACCAAGAGAGCAAGGATTTATGGTTTTTAGATTGGAGACCATGTCTTGCCATGGGGAAAGAAGAGAGAACCAAAAGGAGTGCACAAAAAATGTGATTCTTGGTGGAGAGTTCCATTCACCCATCACCGATTCTGGGAAGAAAATGGTTTCATAATAGTTTATTAGGATGAAAAACCATTTTCATTACCTCATAATGGGTAGCATCTAAAGCACTTCAATCCTTGAAGTGTCAGATAAGATCAGTTGTACATATGTATAATTTTTGTATAGTCTTTAGTTTTATTTTGCATTGTTCATTTTCATTTTTTGGTGCCTTTCTTTTTTGAGTAGCATGACTCTGTAGCCCAATGGCATACTTAAAGGCACTGGAGATTCTGAATTCTACTCCCTTTAATTGTTTTTACAATCGATGGAAGTTCCCCAACTAGAGCCAATTGTTATTCCCAAAATCTGTCACTTGTTTTTGGGGACAACATATCAACTATTTTTAGTCCTACAAGCCAAAATCATCTCTTTCCTTCTCAAAAAATGTTCTGATCATCCAAGTTCTTCAATAATTCAAGCTTTTTCAGCTAAATGATCTACAAGTTCAACAGGTTCAATCGGTGACCTTACACAAAGAAACAAGTTCAAACACTTAGGCATTTCAAGGCTGGTTCAATGCTAAAGTTCAATCAAAAGACTTATCGGTGGGCTTCAAACAAAATATTGAACCATTGAACCCCACCTTCAAAGGTTCAAAGTTTCAATGGGTTCAAAGGTTCAATGACATCAGCAAGTTCAAAGTTCAACCACTTCAAAAAGTTCAACGACTTCAAAGGTCTTAAAGAAAAGAAAACTTCAAAGAACAAAAGATTGAACTATTGAACCATTGAACCTTGAACCAAAAGCGTTCAAGGTTCAAAGGTTCAATGAGTTCAATAAATTTTGAAAGACTTAGAAGAACAAACGATTCGAAGAGCTAAGAAAGAAATGTTGAACAGTTGAACCTTGAACCAAAAGGTTCAAAGTTCTAAAGTTTAGTGAGTTCAACAGAAAAGAAAAGGATCCAGAACTTTTAAAGGACCAAAGGATTTAGAGAAAGAGAATGAACCAAAATGGTTTAAAGTTCAAAAGTTCAAAGGTTCAAGGAAGCTTCGAATGAAGGAAGGAAGCGGAATATTTCAGAGACAAGTTCAAAGAGATGGTTCAATCGAAGAGGAAAGAAAGTGATTGAACCAAGGAAGCGATTGAACCAAAGAAGTGATTGAACCAAGGAAGTGATTGAACCAAAGAAGTGATTAAACCAAGGAGCTAATAAGACTATTCAAACCATTGAACTGATGCACCTCAAAGGTTCAAAGGTTCAAGGTTCAAAGTAGTTTAGATGACCAAGTGACCAATGACGTCCCCGTGGACGTCAAATTTAGGATAATGAAATGCCCATTTATTTTCAAATATGGCACAAAACCTGAAGACAAAACTTAGTGTCCAGCTGAAGAAGAAACTGATAGAGCCAGTTAAAAGTGAGAAGATAGCTTGAGAGCTCAGATCACAAGGAAGAGACAAAAATATGTTAAGGAAAGAGGGAATGATGTAGAAAGACCAGAAATATATGTGCATGAGTTATTTCTAGTAGGTGAAATAGTCCACCAAGTGGACATTAGAGAGCGTGAGCACTCAAGGATCTGGCCTATTTTTATCCATTGAGTAAAGGTGAAATGGATAGCTATGACATATCAGGAAGAGGACCAAGTAGCCCATACTTCAAAAGGAGACATTTGAGATGAGTTTACATGCCATAGTTAAGGCCAATGCCTTGTTCTAGCATGGCCCCTTCACAAAACTTTCAAGGCATTAAATGTAGCATGGGCCATTCCATGAAACAAATCACCTAAGTCTTTCTTGGAGTGTTATATATTGTAATCTCTTTTTTTATGCAAAGGAGATCTCTCTATTATAGAAGCAAAACTCTATGCAAATTGAAAGGCATTTCCTAAAATTTTGAGCTCAGATTATTAATCATATTTCTTTATTTTAATGAGAAAGCAAGTGACCTTTCAGACTTTTCACTGAAATAGCTTGTGTTGTTTAGGGGATTGTTCTTATCTTCTATTTCTTGAATACCATCTTGTCCATTTAATTGAATAAGCAGAACTAGTGAAAGTAATCTGAAAGGTGTCTTGAAGCCAACTATAGGAGACTTTGTGCTGCTACAATTATCTTTAGCATTTTTGTTTTTTTGTTTCTATGTAAAGGATCTTGGGACAACTTTGTGCCCCCATTATCCTTTGTATATTTCACTCTTTGGCAGTTGAGGTGGAGAATTTGTGTTACACTTCATTCTGCTATGTTATTATGCCCTATTTCAGTGAGGGAAGCAACAAAAGACTTTGTGCTTTCATGGGTTTCTCATGGTTACAATTACTACCAAGAAGGAATCTAGTTGTTGATTGAATATTACTTTTAAAAGGAGAGAAGTACCTTCACCAATAATCCTAGATTTCTCCTTTGATCTATGAACATCATCTCTACAAAAAGAGAGATGGATGGTGTTATCCTACCCCTGAGTGTTATTTTTAGCTTATATATATAGTATATAATACCTTATAGTTATAGGGAATCTCCCCTTGATGAGAGGAGATATTTTTCCCATTTTGATGTGGTAAACCTGCATGTTTTGGTCAATCAATCTCCTTATGTTGTGGTTGAAACAACCTATTTTTCCCATTAGTTAGCTAGTGACAAAATATTCACCCAACACCATCATAATTATAATCCATATCAAAAGTGGAAGAATAAATAGGACTAGATGATGTAGCATGTGGAGGATGTTTATCAAAGTGAACATGCAATAAATGATCAACTTATATTTATCTAGATACAATAATTGATATATTTTGACATCACCAATATATCCCATAAAGATGAAAGGCTTTCTTTGAGGTTGTAAATCCTTGTGTTTGGATTCAATAATGTGAGCCTATGCAGTGCATCCAAAGACTCTAAAATGTTAAACAAAAGGTTTCTTGTTACTCTAAACTTCTTCAGGTGTCATGCACTTAATTTATTTGTGTGGAATGAATTTATAAATATAATTTCCATAGTTAATATCTTTAACCCAAAATAAGGAGATAAATCCTTGATTGAATAATCTAAGTATCCATTTCTTTGAGTGTGTGACTATTTTATTTTAGCACTGTCATTATGTTGTAAACTATATGGAATTGTATGCTACAGATGAATGCCATGAGTGGAACAAAATTTTATAAAGAGAGAATTCAAATATTATTTTCCATTTTTAATCTAAAAATAATTTATGAACTTATCTATATTATGTTTAAAAAATTTATTGAAGTTAACAAAGGTGGAAAAATACTAAATCTTGTGGTTCCAAAAATTATATACAAGTATGCCTTGAAACTTTATCAATAAAATTAAGCACATAATGGGCCTAATCAAAATAAGGTAATGGAAATAGCCTTAAAATAGTACTATGAAAATTTTAAGAACTTCAGATGATCTCCATGCTTTCCCTTTCACATAATTGTCATTTAGATATTTACCAAGGCCACACCCTAGACATACACCATCAAAAAAATTAATGGAAGGTAGACCAATAACCTGTTTAACCGTTTTGAATTTATATTTTTTGTTTAGGGTTAAATGGGTATAATATCCTATACACAAGGATGAATAAAAATATTCTCGAGTAGGAAAATCAATTGAAAACTTAGATAAATGAATATTCTAAATTAAAATGATGGGCTATGCTAAATATATAAAGTACACTTAAAACAATAGTATGAATTCATAAATATGAAGAAGAGAGTACTTAGATTATACTATTTCTAGAGGCTTGGACACTTGCATCAATATAAGTGTTCTACTATCAATGGAACTATTTGGTATGAAATGCTCATTATATTTTGAAGAAACAACCTAAAGATTTATAGGTTTTATATTGCCTTTATACTGTTATACTCTATTCACTTGCATAGGATTTCAATTATATTTTATGGATCAAACCCCATAAATTCACCTTAGGTATTTGTACCTTGAAAAAAAAGTGTTAGTGGGCACACTATGTCAAGCTAACCTCAAAGACCTATATATCAATGAGCAATACCTATATAGCCATACTCAAAGGAAGGCCTCAAATATATGTAGTTCTCCCCTAGGTGTTAGATTGTGTGTACACAAGGTTGAAATATACTATATGTAAGGGTATGCAATGATATATCTTATAACTTGAAAAATAATACTCATGGAATATTCTTTAAGTGATTCAAACCTATAATAAGACTACTCCTATGACTGATATGAAAATAGGGAATAAGAGGGTAGTAGAACTCAATTTTGTATTTTAGTAATTGAGATTAAATACGTGTGTGATTGTTATTTCTAGATGGATAATGAGTTGGCTTTGATTTATATTTATACCACACCTTTTGAAAATATATCAGGAAAGGGTTAAATGAAAAAAATGGGCCAACCCATAAGATTTGAAATATTTTTAAATTAAATGAATTTTGAGGACTGGACACTTGATAATAATCTAGAAACTTGCATCATCACAAGTGTCCCTATATGGGACACAAGTGTATAAAAACATAGGAAGCTACCAAGTATTTGAAACCAATTCTAAAAGTTATATATTAGGTTTTAGGCTTTGTGTATAGTATAGGAGATATTGGTCATTAGAAGTGATAGGGCCTGACTATAAGATAAAAAAATTAGGCATAGTGAGATGATGAATGTGAGCCTTTAAATATTAGGGAGGTATAAATTTGAAGGGTATATCCCTAATATCTATTTTTTAACTATAAAAGATTTATATTCTATATAAATCATAATTTAGTATCTACATCCCACCTTTCAATCTAGTAATGCATAAGGATGAAATTACTAGTTTAAAGTAAAGTAATATATAACTAGGTGTGTATAACATACCTTGCCTTTATTTAAGCCACTTTGAGTATTTTTATAGTGTATGATCTATAACAAACAACATGTTACATTATAAATTATTGTACATAATCTTAAATTTTAAATAATTAAAATGGTTGAAATGAAAGAGAATAAGGAAGGAGTACACCTATGTGTCGATGTAACCATGTTTCCCCATGGTACTTCGACTTGACTTCCTTATGAAGAATTGGAGTTGAGAGAGGTTCAATACTAAACATTGGAATTTTTAAGATGGATATTGGAAGGTAATTATTCCCCAGTTCTATTGCAAGGGTGAGATGTGACACAACCATTGAGATCATTGAATCTTAATTGCACAACTCAAGTGATAGTACAATAAAATCCAAGTTGAGTGGTATAACTAAAAGGAGTCAACTTCTATAGACAAAAAAGGCTTAAAATGGTGTTTCCTGGTGAAAATAGTGTTTCTTGGTAAATAAGTTTGAATAAGATCAAATATGTATTTGCAATTTTTGGTGCACTTGAATGGAATATACACCTATAATGTGACTCAATCTGAAGTATCTATAAAAATTTACCCTCTTATCTATAAATGTGTAAATATATGTCATAAATCTAAAAAAAATATGTCCCAAATTTATAAAAAATGGTGCAATGTGTTAGGATTATGACCCAAGTGTATATCTAAATCATGTAAACTGTAATGAAATTATGGAAATTCTAATAATTTTATAAGTTTGGAGTTCATGTATATATGACATGACCCCTCTAATATTCCCCCCTTTTAAGGTGTAAGAAATGGAATCAAGTAGTTACCTTACCTCAAAAGGATAAGATAGATATATAATCTATGTATGAATCATGTAAAATATAAGAGTAGCATGTATAATTAGATTTATCAATGAAGATCATAGTATGTGATCACATCAATCCCTAAGATACATAATATGGATCATGTAAATATCTATAAAGTAACAATAAAAGCTGAACAAATAATCAATCACATATAAGGGTACTCAATGTCACACAAGAGGAGTCTAAAGAGACTATAGACAAGGGACATGTTCAAATTACACGCACTTGAAGGAATGAAATATGTAAATGTCCATATAGAGAAAGAAATCAACATACATTGGCATAAGGTCTAAAAATCAAGGTACATATTCAAATGTTCCAAAAATAAGAAAAAGACATTCAAGGAAGTGTTAATGTGAATAAATGAAGTATAAGAAACCAAAATATGCATATCATACTAGTCCTTGCATATATTTATTAGCAAAAAATGTCATGTAACATAGCATATAAAGTACACTATGAAATATGTAAGCATGAGTATAAGCATGTGTAAGTGTTAGTATATAAGGTCAATATGATAATGGAAAGGTTATTATAAAATAATATAGCCTATATCAATTATGATCAAGGAAATAGATGCCCCTAACATAGTATTACATGTGGGAAGAGGAAAGATCCAACATCTATATGTGTAAGTTTTTGTTTCTTGCACAACACACCCCATTTTTAGACTAAAAATGGGGACCCTCTTTTTGATTTGAGTAGGTTGGGTTTAGTTATCCAAATTTCTCTTATTAGGTGCTTAGATCTGGAGTGTTATATTATTCATATTTTGTCCAAAAAATATTCCTTGTGGTATAACCTTGTTTCACACCCTTTTAATTCAAATGATCCTAAGTTTAAATTGGGTTATTTGGCATGGTTTTCATATAGTTTACCTTCAAGAAGCCTTAAGAGCATATTATCATTTTCCCTTGGGATAAGGTCATTTGCATTTGAATAGCCCATCTACCTTTATATTTTTGAGGCAAACACAAGTTCTAGTTATGTTGAGATTAGCTCAGCTAAGCCTTTATTCATCGATCTCAAGTCCCTCAAGCCAAAGTCACTCGAGTCAAATCCTATCAATCTCCCAATCTACCAAATCAAGTCAAGTGAGCTTACAATAATCTAAGACCAAGTTGTTCAAGTTTATTTGACCATGTTTAAGTATATGATCTCAAATTACTAGCATTTTCCTTTATTTCATCATGAATCTTGAATATTCCCCCCCCCACATCCTTACACATGTCACCATCATATTATTTATAAGTTTTTAGCTAGCCCAAAAAGTTTTTAAGTCAATTTTCCCTCCTTAGGCCCCAAGATCATGTTTTATAGCATGATCTTGATGACTTGGATTAGTAGGGGATTAATCAACATATAATGGTTCCATAGCCTTAAGTAATTGAGGGGTCTCTAATTTGAAACATCCCAAGAGCTAGGTAGCTCAGGTCAGTGGAGGTTCCAATAAAATATAATAATCTCATGGCCCAAAGTAACTAATACTTCTCCACATAGTGACATCTTAAGAGCTCAAGATGATGAGATGAAATCAATACAATAAATAATTAAAATCTTAATTCATTGGGATGATGCCATATGGTATCATTCTATGTACTTAGACCATAGACCTAACTTGACAAAGGAATGTCATGTTTCACCTTGATGATGTCAATATTCCTTTGAAATTAGATTTGATGGGTATCTACCCATCACCAAAATGTAAATCTCGGGCCTCTAGGCTAATAAGGACATGCCACATAGTACTTGATGAGATTATTTGATGGTTGTCTCAAACATCAACATTATCAAAGGCCTGACAAGGACATTGGTCAATTAGATGTGTAATTTTCATTGGTTGGGTGGGATTCATGATGACATTATTTAATTGTAGCATGTTTGGGCTGAATTAATGATAAATTTGTATATGATGTGTAGTATAGAAAGGCCTATGTTTAAATCAAAATCTGATTAATATGAATTTATCTATCTTAATGGTGAAATATTTCATTTTTCCTCACATTTGATCAAAATTAATTAAGACTTATTTATTTATGATTTAATCATCTTAATTATTTTGCCTTGACATCTCTTCAAAGGGTTTGTGCTTAGCTAGTTAATTTAATCTTTCAGGGTTAATCTTTCAATCTAAGCCATTATTTTGGATTTGAATTCTCATCATGGAGTTTGAGCCCTTGACCAAAGAAAAATGTAAGCCCATGGTAATGTAAAAGAGGATCCATTAATTAAAGAAAAGCATAAGTAAAAAGTGGAGTAATTCAACTTCTATAATCAATAAAAAATAGATACATAATACAAAACCAAAATAATTAGAAAGTGACAAATGAAAATTTTGGTTGAAGGGGAAGATCCAAAAGAAATTAGTTGGTGATTAAAGAGTGGTGGCATGGAAATAATCATGATTAGGTAAATCCCAAAATAATAAAGTGGTTGCAAGGTTAAAATAATATTTTATGTATTAATCACTATGCACATCTTGACCATGAAAAACAAAGTAAGTGGAAGGAATCACTTGGTGATTTTAATTAGTGATTGGCCCACCTTGTCTAGGTATGACCTTAGTGCGTAAAATCTTGGATAAGTTGGTAGTCAAGGTGGGGATTATTATTTTGATAATTTTTTTAATTTTTAATGGTGGGTTTGACACCCTCAAGTATGTATTATTTTTTGGAGGCCCTTCTCGAGGCTGGATCATGGTAGACTCAAAATTACACTATGAACCCAAACCTCTTATTCATTATGCTTTTCACTACTTTCTAGGATAATCTCTCCCTTTCTCCTATTTTAGTTTGGTTATTACAAAATTATTTTCTTATACTTGAATTATTTTAATCACCCAATACTATTAATTAAAATTCATATCTTAATATTTGAAAGGTTGTTAAGAGTTTAAATCCATCTTATGTGCATGTGTTTGGTGGTTGTGATTTTTTCCTCTTATCTACTCACTTCCCAGACTCTCACTCCATCCTTCGGTTGAAGTTGCAATAATTTTGGCTCAACCAAATATTATTTCTTAGTGTGTGTTTTCAATCATTCATTCCAATGACATCATCAGTATCAACAAGATTTTTATCTATTTATCCTTTCTCTTTTACATTTTTTATGATGATAAGTTAATCAAGGTTGAAAGTAATTTTGAATATGAATGCTAGTATTCATTGTTTAATTATATTTCTCACTATTTAAGCATAATTGAATATATACATGTGATAAATTTAGAAATCAATAATTTAATTATCATGTTTATCTTAAGAAATTTTTATTTCTATTTTAGGCTAGGCCATGTGAGTATCATCCAAAGAACTTCTGACCTCTTTACAAATGTCTTAGATAGAGATATTATAAGAGACTCAATTCATAAAAATTCCCCTTGTATGAAATGGTTACACGTCAACCTAGTGAGTTAAATTTATCATACTAAGACCTGATACATATATACTGCAAGGAAACATTTTCTTCATGGGATCTTCTTCCTTTTAGGAGAGGTAGAGTCTTAAAAAAACCTTACCCAATTATTGTTGTGTAAAAAAAAACCAATATGTTTTGGCACTAGAAGGATCTCCCCCCCATGAACACAAATTGAATCATAGCCAAATCTTGAATTGGGACATCATAAGAACCTTTGATTCACATTGAGCTATACCATAATTTAAACCTAAAATTAAGAGGATAAATACAAAATCTAAGTCTATTGGGGTGAATTTATAGCTTTTTTATTCATAAATAGTAAGTGACCCCAACTTATTAAAAACTATTGAAAATGGATACTCATTAATTATCTCAGTTTTACCCTTTCTATAAAATATAAAATTGGTACTTTGAATTATTCTAATAAATGAGAGTGATTTTTAAATACTCATAAAAACAAATTTAAAGCCTTAATCATTCATTTTACATACTTCCTATCAAATTTCTTATATTTCCAATAAAACTATAAATATAGTTGAAATGGATAGCAATAAACAAATCTATGATTAAAAAAAATAGAGACAACATACTCCAAAGTTGATAATGGAGTTAACCTGAATCAGGCTACATCTTTGGGTTAGCTAAAAAAATAGCTAAACTAATATATTGATGAAAAAGTGAATTTTTTGATGCACTATCTAATCATCCTCATCTGGTGGATTTTGTTCCGAGTGGTGGATGGCTACGAACAACAAGCGAAGCATGGGCGGCCGAGCTGAAGCCCTTAGGGAGGAACGGCTTCTGCCAGGGGGGACTTCACAGGGAGGTGAGGCATCCTTCATGAGTGAGGGCACAAAGATAAAATGGGTGAATGGGTGTTTCTAGCACTCTCAGGAGTGCCCAGTATTGGTGATTGAGCTAGAGGCTGTGAAGGAGGAGGTGGAATATCTCTCTTCTCATGCTCTAATATGTAAATTCTTGGGTATCCATATTTCTCTTTCAGCCCTGGAGACATGGATCCGTCGATCGTGGCAGATAGAGGGTGACTTTGACATCATGCTGGCTGGGAATAGCTACTTCATGGTGAATTTTTCTTCGATAGCTAACCAAAACAAGATTTTCAAAGGAGGACCTTCTTCAAATGTAGTGGGCTTTTTCTTAAACCTTGGCATGCTAGATTTAACTCAACGGAAGACCTTCCAGCTTGTGTTCCAGTTTGGGTTTGAATGCTGAGATTGCCCTTGGAATTTTGGAATGAAGAGGTCCTGTGCCAGATAGTGGCTCTGATTGGCTTGCCAATGGCTATTGTACACCAAACACTGGAAAAGAAGGTAATTTCCTATGCCTGAATCTGTGTTGACATCAATTTGAATAATCCCCTACCCAATTCTTTAGAAATTTGTATGGGACCATCTTCTTGGATTCAACAGTTGGATTATGAGGCTATTCCATTCCATTATTGCATTTTCCATGCTTATGGGCACTTGCATAGGCAATGCCCTCAGGCTTCTAATGGAGGAGCTTTACCTGAGGAACCTTCTGGGAATCAAGGAAATAATGATAGCAAAGTACCTAGTTAGATGGCTTATAATAGGATGACTCAGACCCATCCAGGCACTGACACAAAGGGGAAAAATCAACTGCAATACATAGGTACAGACTAAGGGGCAACAAGTTTAAGGGGTCCTGACAAGGATGGCTTCATTCCTGTTAGATTTTGTGTGAAGGGCAGGGGGTTGAAATGGAAAAATTTTAACAAGCAGGTCGAGATGATTTTTAATCAGTTTAAAGTGCTTGATGACATGGCAATTGAGGATGGTATTTTGGATATGTTTCAGGGGGAAGAGGCTGAGGGTACAAAGCGGTTTCCTTTCCAAGATGGCCCACAAATCTCAGAGTAGCACCCAATTTAGGAGTTTGGCCAAGAGGGGTAGGATTGTGTGACCACATGTCTGTCAGCACCATGTGATAAGGAAGCTCGATGGGTGGATGTGATCAAGGAAATGGAGAATTCTAAGAAAGACAAAGGATCAAATTTATCACTTGGTCTCATGCAAGAATCTTTCAAAAAAGATTTAGTCCCTATTCTGTCAAGAGCTAGCAGAAGAAAAGATTAGGACAAACTTAAGCTCATAGGTGACTTACTGGTGGAATCGGGGGTTGTGAAGACCCTGGATGAACATTACCCCCAATACACTCAATGATTGTTCTCTCATGGAATGTGAGGGGTTTGCATAGCCTCCTCAGAAGAAAAGCTATGCATCAATTAGTGTTGAATAATTCTCCTGACGTCCTTTGTATTCAGGAGACTAAACTTTCTATTGAGTCTTGGTTTGCATATAAGCCAAGTATTTGGTACTACAGTCACAGCCAGTGTGTGGGTGCACTGGGGAGCTCTGGGGGACTTGCCATTTGCTGGAATCTAGAGAAAATAACACCTTACCACTAGTTATCAGATACCTCAGCCCTCTTAATGACGGCCTCCTCTTTGGAATCAGGGGAGCTTATTCTGCTAACCAATGTCTATGCTCCTATGGACCCTCCTAGGTAGCATAAGTTATGGAATCACATTAGGTATGTCAGGAGTTGTTACCCATTCCTTCCATGGATCATAATAGGGGACTTTAATACTATTCTTAGCCTAGAAGAAAAGAGAGGTGGGCTGCCCAGGTTGGGTCTTTCTTCAGAGATCCTTTGGAAAAATATTGATCACCTCCGCCTGTCAGATGTCAAACCTATTAACGATATTTTCACTTGGACCAATAGGAGAATTAGTGATGATGGCATAGCTAAATGGCTTGACAAGTTTCTTGTCTCTTGTTACTGGTGGTCTAGATCCACCTCCTTGGAGTCAAAAATTCTCGATTGGAGAGGGTCTGACCATTGGCCGATCAAGCTAGCTACTAGTCATAGCTGTGGGCCAAGGAAAGCTCCCTTTAAATTCCAGCTTATGTGGATTCGAGAGGCATCCCTTTAGGACTTGATGGCACAGTGGTGGAAATAGGGAGGACCCAACTATGGTATGACGATGTTCTTGTTCACCAAAAAGCTGTAGAATGTCAAAAGGAAGCTAAAATATTGGAATATCATTAGCTTTGGTAACCTTCACGCCATGAGAAAGAAGGTGCAAGATCACCTTGATAGGGTCACCCAGCAAATCAGGGACATTGGATTTTTTGAAGAACTCCACTTGAAAGAGTCTCTTGCGAGCAATGAGCTGGCTGAGTGGGATCTTCGTGAGGAAATTTTCTAGAAGCAGAAGGCTCGAATAGACTGGCTCCAGGAAGGTGACAGGAACACGGCTTTCTTTCACAAGTCGGTTTAAGCTAGGCGCAACAAAAATTTCATCGCCTACCTAATTGGCGTGGATGGAACTCGTCTAAATAATTCCCAAGCTATTTCTAGAGAAGCTGTCCATTTTTATTCGGCCTTATTCTCAGTTAGCCCACCTCCTGCGGTGGAGGCTGAACACATAGTGTTGTCTTGTATACCCTCTATGGTGACTTTTGATATGAATGAGGCTCTTCTTCAGCCAATTACTTTGGCAGAACTAGAAAAAGTGGTTTTTAGAATGAATAGAGGCAAAAATCCTGGGCTAGATGGATTCCCTGTGGAATTCTATCAAGAATTCTGGGATATACTCAACTAGGATCTTTTGAATGTGGTCCAGGAATCCTTAGCCAACAAGGATATGTTAAGAGCTCTGAATACTACCTTTCTTATTTTAATTTTGAAGAAGGATCAGGCAAATCAGCTGGACCATTTTAGGCCTATTGCGCTCTGTAATGTGGTCTATAAAATCATTACCAAGCTCATTGCGGAAAGATTAAAAGGTTGCCTCCCCATCATCATCTCAAAGGAACAAGGGGGCTTTGTTGCTGGCAAATAGATTTTGGATGAGGTGGTGATTGCCTTAGAAACTATCCACTCCATGAGTACCTTGTGGGAAAAAGCTATGTTCATCAAGCTAGACTTAGCAAAGGCCTATGATAGGACCAGCCAGAGTTTCTTGCAAAAAGTGCTACTAGCCTTTGGTTTTCATCAGGATTGGATCCAGTGGGAGATGAGTTGTGTCACCACTCCTTATTTGGTCCTTATCAATGGGCAGCCCACTAAACTTTTTGATGCTTCTAGATGACTCTGCCAAGGTGACCCCCTATCCCCTTATCTTTTTATAATTATGGCGGAGGGTCTTGGCAGGCTTTTCAGGGCCCAGGTGTCTCAAAATAGGGTGCAGGGATGGAATTAGGGAGAGGACATAACCATTTCCCATTTGTAGTTTTTTGATGATACTATCCTTACAGGGAGAGCAAGAATTAGGGAGGTAGAGGCTTTTCGAAGCACACTTGATGTGTATTTGGATGCTTCTGGGTAGAAGATAAATGACCATAAATCTTCCATTTTCTTCTTTAATACTCTAGAGCCTATTCAGAGAAGGATTGCGACCACCTTGAGATTCCAAATTCAAGCTCTCCCGGTCATCTATTTGGGGATCCCGATTGTTGTGGGAAGGCAACCAAGGTTATTCTAGCAAAATGTTCTTGAGAAACTCAAATAGAGGGTTGGTAATTGGACCCATAGATGGCTCTCTACAACAGGAAGGGTCACTCTCCTGCAATCTGTGATTTAGGAACTGCCTATCTATCAAAGTATGGTGCAAGCTGCCCCCATATACTTCCTTAAGGAGTTTGATGCCCTTTCATGACAATTTCTATGGAATGGAAACTTGCAGAGCACAAAGTGGAGTCTTATCAAATGGGATATGGTGTGTAGGCCAAAAAGAGATGGAGGACTTGGGCTGCATTTGGCTCTCCTGGCCAGCCAAGCTCTTACTGCTAAGTTATACTAGAGATGGTGCTCCAATCAAGACCAGCTATGGGCACGTATTCTGCCATTCAAATATTTTTTGGGGGCTAATTCAGCTTATATATGTAGGTTGCCCTTGGAGAGGGGAGGGTCCATGGTATGGCAGACTCTCAAATTAGGGGCATAATTAGTCAAGTGTAGCTTTTTCTGGATATGCCATAGTGGAGAGGAGACTCTATTTTGGGAAGATTCCTAGGATGGTTCGCCCCCACTTCTGTCCTCTCATCTACACCTCCAACCTTTATGTGAAGCTTTTCAGGAAGCAGGCTGGAATTCAGTTGCTCATTACAAGGAGGTTTTCAATTTAGGCACAGCCACTGGGTATAAAAGGAAAGATTCCTTTGATTGGCCTTTGGGACGCTCTAGGGAGGAGTAACAGGAGCTGGATATGATCCTTGCCTCTCGTGGATGTAGCTTCTTATAAGGGTCTGATGTTCTGGCATGGGGAGGTGACTCTATCGGCCATTATTCGGTGGCTGTTGGATATAGCACTCTGGTGAAAGCAAGGGTCGGTGAAGATAATTTCTTGTGGGGGAAGAAAATTTGGAACAACCTATCTTGGCCCAAATGTAAGTTTTTCATGTGGACTTTAACTTATAACAGATGCCTTACTTGGGACAACCTCGGCAAATGGGGGTTCCAGGGTCCATCTAAATGCATCTTATGCTGCCAAAGTGAGGAAAATGGGGTGCATTTATTCTTCTTCTACCCCTTTGCTAAGCAGATATGGTATTCTTGGTGGAATGCATGAGGTTTTCCTTACTGGCATGTGGCCTCACTCTCTGAATTCTGGAACTGCTTAGGCAACTCACTCTCCAAAGCATCAATCCTAAAAAAGGCTTGGTCAGCTGGTCCAGCCTTTATATTGTGGAATATATGGCTCGAAAGAAATAGGCACATATTTCGAGAGACTCAACAAGAATGGAGTGCCCTCTAGAGGAGAGTTTGTAGTTCACTGGTTGAAACTTTTTTGGCAAAGGGACTTACAGTAAATGATTTGGGAGTTGAAGATTGCGAAGTGTATTCCAGGCTCTTGGGTGCTCACTCGATCAACTCCAGGATCATGCCTCCCACTCATCCTACATAGAAATCTAGGCATGGGGCTCAACCTGTTGATAGGAGTGGACATTGGACACCTCCTTTAGATAGGATACTCAAAGTTAATACTGATGGCTCCTCCAAAGGCAACCCAGGAGCGGCTAGCATCGGGGGAGTGGGATGGAATAGTGAAGGTGAGATTCTATTTGTTTTTTCTATTTTCAAAGGCTGCCATACCAATAACCTTATGAAAGTGATGGCCATCTTTCAAGCGATGCAATTGTGTTGCCAGCATGGATGGAAGCGTGTTATTTGTGAGTCAAATTCTTAGGTTGTGATTAACCTGCTTAATAGTCAAAATTTTCAAAATGTGGACTGGCAGCTGGCGGGGGTTTCCTAACAGGCTTTCTAGCTTAGCACGTCCTTAGAATTAGTGGTTTTCAAGTATATTCCTAGGGAATGGAATAGAGTGGCGGACCATCTTGCTAAATGGACTGTTGATCAGGGGCCTAACTGGTGTGTCTTAGACCAGAGGATGTTGTCGATTGAGTTCTTATAGGAGTTGAGTCATTTAATTGACCATGATAAAGAGTTGTAATTGTTGTTCCATTTTTTCTGAATAAAATTTTTACCCCTTTAGTTTTTTAAAAAAAAGTGAAGTTTTAAAAATCTTACATCATTAAAATGTGAGAACTAGGGCTGACAAGAAATGTAGTATGCAAAATCCAATCTCATGACAAAACAACTCAAGAACAATATCAAGCCAAATATCCTATTTAAAAACTCGATCAGAATCAACTACAAAACTCTCCACTAAAATGCTTTTCGCAAGTTGCCTATGGCTTCAAAAACACACTTACTCTTCTCCTTCTATGCTTATGCTTTTCTTAGCTTCTTTGATATCTTGAGAATTAAATTAATTATAATTTAACGCTAAATTTTTAATTTCTTAATTCCATGATTTGTAAATGTCTTCCTCCCCCCTTTATATACGTGTGGAGGTCCATATTTTGGGGTTTAGATAATAATCCACTTTCTTATAATAATGGGATTAACATTTATCTCCATTTTTTTTTATGGGATTGAATAATTTACCATTCCAACATGTTTTCTAAGAATTATATTTCCCTTTACAATTTAATATGAAATTTTAATAATATCCCACTTATTTAATTTGTGGGCTTCCACATAATTTATTAAGGATTTAAGTTAAGCCAAAATACCATTAATTCTATATGTGAGGAATGGGGTGAATTAAAATAGAAATTAGTTTAGGCATGTTAAAAATGCCTTTCTTTACAATTCTAATTCACCTTAGCCATATGTGTTAACCTATTCTTGGATACATATCAACATCCCCTTGGTTTACTTGTTAAATTATTACTTGTCTTTCTCTATCACGTCCATGCCATGTGCTAACATTTTATTTTTCCATATCATGTTGACTATTTTGACAAACTTTGACCATCCATATCTTTCACATATGGACTCTATTTTTTGAACCATAAAATGTGATAGAAATCTCTTGATGAGCTATACATTGTGTGGATGTTTTGAAGAATAATTGAAACTATTCAATTTTGACCCTTGTAGATGATCTCTATATCATAGCTCCCCACTAAGAATGATTTTGGTCTCCAAAAGTCATTTTTCTTGTAAATAAGTTAATGTATCAATTCTTCACCCTTCTAGTTTTATCTATGATTTTTCTAGACACTCCTCTCCTTTATAAGTTGAATTCTATAATCTCCTTGTTATTCAACATTCTTACAAGGATAAAAAACTATGTTATATTTTAAGTGAAGCTATAATAGATAATCACTTATATAATTTTCCCTTCTTGAGATCTTATATGCAACCAATGTATTTCCCTTCTTTGGGTATTATATACAACATACATATTTTACAAACATTTTGATCATTTCAAACATTACCTAATTTGGGTCTTTTATAAATGTGCATATAATGATTACACACATATTTAAAACATATATTTCAATGAAAATGGATATCAAACTTGATCCATAAAAACAATAATGTCTAAGTGAGTGTCATTTATCATAGAATAAATTTACATTTTGACACATGCATACTTGTCTTCCTTTTGGAAGAAACACTATGGCTATGTGTAACACCTTATCTACTACTATTGTCATACTCTAAATACTAACTTGGAAAACCTTTCAATTTTTTCTCTCAATGGATCCTCTTTACCATCTTGCCAAATTCTACAATAAAATTTAATAAAAATATGATAATTTTAATGTGAGAATAGAAAATAATAAATGATACAACCTATGACCATGGGTTGTTCACAATATGCATCTCATCTGAATGGCTACTCCATATTCACTTTTCAAGAGTGATCTACCTTTAGACTTATAAATGATTAGGTTCCTTAAGCTTATCATCAATGGAAAAAAATAAGTACATTTAAGGTGATTTTAAGCATCCTAAATAAAACTTAGATATGCAAAAAAAATTATCCATTTTTTACTGGTCCAATCTAATGGATGTTCCTCTTTGGTATACTCCCTCTTGATGGAATCTTCTTTGGATAGGTTGAATTCTTCACAAGTTAGCTCTTAAACTATTGGTGCTTTACCAACTCTTTCATTTTCTACCTCTTTTTTGTGGGTGATTGCACAAATTCCTTCTTTTAATGCTTTGGATGGAGTCATGGATGAAGTTTCCAACATTTATCAACCCAATGGCCACTCATGCTACAATGAGTGCAAAAATTCTTGTCCATTTACATGGATAATAAATCCCTCTTTCTATTCTCCATATTTTGTCTTGAAGTTTCATTTTTACAACATGTATCCTCCTTCTTGAGGGACATGACCTTTATTTCTAAGTATTTTATCTTTCAAAAAATGGCCACACAATGGTTAATTAATCCATAAAAATTACATGGATATTTATACCACAAATTCTATGTACTAATACCTTTCTTCTCATAATCAAAGAAGATAGTGGAATACTTATGTTTGCCATACCTTATAGGGCTATCTTATTTGTAAGCATGACGAGGAGAAACTATTTTACTTTCTCCATTGGGATGTTCATCTCTTAATGGAGATGCCTTTCATTCCTTATGGATACTTTTTCTAGGTTTGAATGGCTTTCTTTTACTTAATCATTAATGGCTTGGGCTCATTTTTTGAAGCTTCTCTTGTTTCATCTATTTTAGATCATTTTCTAACTTTTCCATTACCACCATCATATCCCAATCTTGCATAACAAGGTCTTTCCTGAACCTATATGAGATTAGTAATTCCTTGTCCATTGATTTTAAGTCCCTTTCCATCAAAACCCATCTTGGTTACTATCATAGAGCTGATACCATGAGTATGCTTCTTAAATTGACCAAAAGAAGCATATTGATGGGAAGATAAGGAATAATATGGTGAATTACTTATATTACAAACCTCCATCTAGGTAGGTGAATATGTGGTAGAGGATGGTATCCTTTTCATGATAGACTCTAACTTATCCTCCATTCCTTCACCATTTTTTTATTGTGCCAACAACTTATCCTTGGCTTGAAACTCAAGTTGTAACCACTAGATGATCCCTATGAGAAACTCCCCATGGGATAATAGTTTATCTTTCATCTCCTACTTTTCATCTTATAACAACTTTAGTATGCTTTTCAGTGCATAATTTTCCATCTAAATCTAAAGGTTGAATATTTCAAGTTCCTCAAGTCTTTCCCTTTTAATAGTTTTTCTTATTTTGTAACCTATACTTTTAAATAACATAAATAAAATAATCTAGAAGCAAAATTGTTAGCATCCCTTGGAAAAATGGCTTTGATACAACAACTTGATCCATAAATAGTAAGTGACCCTTATTATCACATAGATTTTTCACCCATCTTGATTTTGTAGCTCGCTATGCAAAAATATAATGATATAATGCGATCACTTCCAAGCTATAAGACCTTAGTAAATTGAGGTGAACCTCTAGAGAAGGCCAGTTTCTTTCACTAAATTTGGTGCAACTAATAAACTATCAGCCTATGTATAAATTCTACTTCTTAGTGATCTTGCTCCTAAACTAGGGTTTGATTATGAGAAAAGAGTTTTGGGAAATAAATTTCAAAACTAGAAATGGTGATTTCACCAAACATTTTTTAGTGGATTTTAATGCTTACTTGAAAGAACACAACAAAATAATAAATATATTGAAATTTGTAGGAGCACAAACTCATGAAAATGTGAAATCAAAGGCAATATTGGGTATTTTTTATACAAGGGACAAGATTCTTTATTTTTAATCAAACAATATTTAAAAAGGTTAAAATAATACCAAAAGTGAAATTTCATGACTAAAATAAGAATTAAAACATACACAAATATTTAATAGCCTTTCATACACAAATATTACATAGACAAGAAAAGCAAATATTCAATTTATTTTCATTCCCCACATTACAACATGTAGATAATTTATTAGAAATGCAAAATAATATCTCTAGCAGTAAAAATATAAATAGGTTATGCCATGTACCCATATTTATACAAAAAATCTCATGAAAAAGATGAAGTTAATAAGGAAATCCACACCTAGTAGAAGAACATGCGAATTCAAGATACTCTATGTAAAGAGGAATGATCTATAGTTGTAATGACATCCTTGGCATGTTAAAATGGTTGGATAATATCAGGCAATTACTGATCATGATCATAAAATTTATGGATGTGTGGAGGGAACTTGGAAATCTTCATACAAAGCCTTTATCTTCTCCATTCGAGCTGTTACTTCCTCTTCATGTAATGAGGCACCAAAGTGAAACTCAAACTTTATATAAAAAGATAACTTTAGGTAACTTAAGTTACTTTTTGCAAACTTGTAGTTTTCATTTGGGACTTTTACAACTTTCAAGTCACAATAGTGATAAAACTGGAAATGCATTTTACAATATGTGCTTTTGCAACTTAAATAACTTAAACTTGTCAAAATGGAAAGTGTAATTAATAAGTTTATTTTTTACAAATTTCAACCTATCAAAAAGGAACATGGAAATTACACATGAATCTTTCTCAAAAAGAGATATCAAAATGATATTCGTAATTTACAATATGTAACTTTAAAATATTTTTACAACAATGAAAATACAATATACAACAATTTTATTGATATAAAGAATTAATCTACAACCAAACATTTGAGGACTCTTTATCCTTATTTGCCTATGTTTTCTCAATATATACATCAAAACTCTTTAAAATCTCCAAGCTTTTGTCTTCATTAGGACCAAAAGAGTAGAGGTTGCTTATTTCACATTATTCTATTATATCATAGAGTTCCCTTCTGAAGGCTTTTTATTCTTGAGTCTATTTTTCCATTTGATCCAATGTGTTATGGTACTTGATGAAATGGTAGATAAATCTCAAGTTGAAAATTGTATCTCTTACTGATTCTCTTTTAACCACTTGTTTGAATTTATTTTGAACTTAATACATTAAAAGGACCTAGTTTTGATGATCTTTTACTTGACATGACAATTTATTCAACAAATCTTCAATGGCATATACCATATTAGTGGCCTTGTCATGTACAACCTTAGATTTATTGGCACTATCTATGAGTATCTTTATTCAAAATTGAGTTTCTCTATCCAACTCTTCTTGCTTTGCATCATTTCTCAGTATATTTTTATAAGAAGGATTTCAACTCTAATTGTATCCACAACTGATAATTTTGGATAAAAAAGGTTTGAACTTTTTATCTCTTCTTAATACTTGTTTATTTTCTCTCTCAAGGTGACCCTTCTCTCCTTCAGAGTTATATAATGGTATATTACTAATTCAATAACTATGTTTCCCTTTGAGATGAGCTCTTTCACCGATTCTTGTATGTCCCTTCCCATGCTACCAATTTATGTCACTGTATCAAATGTTGCTTAAACTATAATCTGAGTAAAAGGTTATTTTGGATGAGTAGTGTACTTGATGAACTTCTTTAATGTAGTCATTAATTTTTCAACCTTATTCTTCAACTCATCCCTAGTGACCTTGTCGCTATACATTTTCTCAAAAAGAGAGTTAATGTTGGACCAAATGTCATGCTTCAATCCTTCTCTTATAAGATGTCTAAGGTGAAATTTTGATACCTGGTAATCCCCCACCACTATATATTATTTCTATTTATCAAGTTGGGGTACTGCAATCTCTACATACTTTTCTCATACTAAATCATACAATATCCTTGAAATGGTTTAGGGAGTTGTCTTGGATTTATTATGTGTGTCTGTGAGGTGAAAATCCAATATGTTTAGGGGTACTATCTACTTGCATTTCTTCCCCATTTTCTATGATAACTAACTAGGAGTAGCATCTTGTTGTGTTGGCACTATCACTTGAGATTCTATAGTTGAAGATGTTGCACTGGTGGGCATGGTGACAAGTGTTATATTCTTCACTTATATTGTCATTGATTTTTCATCATATGCCTTTGAAACCTCCTCTCCATCTATGAGTTAAGGATCCACATTTATATCAGTGACTCGATCCATCTCTTCTCTTTTGTAGGGGTTAGGGTTATTGTGGAAGTGGAAGATGTGGGTGCAATGGAAATGGATGTGTCAATGAGAAAGCTGAATATAAATTACACATAAAAACTTAATCACACAAATATAATATTCTCTCATCATATTAATTCAATAAAATACATTTGGATATTATATAGCCATCTAAATACCACAACCACCTCATAATAGATAGGGAGGATAATAACAACTTACCTACTAATACACATGGGTAATAACAAACCTTACAAGAATACAGTTCCTGATATTAAAAACCAAACTAATATTCTATAATATAATATCTTATCATATTATCCATATGGTTACATATTAACTTGTAAATAAACATATTAACAAATTTATTAATGTTATATAATAATGTTAAATTAATAATGTTTAACACTATACCTCAACATTCACTCCCTTTTTGAACATTATTAATCCTATATACACCCCTTTAATGTGAGCATGGGGAGAATATACATCTTCAAGAAATGGCCCAAATAGAATCATATGCCAATGCATACTTTTAGGTTTGCATACTACTGACATGATTTTGTTGCACATGACTACTACTATGTGAAGGAATTCATCCCATATTTACTTTATGTAATTGTACGTATGTGTCACTAGGGGTCATCTCCATAAAGAAGTAAGGTAGTCACAGGATCTTTGTAGTTAGTTTCCCTCCTATAAAACTATTTTCCACATTCCATTATATCCATACTCTCCCTTTTTTCCAAATATCAGAGGATGTTTGAAAAATTAGAGGAATGAAAACACACAATTGAAAGAAGTTAAAATCACACCACACATGTAAACAGTAATGATCTTTTGTTCTTATTCAAACAACACACACACACACACACACACACACACACACACACACACACACACACACACACACACACACACACACACACACACACACACACACACACACACACACACACACACAAAAGTCACCAAATAATTAGTGTAGCCCCATCATTGATGACTAATGAGAGCTCACTAAAAGACCTCCAACCTCATGTGCCTTCATCCTCCATTAGGTTGTTGTTTACTCAGCATGTGTGTTGAAAAACTCAGTTGTTTTTACAATTCAGACATCATGTACAAGTGAAAATGAATTCGTAAGGAAATTTTTTTGACTCTTTTAAAAAAATGACTTAACTATTGATATTTATGACAAATGACTCATTTTTTCATCTTTTGACATTTTTTAAATTTTTGAAAATTGATAATGGACCCAAAATAAGTCTAGACTTCTATAAAATACAAATAATTGACATTTATATTTAATTTCTCTAAAACACAATAATTTAGATTTAATAAAAAATATGTAAATATTTTGACTCCTTTTTTTTTAAGAATACTCTTTTGATGACCTAAAATAGACATAATCTAAGAAGACTTAACAAAAGAGTAATTATTAAAATGAAAAAAAAAAACTTGAATCAATGACACTTTTACCATATAAAACACACTACTATTAACTATATGACATGATTTAAATTAAAACCAAAACTAAAATAAGAGACTTTGCCTGACTATAATCACCTACAGCTCATTTGACAATAAAAAAATACTTTCAAATGAAATGACTCTCAAACCTTAAACTAAATGACTTATTCATAAAAATAATTTACTAAAATCTAAAACTTAGACAAAAAGACACCTAAAGACTTATATAAAGTTAACTTCCTAAAATTTCTAGCCATATGAAAATTGATTTGTTAAAATTATTTCATCCTTAATCTTTTGTCATTGGATTGAATTTTTTCTACCATTTTATTTAATCTTCTTTACAATGTACAAGTTTCATGTTTTTCTAGATCAAAATGTTAGATGCTCTCCTCTAGATCTGCAAGATGATTGGCAAGCTACACATTGTAAAAATATTAAATGTTACATGGTTATAAACAAATTTTATTATCACCTTCCCATTGAATGATGATCTGTATCACTTGCTCATCTTTTGACCATTATTTTGAAGATACACTCTAAAGATGATTGTACTAGTTTATGGAAAATATAAATCCCAATGACTCAATTTTTTCTATGGCACATTATGATCAAAATATCAAATGCATGACATTTAGATGATGCATGATGGAACATAGTACTATGTACATACTAAAATACACAAAATAAATTAATAATGTGATTGTCAAATGGAGGCATTGATGAAAAACAAAAACATATGGTAGTTGTTTAGACTCTCATTTGGACACAACCTGCTCTGATACCACTAATGTGAAATGAGAAAGTTGAATATAAATTATAAACAAAAAATTAATCACACAAATATAATATTCTCTCTTCATACTAATTTGATATAATACATTTGGATATTATATATCCATCAAAATGGCACAACCACCTCATAATAAATAGGGAGGAAAAATAATAACTTACCCAATAATACACATGGGTAATAACAAACATAACGAGAATACATTTCTTGATAATAAAAAATAAACTAATATGCTATAATATAATATATTACCATATTATCCATATGGTTACATACTAACCTATAAATAAACATATTAACAAATCTATTAATGTCATATAATAACATTAAATTAATAATGTTTCACAATGTACCTCAACATGTGGAAGATGTAAGTGACACCAATGGAGAAGTAGGCACAGGGAATTGGAAATGAGGAACTTGTGGAAGTATGGAGTCCAAATCTTTAAATTAGTCAATAAAATTGGTAGAGACACTCAGGGTTGGTAAAGTAGGAAAGATGAAGGGAGATGAAGATGAAGAAGTAGTTATCCTAGGGATTAGAATGGCCAATGGGATTGTAGTCAAAATGATTGAATATAAGGCTATATATTGTTGTGTAATGTTGGTTATTAATGGGATGGAACGAATTATAGATGAGACAAAAATAATTATGGAATAGGGGAGTGAGATTGTGGAAGAGGGGGGTATAAGCGAAACTTGAGTGTCCAATTAAGGGGAAACCTGAGTATCTAATTAAATTGATTGAGTTTTTGGAAATGGACTTATTGACATAGGTGGACTAGTGAGAATGAAGTGTGGAATCGCTTAAGTTGAAGTAGGAGTGGAGATAGGAGGAGGAGGAGGATGTGTTAAAGCTATAATAATGATAAAGATAGGTGGAGGGAGTATCACAGAGATGGGAGTTGAAACTATAATTGAGATTGGTGTTGAAACTATTGTTGCTTCAACTATAGTTGTATACTCATATGAAATGACTATTGGTTGATATGTTTCTACTCCCTACCTACTTGATTGTCCCTTCTAGGTCATTGATTTCTTCTTTCTCTATGGGAAATTGTTGGCTTATCTACCTATTCTAAGAGTGATCAACTCCTAGAACCTTCTGTTGATGGTGGTACTCCCTTATCCTTGAGTTCTAGTAGTTTTTCACTAACTCTCACTATTTAGTTGGTCAATTAGACCCTTTTACTTGTGAGCTAGCTGAGTGCTATATTTAACACATTGGTGGTTATATCCATTAAAGAGAAAGGCTTAGGAATAGACCACCTTACTACTAGAAGGTGTAGAGTATACATTTTATTCTCATGGTAGACCTTGTCTACTGGGGATTCATCATCAACAAAATCCTTGGGGATTGGTGCCATGTTGAAGACCTTCATCTGATCAAGGGTCATTTTAGAATAGTCCTTCAGTATTACTTCCTCTTCATCTTCCAAATCCTCCTAGTAGGCTTCATAGTAGGGTACATGGGAATATGTTGAGATTCCTAGTGCACTAGTAATGTTTTCATGAACATCATAGAATGGCCTTGTCTCCAAGGCTCCTAAGATCTTTTGTGTCATTTCATCCTTTACACGTTTGGCTTTGGCTAAATAATGGCATGTATATCTCCATATGCTAATGGGGAAATGAATTCCCACATTTTTTTGTTGGATAATAACATGTAATTTTAAAATAGTTGCCTCACAAGATCCATCAAATCCCATTTTTCACTCACATACCTCAGAAGGGTGTAAGGAAAACCATTGAATATGCATACTTTGATGTCTGAGTATGTGGGGAACTAAATTAAATAAGAACCCAAATTATTAATCTTTGATTGGTAGCATTAGAGAATCTCTTCTTCTCTATCTCCTTATCAAACATAACTATGATGCAGTAGATAAATGCATCATTTACTCTTCTAAAGTGCTACCTACTAGCCTCAAGAGTGAGTTTAGGGTAATAATTAAACACTTTATTTTCCTAGTCAATTATTATGTTGAGTCTTGGGAAAGCTTTCCCTTTGGACAATATATAAACTAGATAAGAAGTCATATAAAATTTCCCTATGTTTTGGACCTCCATCAACTGCTCATAGATGGAGTCACTGATGAGCTATGCCTAGTTGATGTATTGCTTGTTCTAGTGAATCACCCATATATTTTGGTACATCTAGTCTTGGAAGTTCTTTTCATTAGAGATACCAATGATCTTATGAAGTACTATGATTAGATCACCTAGCTCATCCTTAAAATCAATCATGGCTAATTTTTTAGGAAATTTGGTGGATGTACCCCTAGGGATCCTTAGCCATTATTTTTTCATTACTCTCTATCATCTTGTGTTGTTATCTTGATAGAATTTACTTGAAGACTCTAGATTTATATCTAGGTAACTCTCAGATTTGGGTATCAAGAACATGGAGTCTATAAAGTCTGGGTCTAGATTTAGAATCTTTTCCCCTTTTTCATTCATCACCACTCTCTTATCATCATCATAATACTTTTATAATGTGAGTATGAACTCAAGGCTTTGCATAATCAAGGGTAAAGCTACTACTTGGGTAAATTTGTAGTCATAAATGCTTTGAATCTAGTCATTATTAAATTTAGAATTTACTCTAATCTAAAAATCACCTAGGTTAATGTGACTGTGTCTGTAATCTCAATTGTATTGGATTCTAGACTAAGTGTAACACCAAGTCCTTTAGATTTGAACTTCATCTCATTCCCAAGCATGGATTCTAGAGGAATTGCTAGGGAAAACCAACTATAGAGTTGGCAGAACTTGAAGTGTCAAAATGAAGATGGGAGCTCTAGTGAAGGTTAAAGTTGTAATTGCACATGAAAATTTTGTGGGGAAATGGATTTTCACTTAAAATTATAAATATATGATGGATATTTGGAGATGAAAACTACACTTGTGATCTTTATTGGAAAATTTAGTGGAGATTGAGTTTACTCTATGCACTAGAAAAGTTCATGGGATTGTGGGGTTGCAAAAGTAGGTATAAATCCTATGGGTTCTAAAGTTGTCTCTATCAAGTGGAAAGTCTTTGGGGGTTATGAGGGAATATTATAAGGGAATATTCATTAGTTTGGGAATATCTTAGGAATATATGACTAGTTTGTATAGAATCTTTGGGAAACACTAAGTTTTTTATTGATAAGGAAAATGGGGAAATGATTTCAAAAGATGCCTAAAACATACAAATTATCCCATGAAAACACCATGAAAACTATCAAAAACCTTGTAACACCTAAGAAAATCAAATAAAACCCCTAAAAAGCAATAAATTTACCAATAACAAGTAGGAAAATAGAAATAACTCAAGAAAAAATTGATTATGATAAGGATAGTTTTAAAAAACATAAGAATTCAAATAAAATACCATACAAGGGGATCAATGATGGTGTGGCTCAAGGTTCATGGCTCGAAGTCATGGTTGTGTGGTGGTGAATGCATGGTGTGTGGATCAAGGTCACTATCAAGGTTGTAGAGTTCCAATTTTGATTTTCACAATTTAATAATGAATTAATTTAACCCTAATTAATATATAAGACCCCTACAAAAAATGACTCAATGGTGGTGGTTGGTAGAAATATAAAGTCTAAAAGTAAATTTACAACTTTTCAAATTGTAATTTGCATTTTAACCTATAGATTTCATGGGTTTGGTTGACTCTTTGAAAATGGGAAGGCAGAATTCTAGGATTAATTTGTAACTTTTCAAGTCACAATTTATACTTGGAGCTATGGATCTCAAAAGAAAGGTGGTTAGAAATAATTAGAACTCATATTGTAATTTGTAATTGTTGATGCAGAAGATTCCACCCTTGGTAAGAGGTCGAGCTCCTACCTTCTTCACGCAACTATGGAAACTCCCCTCTCACCTGTGGGACTGACAAAGCTGGAGGGGAGAGTCTATAAATAAGGGATAGCTCCCTTTAATGCATCATGTTCATTCCAGCAAGTGATAACATACATACATATATATATATATATATATATATATATATATATATATATGGATATATAATGGGGGGGGTGAAAAGGGAGAAAGATGCAGGAAAACAAACTACTCTAAAGAGGTGATGCACCAAAATAAGTCAACCTTCTCACACTCACACTAAAACCAAACAAATACATACATACACTTCATTCTTGGAAAAAGGACTAGGCTGCAAGAAATTTGGCAAGTAGGCCTTGATGAAAAGACACAAAAAATAGAGGTTCACCAAGGTGCTGTGAAATGCACACTGTAAGTAATTTCTTCTATCTTGTACTTCTAAATACAGCTCTCCTTATCAGCTGCAGAGATGGCACTTTGTAGACAACTGATATGTTGGTGTTAAACCTATGAAAGCATCAAGAAACAATGGCTAAACACAAACTAACACTCAAGACATACATAGAAATATATATCCAAGAGAGAGGTAAAAAATGCATTTATTGATTCAGGTGAAAATTTTGCCAAGGCTATGCCTTACAAAAAATGTGGAAGATCTTTTTCTCAAATGACAAGTCTTAAATCTATAGGAGAAGAAAGGAGGCCTTTTTGGCACCCCTTTTTACAAGTGGCCCATTTGCGTCCCCTCATTGGAAAGAGCAGTCTAGCCAAACATTAATGAACTATGCCCCTTGTCTGTTTGTAAGGCTACTTCTTGAAGGTGATTTACATGGTTTGTCCACTCATTAATGTGAAATGGAGAAAACCAGTTACACTACTAGTAGTTTACGTCTCTAACGATCAATTCATAGGCACTATTTCACCTGTTGGAGTCACTTCTCAAATTGGCACTTCCCTTCGCCACTTGGACCATCTACCTGCTCCATGCTTGGCACTTTGTCTTTTCCCCTATCTTGTCTCTTCTAGCTCCTTTATCCCTCAGGGGTGATCTCCTAATGGATCACTGCATTTTTGGGCTTCCTTTCATGGTTAGCACTCCTTCAATTTGAAAGCAAATGACTATTTCATTTTGTTAATTTTGACATTCTCATAGCCGTCATGCTTTGAAAACCAATGGCTAATTTGCTTCCTTAAAATTGATGGCTTTCAGGATGTCCTCATCCCTATCAAAACATCATCGGGTCCTTCACTGGCTTTGCTTTAGGCTTTGAAAGTGTCCCCTTCCTTTTGGGCAGAAAGTCCCCCGCAAGGGCACCTGCCCTTCGGGGTCCTTCAGCGGATCATTTTGTTTGTTTGGACTATTTTTTGAGTTCCCACAAACTTTTGTCTGCAGACAATTTCCCTACAAACTTTTATCCATGAATGTTTTCTCATGGACTTATTGTCTATGGATGATTTGTCGCAGCCCTTTGCTTTGACTTGTGGCCTGAATTCCTTTGGACTTTTTGTTCGAAGGAATTCCTTCGGGCAAAAAGTCTAAAGGAATTCAAGACTTAAAAAAATTTGGGACTTAAACAAATTCAAAATTACTTGGTACTTTTTTATTTTGAAGTGTCTACCCTCTGTGAGGGTATTTGAACCTCAGACTACCCCTCAGCCAATTGGGCATACCCTTGAACCAAGTCGTTGAACCAAAAATGTTTCAATAGCTCAAGCGATTCAATCATTGCGTGCCAATACCAAGTGAATCAAAGCTAATGAACTTGAAGCTATTGAACCATCTAGTTGAACCAAGTGATTTGAACCATTTGATTGAAATGAACATTAAACCACTTGCTTTGAACCAAGCTCATTAAACAAGCCATTGAACCAAAATTAGTTCGATGGTTCAATGGTTCAACGTTGTTGAATCGAGATGTTTGAACTGAGCAATGAACTTTGTGTTGAACCAAGCTAAAAAACCATTTGAACTATGCTGATTGAAAACTATGTTGAACTTGTGCAACCTAAAATTGATTGGCTTCGAATAGCAAGGGAAGAAGGGGACCAAAATTTTTCCTATTGGGCCAAATTTGTCAACAAATTGGCAATTCCCAGGGGAAGCATGCATGCTATGCTTAAAGACCAGTTGCCTTATAGTCCATTGGGCATGGAGTTAAATGATAACTTTAAAAGCCAATAATAGCTCTAACAAATATTAGAACTAGTCATGCAGATTACCTCTAAGGAAACGAAAACACACACAAGACTAAAAAAAACTACTACTTGTGCAACAGCACTTAGGGAAAATAGGGAAAGAAAATAAGGGAAATATATATAGATAAAAGGAGACTCAATGGTAGTGCTTCAGATGTATCCCATTGACTAGGATATGTAGTTCTTCACCATCCAACTTGGAGAGTTGGAATGCATTATGCTACTTACACTAAGTGATTATGTATGGGCCACTCCATAGGGTGTCAAATTTTTCATGCTTTCCAGGCTTAGCTCAGTCTTCGTCCCATTTCAAGACAATGTCTCCTTCAAAGAAATCTTTTGATGAAGATTTATTGTCAAAGTATCTCTTTGTTTTCTATTGGCAGCTGGTCATAAAAGCCATAGCCCGGTCCTTGGTCTCTTAGAGCTCCATCAGCTCACACAACCTGACCTCCATGCTAGTTCCTTCCTCTAACTGTAGCTAGTAGGCAAGATCCAATGCTGGCAATTCAAGTGAGATGGGAAGCCTAGACTCCCTTTCATATATGAGCATATATGGAGAATTTTTGATTGCTCTCTTTGGGGTGATTCAGTTGGCCCATAGAGCTATTTTCAACTTGGCATGCCAAGTGCTCTGATTTTCTTCCATGGTCCTCTTGATGATCCTCATCAAGTTTTTTTTGGTGGACTCAGCTAGCCCATTCCCTTGTGCATAATAATTGGATGAAGTGCTGAGATATATACCATACCTCAGTGCCCATTCACTTGTTTTGGTTCCCAGAAAAGCCAAGGCATTATTTGAGATTATGGTGGCCAGGACCTCAAATCTTATCACCAGGTCCTCATAAAACTCCAGGACCACACTTTCATTTGCCTCCTTTAGAGTAACAACCTCTACCCACCTTGTGAAATAGTTTGTGGTGGTCAGGACCCACTTGTGTCTAACACTGGAGGGAGGATTGATCATCCCTATGAAATCCAGGCCCCACTGCATGAATGGTTATTCAACTTGAATGGGCTATAGAGGCATGGTAGCTAACCATTGCTTCCCATCAAAAAGTGCACACTTCTAGCACTTTATTACCTAGGCATGGGTGTCCCTGAAAAGAGTAGGCCAGAAATAGCTAGCTCTCATTATCCTTGCTATAGTAGCTTTAGGAGTGAAATGACCACCTGTTGGCCCACTGTGGAACTCAAATAGTAATTTATCAGCTTGGTTTGGATCAATGCATCTTAGAAGAACCCCAGAGAGATCCTTCCTAAACAATACTCCATCAACCAGAACATAAGGGAGAGATTGGAGCCTGAAGTACCTTCTTATAGTCTTATCAAGACTCTATGGGCACTCACCAGTGAGAAGGAAACACCTCAGGTCTGATGTCCAATCCTTTATGATAGTTGGTTCTTCTGTTGTATTTGCATCATGAATTATTAAGTTGTCTTCCCCTTTTTTCTTGAAGTCCATAGCAAGGTGTTTGCATAGGCCTCTACCCCTCACCAGCTTGGTGATCTTGATGTCTAGGTCATACTCCATCACCTTGGTAATCCACCCTAATCTCCTCTCATTTAGGTCTTGATTGGTCAAGAAATCCTTGACGCCAAGATGTGAAACCATGAGGTGAATCCTGCTGTTAGACAACATATGCCTAAATTTCTTTAGGCTCCACATTACTGCCAGGACTTTCTTTTCTACATACATGTATCTGAATTTGAAATCCTCTAGCCCTTGGCTACAAAAAACAAGTGGTTACTCAAGGTCATCACCATTTGCTTGGGTAAGCATGGTGGAGATCACCTCTTCATTGCTAAAGGTGTAGAGGTTGAAGTTTTTGTTGAAGTTAGGGCTGATTAAAGTAGGAGCCCAGGTTATGGCCTACTTGATGGCTTTAAAGTTGTCCTTCCTTTGTGTCATCCAATTAAACTCCTCACCCTTCCTCAGCATAGAGGTTAGGGGCTTGACTATCTCTATGAAATTTAGAATGAATCTCTGAATGAAGTTTATCCTACCAAATAAGCTCTGCATGCCTTTCTTATGCTTAGGTAGGGACATCTCCAAGATAGAACAAACTCTCTCAGGGTTAATAGATAAGCCATCCTTAGACACGATGTGGCCAAGGAGTTTCCCCTCATGAATATCAAACACACATTTCTTTGGATTAAGAGAGATGTTGAATTCCCTACACCTCTCAAAAATTTTCCTGAGGTGTTGTATGTGTTGGCTCGCTTCCTTGGAGAACACCATCACATCATCAAGGTATACCAACACATTAGTGTTTATCAAGCCTCCAAAATCCATGTCCATGGCTTGCTAAAAGGTAACACTAGCATTAGCTAGCCCGAATGCAATCTTCTTGTAGGTGAACGTTCCCCATTTAGTAGTGAAGGCTATTTTGTGTTGGTCACAGCCTTGCACTAGAATCTAATTGTACCTTGAATAACCATCTAGGAGGGAGAAATGCTCACTAGCTGTTACCCTCTAAAGGATCCACTCCATGCTCAAGAGAGGATAATGATCTTTTAAAGAGACTTTATTAAGGTCCTTGAAATTGACACATAACTTGATCTCCCCATTCTTCTTTCTAACAGGAACAAGATTGGCCAACCAGGAGGAATGTTTAATTGGAAATATAATCCTAGACTCAATCAATTTGGCCAATTCCTTCTGCATGAGAGGCTCAATCATCGGGTTGATAGGTCTCTACTTTTGCATGATTGGCTTGGTGCCTTCTTCTAATTTAATGGTGTGCTAGGTGAGTCTTGGGTCGAAGCCCTTCAAATCACTATAATCCCATGCAAAAACATCAGCAAACTCTTGACATGGAAAAATGAAAGCCTACCTCTCCTAAACCATGCAGACCTTTCCAAGTTCAAGCAGCTTGTCCTTAAAGATCTCAACCCTTTCATAATTGTATTCCTTAGTTGTGATGCATGCCTTGTCATTTCTCAATTGGTCATCTCCATTGAAGATGCTCTCAAGAGTGACCAAACCTTTAGGGAGCTTATTGTTCTTTAATTGAACAATCTAGTTGCCATATTGTTGTTGCAGCTTTGCCTAGTTTTGTGTTACAAACTCAGCTTCTTCTTGTAATAAGAATGCTATTTGCTGGTCATTTTTGAAAACCTGCTAGTTTGTAATGTTGCCAGGAATAGAGGGCCGAACTACCAGCTTTAAGTAGCGCAAACCACAGTCTCAACTTATCTCCTTAGAAACATCGAACTGAGCACCAATTGCTCCTAGCCTATCCACTTATTTGTTCTATTTTCTAGGGATGGAGGTGATATTGAAAGTGAGGAAGTCTTCCACCAAGTCCTAGACCCTATGCTTGTAAGACTTCAGCAAGCAATTCTTGGTCATATTTTGGCCTTTCACCTGATTTATAATCAGCTCACTGTCTCCCAGAACTTGTAATTCCTTGATCCCTCTTTTTCTTGCCCATTCCAGACCATGGATAAGGGACTCGTATTCTACAACATTGCTTGTGCAAGAGAACTAGAAATGGAAACTTGAAAAGTATCTCTCCTTTTAATGGGAGACTAACATCGCTCCACCACTAGCTCCCAGCCTACTTTTGGAACCGTCAAAATATAGCTTCCATAGACCTAGGTCCTCTTGGCTTACCTTCATTATATTTTGTATGAAGGCACCCTCTTCATCCATGCAGTAGAATCTAAGGCTTGCCTCCTCTATGAACTTGTAAGGATCATGCTCAAAGTTATCATTTCCCCACTCATCTAAGAGTAGGTTTACAACTCCTTCAAGAGCAGAGGAAAGAGATTGGTCTGCCTGGGGCTCTTCTAGGTCGATAATGTTGTAACTAACATTTGTTGCTTTGGGCAAATATGGTTCTAGATGGTCCTTATAGAGTGGATTATATTTGATCTTTACTTTGGTCCCATACTTGGTTCTAAAAACTAGATAGGACCAATTCACTACTAGATAGCCACCTATCTTTGACGTGAAGTCCCTGGATAAACAAATTGTGAAATAAGGAGGAACATCTGCTACCACTATATCACGAGGAATTGAGAATGTTGGGCAAGCATGCAATGTCAAGCTTAAAACCTTCAAAATCCCAACTATTTTTGTAGGCATCCCATCTAGCTACAGGACTCCCTTATTCATCTCTTCATATTTCAATCCCATCTTATCTGCAATGCACTTGGGCATCACTGAGGTACTAACACCACTATCAATGATGCATTTATGCACCAAGAAATCCCCTATAACCAAGGACACATATAAAGGGGGAATTTTCTCTTCCTTCTTTACCTAACCTGAAGTGGAAGGTTGTCCATTCATTATCAAGACATTATCAATCCTTGTAGGGACAGCTTGTCGATCTAGCTCATGAAATTCCCTTTGTAGCATGTCCTTTTGTCCTGGTAGAGACAATGAATCCCATAAAGATATGTTCATATGCAGCTTCTTCATTTGGTCCACTATATTGACTTAAGGACCGCCTCCATTCAAGTTTTCCTTGGGGCTAATTCTAACCTGAGCTCTAGGTTGAGTGGATGAAGGTGCAAATGGCAGTCTAAAATTTGGGGCCTTTTGATTTGAGTGTGAAGGAGATAGTGTAGCTATTGATTGGGTATTAGCCTGGGCTTCTCCCAATGCTCTCCTCTTAAATCTTGTGTTGGCTATAACATATTTGGCTTGATTGTCTGTAGCGCCCACATAATTCACTGAATAAAATTCCCCTTCTAGATGATTCATGAGGGTAGAATCAGGCTGGGCCTGATTGCTACTTGTGCTGGGTTGCATTGGAGCCTCAAAGACCTGGGAATGAGTAGCTACCTAATTGTCTAAATTTTGGAAATAACTAATCATCTCATTCATATAAACAGCTTGTTCCTGACCATATCCCATGGTTAAACAACTTGGTTATTCCTGCACTAGATTGTTCTGAACAGGCACCATGACTTTAGATGATGAAGGGGGGTCTAGATTGTATTTTTGAAATGGCTTGGTCTAAGTAAGCTGACCATGTCCTTGATTATAATTTTGGAAAGGGGATATAGGGGTTTGACCAAAATGCTGGTATCCCTGATTCGGTCTACTACTTTGAGCTTGCTACCTTTTAAGGGCCATAAGTTCATTTGGCATGCTCTACAACAGACTCTTAACTTCATGAAGCTCATTGGATGAAACAACATCTAGTTTCTCTATGCTAGGTAGAGGAGCTAGTGTGGGAATAGTGGCTTGAATTGGAGGTAGCATTTTTGGGAAAAGTGGCATGTGAGGTCTAGGGGCTATTTTCCCAGCCTAAACTAAACAATTTTCAGTTGCTATGGCTATGTCATAAGTAGTAGGCAGTATATGCCCTCCCATGGATTGTATCATTACTACAATATCACTATTTAATGCCTTTAAATAATACAAAAAAACATAGCTAGCAGTTGGTCTTACCAGGATGGGGATTCTATCCCAAGTCTTCTGAAACCGCGTGTTGAAATCTTGCATATACTCATGTGAAGCTCTCTTTATGGTCGTCAGCTACTCAGTAAGTGAGAGTTCATCGCTCTTCTCCCCAAAATATTTTGTAAACTGAGTACCCAATTCATTCCAAGAATGGATTGAATTTACAGGCAAGGTCCCATACCAGTCCAGAGCCTTACCTTTGAGAGACAATGCCAACAATCTAATGGTAATATTTTCTTCTGTGACATTGTGAATATTACAGAGGTTAGAAATATTCCTAATGTGCTTGATGAATATAATGAGCCCCTCTCCATTGAAAAAAGGCACATTTTTTAGGGTTGTTCTCAAGAATGGATCATAACATGTAGGATTCAAGGGGCTCTGACCATGAAAAGCTACAAAGGGCAATGCCATAGCTGTGATGGGCTGTAATTGTGGCTCTGATGTGTATGCATCCCTTACAATAGGTCTGGTAGGATGGCTCATTGAATAAGGATGGGTCTTCTCAAACCTTAGTCTTTTGGCTGAGTTTAAAGGCAACTCAATGAAATCGAAGGGAACCCCTTTAGAAGTAGACCTTGTGGTGACCTTAGGCATAGAAAGTTAAGAAATTGGTCTTGATTGGAAAAACTAAAGCTCTTACCAGTGGAGTCATCAGATGCTAGAAATCTTGATTTGTTGTAACAATACTAGCATCAATCCTGAAACCATACTAAGCTATAAAATTATGTCCCACCAGGTGTGATAAAACTATTGACGCAGAAGATTGCACCCTTGGCAAGAGGCTGAGCTCCTGCCTTCTTCATGCAACTATGGAAATTCCCCTCTCACCTATGGGACTGGTGAAGCTAGAGGGGAGAGTCTCTAGATAAGGGCTAGCTCCCTTTAATACATCATGTTCGTTCCAACAAATGCTAACATACATATATATATGGATATATAATGGGGGGTGAAAATGGAGAAAGATGCAGGAAAACAAACTACTCTAAAGAGGTGATGCACCAAAATAAGTCAACCTTCTCACACTCACACTAAAACTAGAAAAATACATACATACACTTCAGTCTTGGCAAAAGGACCAGGCTACAAGAAATTTGGCAGGGAGGCCTTGATGAAAAGACACAAAAAATAGAGGTTTACCAAGGTACTGTGAAATGCACACTGTAAGTAATTTATTCTATCTTGCACTTCCAAATACAGCTCTCCTTGTCAGATGTAGAGATGGCACTTTATAGACAACTGATATGTTGGTGTTGAACCTATGAAAGCATCAATAAATAATGGCTAAACACAAACTAACACTCACGACATACACAGAAATATCTATCCAAGAGAGAGGTAAAAATGCGTTTATTGATTTAGGTGAAAATTTTGCCAGGGCTACACCTTACAAAAAATGTGGAAGATATTTTCTCAAATGACAAGTCTTCAATCTATAGGAGAAGAAAGGAGGCCTTTTTGGCACCCCTTTTTACAAGTGGCCCATTTTCATCCCCTCATTGGGAAGAGCAGGTTGGCCAAACATTAATGAATTGCACCCCTTGTCTATTTGTAAGGCCACTTCTTGAAGGTGATTTACATGGCTTGTCTACTCATTAATGTGAAATGGAGAAACCCAGTTGCACTGCTAGTTGTTTATGTCTCTAATGGTCAATTTTTAGGCACTATTTCACTTGTTGGAGTCACTTCTCAAATTGGTGCTTCCCTTCGCCACTTGGACCATCTGCCTGCTCCATGCTTGGCACTTTGTCTTTTCCCCTATCTTGTCGCTTCTAGCTCCTTCAGCCCTCAAGGGCAATATTCTAGTGGATCACTTCATTTTTGGGCTTCCTTTCATGGTTATCACTCCTTTGGTTTAAAATCAAATGGCTATTTCATTTTGTTAATTTTGACGTTCTTATCGTTGTCACTGCTTTGAAAACCAACGGCTAATTTGCTTCCTTAAACTTGATAGCTTTCAAGATGTCCTCATCCCTGTCTAAATGTCATCAGGTCCTTCGCTAGCTTTGATTTAGGCTTTGAAAGTGTCCCCTTCCTTTTGGGTTGAGATTCCCCCGCAAGGGCACTTACCCTTCGGGGTCCTTCGGCGGGTCATTTTGTTCCTTCAGACTATTTTCTGGGTTCCCACGGACTTTTGTCTGTGGACAATTTCCCCATGGACTTTTGTCCATGGATGTTTTCCTATAGAATTTTTATCTGTAAATTATTTTCCCTAGCCCTTTGCTTTGAATTATGGCCTGAATTCCTTCAGACTTTTTGTCTGAAGGAATTCCTTCAGGCAAAAAGTCTGAAGGAATTTGGGACTTAAACAAATTTAAACTTACCTGGTACTTTTTATTTTGAATTTTTTGCCCTCTATGAGGGTATTTAAACCTCAGACTACCCCTTGGCCAACTAGGCATACCCTTGAACCAAGCCGTTGAACCAACAATGGTTCAACGGTTTAAGCAGTTTAATCATTGCGTGCTAATACCAAGTGAATCAAAGCCGATGAACTTGAAGCCGCTAAACCATCTAGTTGAACCAAGTGATTTGAACCATTTAATTAAAATGAACATTGAACCACTTGCTTTAAACTGAGCTCATTGAACCAAGCCATTGAACTGAAATTAGTTTGACGATTCAATGGTTCAACGCTATTGAATCAAGATGTTTGAACTGAGCGATGAACTTTGTGTTGAACTAGGCTGAAGAACCATTTGAACTATGCTGATTGAAAACTACGTTGAACTTGTGCAACCTGAAATTGACTGGATTTGAATAGCAAGGGAAGAAGGGGACCAAAATTTTGCTTGTTGGGCAAAATTGGTCAACAGTATCTTTGTAAGTTACAAATTGCAACTAGACTTCTAGTTTCTAGTTAGAGTGTTTATGGGAAGCACAGGTTGGGAAGCAATTTGAAAGTTTGCAAGTTGAAAATTGTAGTCAAATCTCTATTTTTTGTGGTATTTGATATGCAATAAGTGAAACTCTACTTGTAATTTACAACTTTTCAAGTTGCAAATTACAAGCAGGGTTCCAATTTCTAGCAACTAGGTGTTTTATGGAAAGTAGAGGTCTAGATGTAATTTTCAACTTTACAATTTGAAAAATGCAACCAAATATATAGTTTTCATCTTGATAATGTATTTTGGGAAGCATAGGTTGGGAAGCCATTTACAAGTTTGCAGGCTACAAAGTGTAGTCTAATCTTTGGTTTCTACCTACTTAGGGAAATGAGTGTTTTGTGTCATTTTAAGGAATTTTTCCAAAAAAATAAGGGGTCTCCCTTAGGGTACTTGAAATTTTGACATTTTTCGGACAAAAATATAAACATTTTTGGCAACCTTTGTGGGGTGATTACCTACTAATTATTTTATTTCTAGTAGCCTTCTAGTTCATTGGGTATGGAGTCATTTTAAGCTTAACACACTTTAACTGGTGAAGAACAAAACTAGGATCTACCTAAACAAGAACAAAGTAGGGAAAAAATAATAAACTAAGGAAACAAAAACTCTTAATAAGTTAACTTATGTGAAAACACTTATTTGGAAAACATAACTAACCCTATTATATATAAAATTTATTTTTTGGAATGGATTCTAACCTCAAAAGTAAGCTTTGATGTATATGCCATTGACTAGGATAGGTAGTTATGATCCATTGAACTTGGATAGTTGGAATCCATTGGTTCCTTTACACTAAGTTATAATATATGGATCACTCCATATTGTACCAAAATTAGTATCCTTGCTTGGTTTGGCTTTATCTACATCTAATTTAAGAACCATGTCTCCTTCATTGAAGCTCCTATCAAATTTTTTTGTCAAAAGTCCTCTTTGTTTGTTGTTGATTTTCTTCTAAAATTTTCATTGACTGGTTCCTGACTTCTAGTTTCATGAGATCTACCAATATTAATGGCATTTCATCATTGTCTATCAAATCCAATTAAAGATTGAGTTTTAGAGATGGTAACTCAATTGACATTGGGACTCAAGCTTCCCTACCATATACCAACATGAATGGATATTTACCAATGGCTCTCTTAGGATTGATCCTATCAACCCATAGTGTTGATATAAACTTTGTGTGCCATGTTCTTTGTTTATCATCCATTATCCTTTTGATAATTCTTATGACATTCTTGTTGGTAGCCTTGACCAAGCCATTACCCTATGGGAAATAATTGGAATAAGTAATAAAGTATACATTATGCTTTACAACCCATTTACTCACTTGATTTCCCATTAAGGTTTGGCATTGTCTGAGATAATGGTGTGAGGAATACTAAACCTTGAGATGATGCCATCCATGAATTTGAGGATAGATGCCTCCATGGCATCTTTCAATGCAACTAATTCAGTCCATCTTATGAAATATTCTATTATTTTAAGGACCCATTTGTTGTCTACACTCAATGGTGGATTCATCATACCAATGAAATCCAACCCCCATTGAGCAAATGGTTGGTCAGATTAAATTGGTCTAAGAAGGAAAGCTACTAATCTTTACTTGACTATGAAGTAAGCACACTTTTCATAGTTCCTTACCAATTTATGGACATATTTAAATATTTTAGGCCAATAATATTCCCATCTTACTATTTTTATGGCCATGGTTCTTATAGAGAAATGTCTACCTGATAGACCATCATGAAATTATTTGAGCACCTTGGGGACTTGATTATGCTCGATACATCTTAGCATGACTCCATTCATATATTTTATAAACAATATTCCATTAATAATAACATAATGAATGGATTGGAGCCTAATACACCTTTTCTTGGACTGCTAAAAGTCATATAGGTACTCATTAATCTATAATAAGATGGTCATGTCATGAATCCAGCTATTAAAAAGAGGTGGATTTGTTGGCTGAGTTAAACCACATCAATACTCCCTTCTCTCTATAAATACTCTCTTTACAACCCTACTTAAGCACTTAGTCAATCCCTCTACTCCCTTTCCCCCTTTTGGGTTTAAACTCCTACTAGCCCTATTTTGGGAAAACTCCTTTAGTTTGGAGTATCAACAATCTTTCACAACAAAATAAAACTCATTTCTAGGTTCCTTTAGGATAATATAACTTCACCATACTCCACTGGTCTCAACTCCACATCCATACCCTTTTCCACCATTGTCTTAGTCTAAATTAGGCCTATTCTACCTACATAACAACTCAATCAATTCCCCACGTACTTTTATACACATACATATATTGAAAACCTTAAAATATGTTAATACATGTTGAATACAAGCTTTCCATAAAATTTTATCATGTTTTGATGGTTAAAAGTGAATATATGGCCTAAACCCTAAAACCTAGGGTTTACAATAACTCTCAAGGCCAAGAGGAAACAATATTGCATATATTGAATCCAAAATAATTTAAAATCAAACCAATGAATTTAATATCCCTGTCTAAGATTTTCCTAACTTCCCCATTCAATAATCAAGTTCTACAAACCCATGGATACTTGCAAACAAAAAAACTCAATCTTCCTAATTGTATTTTATCTAATAGAGATAGGGTATTATAGGGTTTCCTATCTCTTGAAACATATAAATCCTTCACTCACTATACAAAGGTTCCTTTCACCTTCAATCACAATACCAAACCCCTCTCAATCACATTGGATTCTTAAGCAAAAACCAACACAACATGTCTCAGTCAAACTGACTGTATTCTATGACAGGAAAATAGGGGTCAATAGGGTTTCACTCAAAGTTTTCATTGGTTAAAAATTTCACTAGTATAAAAAAATTTATTGGTACTATTACCAATTTCAAAAACCATTCCAATCCTTTCTTAACCCCTTTAGAGTTTAAAACTAATTCCAAGGTAAAATTATAATGCACAAATTCAGGATTTCTAACTATATGTTAATAGTTTGAGTATGTACACCAAACAAATGGAAACTTGCCACCCTAGAGACATCCTATATATCTTTTCACATTATCTCAAACATTTATAAACATTACAACTCTACATAAAATGTATAAATCAATGAAAAAATATCACCTTCCTCAACTGAGTAACCTACATACATGCATATATTATTTGATAAACCTATCTATCTTTCCATAAGGAACTTCTTTGCAACTTTCTTTTCCTGCTATCTATCTCAAAATATAGATTAATATTGATCAAAAAAATATAAATAATCAATATTCAAATTATTCGCCACCTTTGAGTATTCAAACAAGCAAACACTACCACAGACATGCAACAATAACGTACTCAGAAATTCATGTAACACAATCCATATTTCATCAACCTTATTTTTTTTTACATTAATTCCATATATTATTCAATAGGAATTAGAGGTTACCACCTCTCCAAAACTTTCCTTCACACATAACCAAAACTCCTATTTATGTCAAAGACTCCTATAACAAGACTATAATTGATTCTTGAACAAGATTCTACAAGTAACCCCTACTCCAACATAGTGTGGTGACTAACAAACTACCACCTCATGACTCATACATGACAAATGTATTTATATCTATTATAGGACCATCATGATACCATGTAAGGTCATTTAAAACATTTAATTATCAATTACACCTTATCTAGACTCATTAAGACATTTATTTAAATTTGAATTTCCCTTTTGGAGGGAAAACTAGTTCAAGACCAAATTCAAAATTGCTCTTTTTTAAGACACCTCTAAACTATTTGTGAGAATTCAAAGATTAACTTACATCATACCCCCAATAGGAGAAAAAAATCTTGACATCCATGTTCTTATTCTTCCTTAAAACACTCATAAAGGTGTGTGCGCTCTTGACTGCCACACTTGTACTTTATTTTGTCTCTTTCCATCTTCCTCCATGCTACATCTGTAAAATACAACTCATTAATGAAAACTTGTGCTTGCTCATGCCTTTGAGGAATTCTCCATCTTTCATCTTTGCTTACTAGTTTCTCTTACTTCTAAGTGCCTTCATGTGCTTTATATACATCACTCTCCTTTTTTGCATCAGCTATCAATGCATTTTGCTTCTCTCCTTGCATTAGTTCTCCTTCATCTTCCACCTATACCTCAACTTCAATAACTACAACTTCATCTTGGGGAGTACCTTCATATGCTTGACTCCTCAACTTCATTAATACTTTTATTTGGGTCAATATTGCTACATTCCACATGTCTATGCTTTCCTTTGTAACCTCCTTAACCATTTCTCTATACATTTTATGAGGATCAAGTCCATAATATTTCTTTAAAGACTCATAAATAGTTGAATATACCTCATAACTCTCTTTATTCTATTATCTTATTTCTCCTTTGGCTTGTCTTTCTTCCTCTTGAGTGAGGATCACTTCTTTTTTCATGTTATCTTACCTCTAACATGGATGACATGTTTGTTATTATTCCATCAACATGACTCTACATGGAGTTTCTTATTCATCTTGACTTATTTTTAGCACCACTTGATCATATGCCTCTTCCTCTTATTCTTTGAGCCTATGAATGGGCTCAACTATCTCATCCTTCTCTTCATCTCTCATACTTGCATTCAAACATATCAAAGCAACATTATATTTCAAATCATGAGGCTTAATTTCCTCCTTATTCTTCCTCTTTTATCTTTTTCTTCTTTCTACTATTTTCTTGATTGGCTATTTGATTTGCTTCCTTTTCAAGACCCATCTAAGATTTGGGTTCACAAACTCTTTCATCTTTTCAATCTTGATCAGTAACTCATTCATTTTTTTCTGCCTCATCTCTATCATCTCAATCTTCTTTTTCGTGTCTTCATACACCATATTTTCCTTGTGGCTTTCATGCTTAACCCTACTTTCATATTTCCTTTCTGCCTCTTCTCTCATCCTCATCTTGAGTACCTCACTTCAGCACATTCTTCTCCTTATCTTGGTCCCAATTAGACCATTCCCTTAGTTCACTCTTAGAACCTTCTATTTCTAACCACTCTTGGGCCTTTCAACTTCTTATCCTTCACTTAGACTATCTTCTCTTTCTCAAGATCTCTTTATGAGCTTGTCAATAGCTCTTCTACTTCAGGGCTGCCACCACAATGCTTATTATTTTCTATCACATATTATTAGTAATGGATTCAAATAAATAATCAATCACAAAATATATCATACCTTATCAAACTACCTTCTTACTATGTCCTCCAACAAGACTCCTTGCTTGCTTACTTGTAATATTCATAAACACTTGAACAACATCAAATATTAATCACTATTTGTCTTTCTTGTACCTATACCCAAGGTATCTTGTTACTTTGATACCAAATGATGTAGAGAAATATCAACTTTTTTTCTAAACTCTACCTTAACCTTATTTTAATAATTCACTTTAGCTCATTCAACCATTCACATAGTCATTTGGGCAAACATGCATAAGTGGCTCTAATACTCCTTCACAAAGATTCATCATATCATGCTTTATAAGCTTTCAAATGGACTTTCCATAGTAAAAAATCATTCAATAACCTTCTAATGATATGAATATTCTTTGTTCATATACCTTCTTCATCCTTCACTAGTATTCAATGCTACTACGTCAATACTCCCTTCTCTCTAGTAATACTCTCTTTACAACCATGCTTAAGCACTTAAGTCAATACCTTTACTCCCTTTCTCCCTTTTGGGGTTAAACTCCTACTAGCCCTATTTTGGGAAAACTCCTTTAGTTTAGAGTATCAAAAATCTTTCACAACAAAATAATACTCTTTTATAGGTTCCTTTCGGATAATCTAACTTTTCCATAATCTATTGGTCTCAACTCCACATACATAGCCTTTTTCTACCACTCTCTCAGTCCAAATTAGGCCTATTCTTCTTGCATGAAAAATTAATCACTTCCCCACATACATGTCCATAAACACATTTAAAATCTTAAAATATGTTAACATATGTTGAATACATTATTTCCACAAATTTTAAGCATGTTTTGATGGTTAAAATTAAATATATGGCCTAAACCCTAGAACCCAAGGTTTATAACAACTGTTAAGGCTGAGAGGAAATAATATTACATATCTTGAATCCCAAATCATTTCAAAGCAAACCAATGAATGTAATATCCTTTTCTAATATTTTCCCAACTTCCCCATTCAATAATCAAGCTCTACAAACCTATGGATTACTTGCAAACACAAAAACTCAATCTTCCTCACTGTATTATGTCTGATACAGATAGGGTACTATAGGGTTTCCTAGCTCTTGAAACATATAAAGCCTTCACTCACTATACAAAGGTTATTTTCACCTTCAATCACAATACCAAAACCTCTTAATCACATTGGACTCCCAAGTAAAAACCAACACAACATGTCTCAGTCAAACTAATTGTATTCTATGATAGGAAAATAGGGGTCAAGAGCGTTTCACTCAAATTTTTCATTATTTAAAATGTTCACCATTATAAAAAAATGTATTGTTACTATTACCACTTTACAAAACCATTACAATCCTTTATTAACCCGTTTAAAGTCTAAAATCAATTCCAAGGTAAAAACACAAAGCATAAATTTAGGATTTTTGACTGTATGTTAATAGTTTGAGTATGTGCACCAAAAATATGGAAACTTACCACCCTAGAGACCTCTTATAGGTATTTTAACATTATCTCTAACCCTTATTAACATTCAAAATCTACAATAAACATATAAATCAATGATAAAAGATCACCTTCCTCAATTGAGTAACATGCATACATGCATATATTACTTGATAGACCTATCTATCCTTCCATAAGGAACTTATTTGAAAATTTCATTACCTACTATCTATATCAAAATAGATATTAATATTTATCAAAACAATATCAATAATCAATATTCAAATTGTACACCACCTTTGAGTATTCAAACAAGCAAACACTCTACCATAGACATGCAATAATAATGTATGCAAAAATTCATGTAACATAGTCCATATTTCATTAACTTTATTTGTTTTTACATTCATTCCCTATCTTCTTCAAATGTAATGAGAGTTACCACCTCTCTAAAACTTGCCTTCACACATAACCAAAACTCCTATTTATGTCAAAGACTCCTACAACAATACTATAATTGATTCTTGAACAAGATTATATAAGTAACCCCTACTCCAACATAGGGTGGTGAATTAAAAACTATCACCTCATGACTCATACATGAAAAATGTATTTATATCCATTCTAGGACCATCATGAGACCATGTAAGTTCATCTAAAATATTGAATTATCAATTACACCTTAACTAGACTCAATAAGACATTGATGTAAAGTTGAATTTCCCTTTTGGAGGGAAAACTAGTTCAAAACCATATTCAAAATTGCTTCTTCTTAAGACACCCCTAAACCATTTTTGAGAATTCCAAGATAAGCTTACATCAAATATAATACTTAAAATACTATTTTAATAGTATTTATATCAAAATACAATTATTCACATAAAACCTTTCCTCTTACAAACTTTGTAATTTTGATGTCTACATCATATTCCATGACTTTTGTGATCCAGCCTACTCTTTTTTCATTTATCTCCCAGCTCAACAGGAACTCTTTAACACTTTGATGACTAACCATCAAATCAATTTATTTTTGGAGAGAATATGCCTATATTTTTTGAGATCTTAAACTATAGCATATACTCCATGAAACTATAATTTTCTTCATAATCTTTCAAGCATTAACTAAAAAAATATATTGGTTGTTCCAATTGTTCTTTATTTTATTGGGTTAAAATAGTTGAGATGTTGTCTCCCTCCCAAAACAAAAGCATAGAGAATTAAATATTTCTCATAGTTGGGGTTGACTAAGGTATGAGCCTAAGAAATAGCCTACCTAATGGCATCAAAACTATCTTTTCCTTCCTATGTCCAACTAAAAATGACACCCTTCTTAAGCATTGCAGTAAGGGGCTTGGCTATAGAGGCAAATTTTGGAACAAATTTTCTTATGAAGTTGATTTTTTTAATAAAATTTTGTAATCCTTTCTTATGGATTGGTTTTCTAATGCAAATATAGCACTCATTTTCTTCAGGTGTATTACAAGACCCTCTTTTGAAATAATGTGTCATAAAATTTTCCCTTCATGAACTATAAAAATGCACTTTTTTGGATTGAGGTAAATTCCAAATTCTCTACACCTTTCAAAAAAATTCTTAAGGTGATCCAAGTGTATATCATCATACTTTGAGTAAATAATGATATCATCTAGGTATACTAGGATCATCTCTTTTATCAAACCTCTAAAATCCATATCCATGGCTCTCTAAAATGTTGCACCAGCATTAGTCATACCAAATGGCATATTTTTATATGCATACATACCCTATTTTATAGGGAAAGTAGTCTTGAATTGGTTTGATTATTTCACTAGGATTTGGTTATATCTAGAATAACCATCTATAAGAGAAAATCTTTTAGATCTTGATACAGTTTGCAAAATTTTCTCCATGTGTAGAAGGGGATAATGATCCTTTAGAGATGATTTATTTAGATCCTTTAAATCTATACAAATCTTTATTTCACCATTATTTTTCCTTATAAGTAATAAATTAGCAACCAATAATGAGTGTTTGAAAAGGAAAATTATGTTAGCCTCTATCATTTTGGATAGATCACTCTTCATCAGGGGTTCTATTTTTGGGTTAATTGGTCTCTTCTTCTATATAACATGTTTGGTATTTAGGTCAATATCTATTATATTTTGGGCTAAGATAGGGTCAAAACCCCATATATAATGACAACTCTAAGAAAATTTATCATCAAATTCTTAACATAACTCAATAAAATCTTGTTTTTAGAATCATTGCATACTTTTCCTATCTTTAGTGATTTCCCTTCTGAGATGACTACTAGCTCACAGTCTTCTTCATTTACCATGATATTCTTCTTTTTGTCTTTCATCTAATCACCTAAATTTAAGATACTCTCTAAAGTTGTTAGGCCCATGGGTAATTTGTTCATATTCAATAGAATTATTTGATCTCCATATTGGTCTTGGATTCTTATCTGGTTTCTATCAGAGAATTTAGCTTCCTCTCTTAGAAAGTTGATAATTTGTTGATCACTGTCAAAGACTTTCCAGTTGGTTAAATTATCAAGAAAAGATGGCCTTACTATCAACTTTACAAGTTTGTTATTTTTATTCTTTATTTTTTCATGTAGGCTATATTGGGAACCTACTAAGGACATATGATCAGCATCTTTAATATGTGTTTTTAGTATTGTTTGAATGTCTAAAGAGGTAAAGTCTATTAACAAGTCCAAAAATTTATGTTTGTAAGATCTTATAAAATTATTCTTGGTTATGCTTCTGGATCTCACTTGGTGGATAATCAACTCACTATCATTGAATATATATAAGGATTTTATCCCTCTCTCCTTGGCAAATTGTAGACCTCAAATCAAAGATTCATATTCAGCTACATTGTTTCTGCAACTAAACTGAAGTCTAAAAGAATAAAAATAGCTCTCATTTTATGGAGAGTTCAAGATAATACCTACACCTACACCATTCCTAATTTTTTAAACATTAAAAAATATTTGTCACATTCCTTGAAGATCTTCATTTGGTTTTACAAGATTCGAGATGATTGCATCATTTTTATGAATGTAATATATACCCAACCTAGTTTATTGTACATAATCATAAGGGTCAAATTGGAGATATTATCCCCATTCAACTATATGAGTGTTGTAAATCTCTTCTATAGGTGTTACAACTTCATGATCAATCTCCCCTTCCTGGTCTTGAAATATACAATTCATGTCTATAAGGATAGGAGTGTATGGATCAATATGATCTTTAGAAATTGGCTTAGCTCTTATTATTACTCTTATTCCATATCTCATCATAAAAAACATTTGAGACTAGACTATAGATAGATATCCTCCCATTTTTGTAGTGAATTCTCATGCAATACAAATGGAAAAATAAGGGATCAATAACTTAGATATCTTTAGAAATTGACAAACTTGGACATGCATGGATAGTGAGGTTTAGACCTTTATTATCCTTACTATTTGAATAGTAGTTCCATCCAATTGAACATCACCTTTTGAGATAGGTGTATACTTAATACCAAGATCATCATCTATTTTCTTAGGCATAATAGAACTGCTTACCCCTAAATTTACCATGAAATTATGAACAAGATACTTTCCTACTATGAGTGAAAGATAGAAAGGGGATGCTTACCTATTTCCTCATTTTAGTGTCAATTTTTGGCTAACATAAATTAATTATAGCATTAGGTCACTTCATTGGAACCTTATCTATTATTTGTAAGTTTTTCAAAGCTTCCTGTAGAAAATCTCTTTGCACTATAATGGATAGTGCCTCCCACATAGTGACATTCAAATTGGTCTTCTTCATTTATTCAAAAATACTAAAAGGAATGATACCAACATTCGTTGGTGCCTTTGTAGGAGCTATGTCTTCTTTTATGAGATTCAGAGTCAGCACTTTTTATTTGGATTGGCTCATGGGCACAAAGGGTGGCCTTTATATTGTGTTGATCATTGTAGGTTATTGTAAAACTTTGGAAGTTATAGCTTGTTCCACCCTAGGGAGCTGATCACTTTCTATTGATCTTTCATTTAAACATGTATTGGTTGCCATCAAACCTCAACCATTGAATAATACCTCCTCCTAATTTACACCATAAAATTTCTCCTCTTGTTAGTTGAAAAGAGTAGCTTCACCCTGAGTAAGTTTTTGTGTATTTACTTGTTGGTAAGTGGTTTCTTCTTATTGTCTTTATGTGTTTGATATGCATTGTAACATCAAATCTTGATTTATGACACCATTAGTATAATTATTTTGATTATGTGGTTGAGCATAAAGATAACACCACTCATACTTCTAATCCAAGTTGTTCTAAATAGGTAAAATAGCATTGGAAGCACCTAGTGCAGGTAGAGCACATATGTTTGGAGGTTTCACTTACATATTTTTACCTTATGGTTGTGAATTACATTGGTATGGCTACCTATTGGGTTGTTATGCTTTGTTAGCTTGTTGATAAGGATTGTAGTTTTGGGATTGCTTCATCTCCATTCCTACTAACTCATTTCCAAAACTCTTAAGTAATGACTTAGCCTCGTATAAATCATCTGTTGGAGTGGGAGTTAAATATGGTGTTTAGCTCCTAGTGGGAATTAGAGTAGTTATAGGTGGTTCAGGAGTTATTTATGTAAATAGAGGCATTGGTGGCCTTGGGGTAATTTTTCCTACTTGAATTAAACATTTTATGCCCTTATTGCAATTTCATAGGCATTGGGAAGTGTTGTGCCATCCATTGACTAAATAATAATAGCTATATCACTATTCAAAGATCTTAAATAATATAGGAAAACATTATTTGGATTTGGCTTGACTAATCCTAGAATTTTATTCCACATCTTTTGAAAGCAAAAATTGAAATCAATCATGTGCTCATGAGGATCCTATTTAATAGTATTTAATTGTTCAAATAGGGACATGTGGTCATTCTTATCTTCAAACTAAGTGTATACTATAGTGCCTAAGTCATCCCAAACATGCATAGAATTGGGAGGTAGGCCTCTGTACCATTGTAAGGATTTACCCTTGAAAGATGAGATTAGAAGTATGATTGCAACATTATCTTATGCCACATTATGAACTAAACAAATATAATCAATGTCTTGTATATGTTCCATATGGGTGGTGTAAGTTTCACCAATAAAATACATAAGAATTTTTAAATTTGAGGTAGGTATATCATCATACTGGGCCAACTAGAGTGGGCTACCTCTATTGAAGGCTATGAAATTCAAATATCTAGCCATAATGGGAGGTATGAAACTGCTAGGAATATTTGAAGGAGATGTAAATAAATTTGTAGGATAAAATATAGGGTAAGGTAAACCTGATCTTGATCTCTTTTTAGATAGAAATGATAATTCCAAAAAATTATCTCTCTTACCTTTAGTATATGATCTTGTTTATTTCTTTGGCATACGTAAACCTTGATATCTCATATCCATAATCTAGTGGAGTCACCAAGTGATTTTAGAATGTATACAGATCTTGTACAATGCTTAATAATAATATAACCAATCTTTTTGTAGTTTTTAGGTCCCACCAATCATGTCAAAAATTATTATCACATAGATTTTTCACCTGTCTTGATGTTATTGCTCGATGTGCAAAATTCTAATGATACAATGGTATCACCTCCAAGCTATAGGACCTTAGATAATTTATGTGAACCTCAAAATTAGGTCATTTTCATTTCAATATAATTGGTGCAATTTATAAACTGCCATCCTATGTATAAATTTTTCTTCTTAGTTATCTTGCTCCTAAATTAGGGTTTGACTATGAGAAAAGAGTTTTGGTAAAGAAATTGCAAAACTAGAAATGGTGATTGCAATAAATATTTTTTAGTGTATTTTAATGTTTACTTGAATTAACATCATATAATAATAAACATATTAAAATTTTTAGGAGCACAAACTCATGCAAATGTGAAATCAAAGGCAATATTGGGTATTTTTCATACAAGGGACAAGATTCTTTATTGTTAATCAAACAATTTTTCAAAAGGGTAAAATAATACCACAAGTGAAATTTTATGACTAAATAATAATTAAATCATCCAAAAATATTTAAATAACCTTTCATACACAAATATTACATAGACAAGGAAGGCAAATCTTCAATTTATTCGCATTCTCTAGGTTACATTGTATAGATAAGTTATTCAAAATGTAGAATAATATCTCTAGTAGAAAAAAAGATAAATGGGCTACACCATGCACCCATATTTATACAAAAAATCTCATGAAATAAATGATATTAACAAGTAAATCCATTCCTATTAGAAGAACATGTAAAATATGGAATCTCTATGTAAAGAGGCATGATCTATAGTTGTAATGCCATCCTTGGTTTGATAAAATTGTTGGAGAAGATCATAAAACTACTAAGCATGATCATGCAACTAATGGAGGCATGAAGGGAACTTATAAATCTTCATACAACACCTTTTTCTTCTCCAATTGAGCTACTACTTCCTCTTCATTCAATGAGGTTTCAAAGTGAAAATCAAACTTTATAGCAAAAAATAACTTTAGGTAACTTAAGTTAATTTTTGCCAAAGCCTAACTTGTAATTTTCAATTGGGACTTTTACAACTTTAAAGTTACACAATATTGAAAAAAATAGAAATGCATTTTAAAATATGTGCTTTTTCTACTTAAGAAACTTAAACTTATCAAAATGGAAAGTGTAATTTATATTTACAACTTTCAACCTATCAAAAAAGAACATGGAAATTACACATGACTCTTTCTCAAAAAGATCTATCTAAATTATAGTTGAAATTTACAATATATAACTTTAAAATATTTTTAAAATAATGAAAATATAATATATAAGAATTTTTTTGATATAAATAATTAATATACAACCAAAAAATTTGATGACTCATTATTCTTCTTCACTTGATTTTCTCAATATATGCATCAAAACTCTCAAAAATCTCAAATATTAATTCTTCATCAGGATGAAAAGTGTAGATGTTGCTTATCTCTCATTCTACTATTGTATCAGAGAGTTCCCTTCTGAAGGCTTTGTATTCTTGAGTCTCTTTTCCCATTTGATCCAATATGTTATGGTACTTGATGAAATGGTGGATAGAGCTCAAGATGAAAGTTGTATCTCTTGTTGATTCTCTTTCAACCACTTGTTTGAATTGTATTTTGAACTTCATGCACTAAAAGGACATAGCTTTTTTGATTTGTTTCTTGACATGAAAATTTATTCAACAAATATTCAATTTCATATGCCATATCAGTGACATTATCATGTGTATCCTTAGCTTTATTGGCACTATCTATGAGTATCTTTATTTAGAAATTGATCTACTCTATCTAACTCCTCTTGTTTTACATCATTTCTTAGTATCTTTTCTGCAAGAAGGATTTCAACTTCAATTATATCCATAATTGATAATTTTGGATATAAAAAGTTCAACCTTTCTCTTTCTTCTTGATACTTGTTTATTTTCTCTCTCAAGGTGACCCTTCTCTCATTCAAAGTTATATAGTGGTCCATTACTAATTCAATAATTCTATTTTCCCTTTGAGATGAACTCTTCTTCCCATTCCTTCATTGCCTTTCCCATGCTACCAATTTATATCACTAGATCAATTGTTGCTTGATCTATGATCTGAGTAATATGTTTTGTTGGTTGAGTAGTGGGATCGATAAACTTCTTTAATGTAGTCATTAATTATTCAACCTTTTTCTTTATCTCATCCTTAGTGAATTTATCACTATCCATTTTATTAAAAAGAGATTTAATGTTAGATTTAATTTCATTCTTCAATTCCTCTCTTATAGAATGTCTGAGGTGAAATTTTAATACTTGATAATCCCCCACCACTAGATCTTTTTTCTATTTATCTGGTGTGGGGACTACAATCTCTACATACATTTCCCCTATTGAATCATATAATATCCTTGAAATGGTCTAAGGAGTTGTCTTATATTTCTTATGTTTATTTGTGAGTCCAAAATATAATGTGTTTAGGGACATCATCTGCTTACATTTCTTCCCCACTATCTATGCTAACCAACTAGGAGTATCACCCTACAATATTGACACTGTCACTTGAGAATCTATAATTAAAGATGTTGTATTGGTGGGCATGGTGACAAGTGTTATATCCTTCACTGATATTTCCATTTATTTTTTGGAAGATGACTTTGCAACCTCATCCCCATTTATGGGTTGAAGGTCCACATTTATAGCAATGACTTGTTCCATCTCTATCTCTTTTATAGGGGTTGGGCTTACTCTGGAAGTGGAAGAGGTGGGTGAAATGGAAATGAATGTGTCTACTAGGGGTGAAGAAGATGCGAGTGCAACCAATGGAGGAGTAAGCATAGGGAGGTTGAATTGAGGAACCTATGGAAGTGTGGAATATAAAGCCTTAAATGAGTTAATCAAATTGGAAGGGACACTCAGGGTTAGTAGAGTAATAAATATGAAGGGAGATGAAGATGAAGTAGTAGTTATCCCAAGGGTTAGGATGGCCAATATTATTATAATCAGAATGAATGAATCCATGGCTATATACTATTATGTAGTGTTGGTGATTAATGGGATGGAAGGAATTATAGATGAGATAGAAGGAATTATGGAAGAGGGGAGTGAGATTCTAGGAGAGAGAAGTCAAAGGGAAACTTGAGTGCCTGATTGAGGGGACTCTTGAGTATCTAATTAAATTGATTGAATTATTGGAAATGGACATATTAACATAGGTGGATTGGTGGGAATGAGGGATGGAATCACTTACGGTGAAGGAGTGGATACGGGAGGAGGAGGAGGAGGTGTTGAATCTACAAGAATGACAAAGATAGGTGGAGGGAGTATCATGGATATGGGAGCTAAAACTATAATTGATATGGGGTTTTAAACTATTTTTGCTTCAACTACAATTGTATCTTTAGATGAAATGACTATTGGTTGATCTATTGTTTCTCCCTATCTAATTAATTATTCATTCTTGGCCTTTGATTTTATATTTATCTTATGGGAAATTATTGGCCTATCTACCTATTTTAGGAGTGACCTATTGCTAGAACCTTCTGCTAATGGTGGTACTCCCTTCTCCTTGAGTTCTAGTAGTTTTTCACTAATGGTAATTATTTATTTGGTCACTTATACCCCTTAACTGAGCCAATTGAGTGTTATATTTATCACATTAGTGGTTCTATCCATTAAATAAAAATACTCAGGAATAAATCACATTACTATTGGAAGGGGTAGAGTATAGATTTTTCTCTCATGGCTGATCTTATCTACTAGGGATTCATCATTGACCTAGTCCTCAAGGGTTGGTGCCCTGTTTAAGGCCTTGATCTAATCAAGGTCCATTCTAGAATAGTCCTCTAGTATTACTTCCTCTTCATCTTCCAATTCCTTGTGATAGTATTCATAGTATGGGACATTGGAATATGTTGAGATTCTTAGTGTACTAGTAATGTTGCCATGAACATCATAGAATGGCCTTGCCTCCAAGGTTCTTAAGGTCATTTGTGTCATTTTAGCCTATACACATTTCGATATGGCTAATGAAGGGAATGTGTATCTCCTTATGATGATGGGGAAATAAATTCTCACCTTGTGTTTACTAGATAATAACATGTGAGTTTCAACTAGTTACCTCACAAGATCCATCAAAGCCCGTTTGTCACTCACACACCTCAAGAGGGTGTAAGGATAACAATTGAATCTACATACTTTGATGTATGAGTATATGTTAAATTGAATGAAATAAGAACCCTAATTGGTAATCTCTAAAGTGGAAGCATTAGAGAATATCCTCTTCTCTAGTTCCTTGTTAAACATAACTATGATGGAGTAGATAAATACACCGTTTACTCTTCTAAAGTGCTACCTACTAGCCTCGAGAGAGAGGTTAGGGTAATAATTGAACACTTTATTTGCTTAGTTAGCTATGGTGTTGAGTCTTAGGAAAGCTCTCCCTTTGTCCAACATATAAACTAGATAAGAAGTCATATAAAATTTCCATGTGTTTTGGATCTCCATCAACTACTTATGAATGGAATGACTGATGAGTTACACCTAGTGGTTGTATTGATTACTTTGGTGAATCACCCATATATATTAGTACATCTAGTTTTATAAGTTATTTGCATTAGGGATACTAATGATCCTATGTAGTAGTATGATTAGATCACCTATCTCATCCTTAAAATTAATCTTGGCTAATGTTTTAGGCAATCTAGTAGATGTATCCCTAGGGATCTTTAGCCATTGTTTATTAATTACTCTATGACATCCTATGTTATTATTTTGATAGAATTCCCTTATTGAATCTAGAGATATATCTAAGTAACTCTCAAATTTGAGTATCAAGAACACAAAGTCTATAAATTTTGGTTCTAGATTTAGATTCTTTTCCCCTTTATCATTCAGTACCTCTCTCTTATTACCATCATAATGTTTTGCTAGTGTGAGTACCAACTTAGGGTTTTGTATAGTTATGAGGAAAGCTACTACCTAGGGTAGTCTATAGTCATAAATTCTCTGAATCTAGTCATTATTGAGTTTGGTATTTACTCTAGTGCAAAAATCACCTAGGTATATGTATGTAATCTCAATTGTATCCAATTCCAAATTGAGTGTGACATTGGGTCCTTTAGATTTAAACTTCATCTCTTTCCCAAACATGGATTCTAGAAAAATTACTGGGGGAAAACCAACTACAAAGTTGGTAGAACTTGAAGGTGAAAAATATAGATGGAAGCTCTGGTGGAGGTTTACTTGTAATTACACATGAAAAGTTAGTATTGAAATGGAGTTATACTTGTAGGTAGAAATCTTTGATGAAGATTGGATATACAAACTACACTTGTGATCTCTAGTGGAAACTCTAATGGAGATTGAGGTTGCTCTATGCACTAGAAAAGTCTATGGGACTGTGGGGTTACAAATGTAGGTATAAATCCCATAGGTTCTAAAGTTATCTCTAGCAAGTGGAAAGTCTGCAAGGACTATGATAGAATATTATAAGGGAATATTCATTAGTTTGGGAATATTTTAAGAATATGCAATTGATTTATATATAATATTTAGGAAACCCTAAGTTTTTTAATAGTAAGGAAAATGGGGAAAGGATTTCAAAATATTCCTAAGATAGATGGATGATTCCACCAAGACACCATGAAAACTATCTAAAACCCTATATGATGCCTAAGCAAAGCAAAAAAAAACCCTAAAAAGAAATCAGTTAACCAAAAACGTGCAATAAAATATAAATAAATCAAGTAAAATTTATTGTGATAAGGATATTTTGAAAAAACATAGATCAAATAAAATGCTATGCAGGGGGATCAGTGGCAGCATGTTCAAGGTTCATGGCTTCAGGTCATGGTTACATGGTGGTGAATGCATGGTGCATGGATTAAGGTTTCTATTAGGGTCATAGAGATCTAATTTTGATTTTCAAAATTTAACAATGAATTAATTTAACCCTAATTCATATATATAAGACCCATACAATAAATGCCCCAATGGCAGTGGTTGGCAAAAATCTAGAGTCTGTGAGTAACTTTACAACTTTATAAGTTAAAATTTGCACTTTCACCTCTAAATTTCATGGATTTGGTTGAATATTTTAAAATGGGAAGGTGGAACTTGAGGAGCAATTTTCAACTTTGTAAGTTTCAATTTTCACTTGAAGTTCTAGATTATGTAGGAAAGGTGGTTGGTAGGAAGTAGAACTCATATTGTAATTTGTAACTTTGAAAGTTGCAAATTACAACCAAACTTCTAATTTTTGGTTGGAGTCTTACATGATAAGAGGAGGTTGGGAATAAATTTTCAAGTTTTCAAACTACAAATTACATTCCAATCTTCAATTTTTATGGGGTACTTGATTTGTGGGAAGTGGAACTCCACTTGCAATTTTCTAGTTTTGTGAGCAGGGTTCTAGTTTCTTCTGGTTAGGTGTTTTTTGGGAACCAGAAGTCTAGATAAAAAATTTAAGTTTACATGTTGTATACTACAACTATATCTCTAATTTTTGCTAGGCTAATGTATTACAATAATCCTAGGTTAGGAAGCAATTTGCAAATTTGTAAGTTACATATTGCAGTCCAATCTCTAGTTTCTACCTACTTAGGGAAATGAGTATATTGGGTCATTTTAAGGAATTTTTACAAAAAAATTAAGGGGTATCATTTAGTGTACTTGACATTTTGACATTTTTGGGACAAAAATATCAACAAAACCCACTTATCAAAAAAAAATTAAAAATGCATATTCAATAATTATCTCAATTTTTCCCATTCTATAAAAATAGAAAATTGGCACTTTGAATGATTCCAATCAGTGAGAATGATTTTGAAAAACTCCTAAAAAATGATTCAAATCCTTAATAATTCATTTTACATAATTCCTATCAAATATCTTATAATTCCATTAAAACCATAAATATAACTAAAATAGATATCAATAAACAAATCTTCAAGCAAAAACATAAACAATATACTTTAAAGTTGATAACAGAGTTCACTCGAATCAGGCCACGTCTTTGGGTTTGATAAAAAATAATGAACCAATATATTGATGAAAAAGTGAAGTTTTAAAAATATTACATCATTAAAATATGAGCACTAGGGCTGATTGATAATATAGTATGAAAAAATCGATCTTGTGACAAGATAACTCAAGAACAATACTGAGCCAAATATCCTGTTTGAAAGCTCGATCAGAATCAGCTATAAAAATCTCTGCCAAAATGTTTTTTTTAAGTTGCCTATGGCTTTAAAAAAATCCTTACTCTTTTCCTCATATGACTATGATTCTCTTAGATTCTCTGAGCTCTTGAGAATCAAATGAATTCAAATATAATTTTGAATTTTGCATTTCTTAATTCCATGATTTGTAAATGTCTTCCTCCCCATTTATATACTTGTGGAGGTCCACATTTTCAGGTTTAGATAATTATCCCATTTCTCATAATAATGTTATTAAGATTTATCTCCACCTTTTTGGATGGGATTGAATAATATCCCATTTCACCATGTTTTATGGGATTTATATTATCCCTTTACAATTTTATATGGAATTCTAATAATATCCCACTTATTTAATTCTTGGGCTTCGACATAATTTATCAAGGCTTTAAGTTAAGAAAAAATACCAATTAATTCCATATGTGAGGAATGGGGCAAATTAATATATAAATTATTTTAGGGATGTTTAAAAATTCCATTCTTTACCTTCATAATTCTCCGTAGCCACATGTGTCAACCTAAGACTGGTCTATTCTTGGCCACATATCAACATCCCATTGGTTCACTTGTCAAATTAAGACTTTTATTTCTTTGACGCGTACATGCCATGTGTCAATATTTTATTTTTCCACATCAATTTGACTATTTTGACCAACTTTGACCAAAATTTTGACCATCCATATCTTTCACATACATACTCCATTTTTTAACCATAAATGAGTTGAAAAGCTCTCGATGAGCTCTAAATTGTGTGGATTTTTTGAAGAAGAATTAAGACCATTAATTTTTTACCCTTTTAGATGATCTCTAGATCACTTCTATATCTCAAAAATCATAGAAATACAAGAGCTAATAAAGATATAAAGAGGGATAAACTAGTCCAATCAACATGTAATTAGCCTACAACTACAAGTACTCCTTTAGTTATTACATTTGTGCTTCCCTAGCATATACCAGTGGCCAATCCCATGGCATGGATTAGAAAATGTGGGTTCTTTATGAATGTTCTATGGATTGTGTAGGACCTACCAAAGAACTCAAACAAGTTTTATCCTAAATTCATAGTTGGAGGACCTCAAAAAACTAAAATGGATATACAAGAATTCAAGTATGCCCTTATCAAAACATAGATACAACATAAAGAAATTTACTAGAGTTTGTTTCCTTATTAATAAGGAGAGACCACCTATCCTAGGTACCTAGGATTACCAAATGGTTTTATAACCACTTGGGATGGTCAAAAAGCCATATTTGTAAACCATTTTAGGTTTCCCATTGACCATGTTGTTTATATCATCATTTTATAACTAATAAGAGAGAACCAAATGAACCCATGATCACATTCAATGCATGGTTTCACAAAATATCATAGGTTTAAATGCACCTACATACTATCAAAGGGCCCTACCATCTAGATCTACTTGAGGGCTCTAGATCTTTTGATGTCAATATTCCTTAAAATAACCCTAGCTACACTTTCATCCTTATCATTGGCCTATAATGAAGTTGTAAATGTAGAAGGATATAACATAGGTGATTTACCATATTTAGGATAATTGGGAGCTTATAATCAAGTTTCTGTGATTGATCAATCTCTTAGCCAAGGAAACCCATTAATGAACCCCATCTTCAGAGCCTTATATAAACATCTTAAATAAATGTACAATATAATGCCAATCAACCACATGACCTATAGTTATCCCTATGTGCCTCTAAATCATGCTTTCCCATAGACAGCTAACAATCATCTTATCCTAGTTGCTTAAAATAACATAATTACCATGCCAAGTACTAGTGATTATGATGCATCTAGTAGCAACCCATTAGTAGTACCCTTAATCTTAAATAATCAAGTTGTTGGCAATAACACTCTTAATCTAGCACAGCTTGATACCCCAAAATTTTTAAATGTTAATTCACATATGGAAAACCCATAAAAACAAATTGTAAATTAGCCAAATGGTGGCATAGACCTTAAGATAGGAAATCTGAGGCAAATGGTCTAATTCTTGTCCAATGATGTAATCAACCTATGTAGATAAGGACCTCATAATGTAAATCAAAACATAAACAACACACCCCTAGGTAGGAATTTTAATTTCCATAGACCTAATATATAATGGAATACCTTACCTAATAATATGAATATGCCCAATCCTTTTAATAGTAGTAATAAGAATAAGAATAATTCTTGCCATTTAATTAATTTCATAGACTTCACTTTAGACACTTTATGTAGAGTGCATGACATAAATAAGCATGCAAAGACTAATTGTGTTGAGTTTATAGGTACTTCTAACATCTTTCAAAAAGTGATAGATAACATGGAAATAGTGCGTACTTTGTGTTGGATGGTGAAGCCTGGCCTTATTATAATTCCTAATTCTTGATGGTGGTGTGTGTAGAGGGGCTTGCCCCTCCACTATGGTTTTCATGGGTTGGTGGGGGTGGTATCATCCTCAAATAAATTTTTTTGTGAAAAATACATTGTAAAATATTGTAATGTTATAGTAAATCTAGACCATTCACTATTAGGTCATAGATTTAATAGTAGAAATTATGTTGGTGCATTCTTTCCCTAATATGTAACCCTCCTTTGATATGAGGGAATTTTAATCATATAAGTGTATTATGTGTGAATTAAGAGGAGATTACAGTGGATGTATTGCAAGTGTATCCCTTCATTTACTAGATTGAATAAGAGAACTAGTTGTTTCTGTGTGGTTGTATCCCATATTGGGTGAACCACATTAAATCTATGTCTCTCTTGTATTTTGTTTTCTACATTTTATTTCTATCTTTATTTCACTAAAATTGTTTAGTGTTTTATATTCCTAAAAATCTAGGTGATAATCCAAACCAATATGGATGAAACCCAAGCATAACCTCAGTATTAGAGACCTATGAATTTCCATTTGAAAATGAAAATGAACCTGGATACAATTTAGATGAGATCCATGATTTTAGATAGCTCTAAAGGGGCAATAACTATTAGCTTAGGAGTAAATCATCTAATCCTTTGACAACCTCTACTCTAAGCAACACTTAGATCCCACCTAATGTGAACTCAAATAATAATCTTCCTCCACCTAAAGGACCTCCTACATCCTATCATCCAAATAACTATGCATAATATACTCCACCTAGAAAGCAATAAGAACAAGCCAAACCTAGATATGATATTGTGGAACATTTAAAGAAACCAAAGATATCATTACTATGTTTAAATTATTTTAAATTTATAATAAGAGGAAGTTTTTTTTGAAATCTAGTAATAAGGGGAAAGAATCTATGAAAACATCTGATGTGAATGTTGTTTAATATAAATAAAAAATTGATACTCCTTCCCTTTTCTAATATTTATAATATTTGACAAGAACTTATACAATTATTTGGTTGATTTAAGTGCCTCTAGGAATGTCATGATATATGCTATCAACCAATAGTTGGGTCTTACCCCTACCAAATCCAATTTAAATGTAGTCCAAATGGATAAAATAGAGGTGAAATTAGTAGGGGAGATAAATCATATACACATGTAATTGGACTCGGACCCAAGGATTAAAAAATTCATCAATATCCAAGTGGTGAATATCCCTAATGTTTATGGTGTGTTGTTTAGTAGATACTAGTCAAGAACACTCAATGGTTATATAGAAACCAATTTTTCTCACATGTGACTACCATGGCACGATATACCTAACCAAATCAGAATTGAGAAAGAATCAAAGATTGCAAATATGATTACTAAGTATAACCAAATGATTGAGATCCTCTATGAAGAATCATAAATTAGATTTTATTGGTTGGATAAAGAAGAAAATACCCACTATAACCTCTATATTTATGTGATCATCATGAAAAAAATGTATAATTAGAGTCTTTATACAAATTAGATGAAGAATACTTATGTTTTGCCTCAAATGTGGTCTCATTTCAGGATGTAAATCTAGCATGTGAGAATTTGAAATTTGTGACTTGAGTAATAATGAAGACTTTTTATGTTCTTCACAAGATGAAACAACTATTATGGATAAATCCATTATTTCTTCTCCCATATAAGAGTTATCCATAGTGTCTTTGTTAGTTTAAGGACCCTCAAAAACCAATAAATATAATAGGTTCACAATCAAAGATGATAAAATGTACCAAGAGGATAATATTGTAGTTACACTTCCCTTACAAATACTATTAACATGCACAACAAAATTTGACTTGTGGACATTGAAATTAGATGGTTCTAATTATAAAATTGGATGTGCTTTTAGATTATAATTAGTTAATCCAAGGGTTAAATCATATCTAGTTGCATACCACCTATAATTTTCTTTCATAAATAATATGACTGAGTATGAGGCTTTAGTCCATGGACTTTAGTTTTCCCTCAAAAAGAAGGTGAAGAACATTAGAGTACTGGGAGACTCAAAATTAGTGGTTAAACAAGAGAGGAGTCAGTATTCATGTAATGATATGTTTTTTTCAAGATACTATAATTAGATCTAAAACCTAATATAATATTTTGACACATTTGGCATCTAGACTCTACCCAAATAAAATAACTGCATAGAAAATACACTAAATACTACTACAAGTACACTTGAACCTATTTTTAATTAAAAGATGAGAAGTTTCTTAATATAGCTTGTCTTTACCCCCTCAGTCTTAAATAATTTCATGAATTTTCAACCCTTTAATGATGACTAGCACATATTAGACTTCATTAATAATGTGGAGGTATTTTCTAATCAAATTGTTGATGAGGATGGTTGGGAAGACTTTGAGCTAGATGAGGATGGGACCAAGAATATAAAGTCAAATAGCATGCCCAAGGGGATGGTCTAACTTGAGAGGCTATTTGATGTGGATTATCAAAATAAAATGGATAAGTCTACCCCTACTATGGGTATGTCACATGATATTTTCAACTTGGGTATTGCAAATGACCCTAAAAATGTGCTTCTAGGCATAAAAATCACTCCATAAGAGAATAAGGGAATGGCACAAGCTATCAAAGATGTGACTATATGGAGATACAAAGAGTCTTTAATACCTCCATCTTGATACACAATCCTATCAAAGATGTGACTATATGGAGATACAAAGAGTCCTTAATACCTCCATCTTGATACACAATCCTATTAAAGTTAGGAGTTAGGCCCTTTAGGTAGAGATAAATGTTGGTTAACCCATTTTTTAAGTCATTAATATTTAAATAAGTGCAAAAATTATTTCTAGTGAGAATCATATTTCCAGTTATGCACTCCATATGGATTACAAACTTGGTACCAGTGAGGAAGAAAAATGGGGGGATTAGACTTTGTGTTGATTTTTTCAATTTGTATAAGGCATATCAAAAATAAAATTACCCCTTACACTTATTAGATGAACTTTTATAAATTATGAATGGATCTCAAATGATGTATTTTTTAGATGGATACTCCAGTTATAATCAAGGAGTAGTTAGCTATGAGGAATGGATCAAAACAATGTTCATAACCAAGTGAGGCACATTTGCTTATAATAGAATGCCTTTTGGCCTCATCAATTTCAAGGATACATTTAAAAGGGACATGGACATATATTTCAAGGACCTTATGGGTAATTGTATTATGGTATACATGGATAACATAATAGTCTTCTCCAAACATAAATGTGACCATGTCAAATATTTGATGAGATTACTGCAAAGATGCAACTATCATGGAATCTTGTTGAAACCAAATAAGTGTACATTTTGGATCACTAAAGGGAAGCTATTAGGCCATATAATTTTTGAGTGAGGTATATCAATAGACCCTAAGAGAATGCAAGATATTCTGAAAATCCCATTGTTTAATAAACTTGGTGAGGAAGTTCATATCTAGATTTGTAGAGATAGTTAGACCTATGAATAGCATACTCAAGATAGACACTAAAATAGAATGGAAACGTGAAATGTAGGAAAATTTCATCCATATCAAAGAGGTAATCATGAAGATGTTGGTATTAATCAACTCTAATTACACTCAGTCATTCTACATTTACTCTTTCAATTTAGAACATTCGATTGCTACTATTTTGGCACAGAAAATGGGCTAGAGATGACTGACCAATGTCATTTATGAGCTCCCCATTTAGTAATGCTAAATTGAGGTACATCTTAAATTAAAAATAGGTATTTACATTGATCAGGGTTGTTAATAAATTATATCATTATATATTGCATAGTAAAGTCTTTATTGTTGTTCTTGATTCTGTAATCAAATCCATGTTAATGTAGAATGAATTAGGTGATCGAAGAGGTAAGTGGATGAATATAATTAAAGATTTTGACCTTTAAATTCAATCAATGACTATTGTGAGAAGATAGGGACTTAAAAAATTATGGAGTAATTAGATCCATAAATAACTTTCCAGTAGTATAGAATTGAAGACATCACCAATGATGATTGGTATAAGGATGTAGTCCATTATTTGCTTAACAATGAATGCCCCAATAATTTAAATTATACATGGAGAAGGGAAATTTACTTTAGTAGCAACCACTTTATGATAAAATATACTATGTTATATAAAGATAACCACCAATGCATTTATCAAAGATGTCTTAATAGAGATAAAGTAATAGTCATGTTTAGTGATTTTCATGGAAAATATGGGACTAGGAATGGTTCAAGTGATACCACAACCCACTAGATATTGACAGAAATATATTCTAGTATAATCTCTTTAAATATGCACATTTACATGTTCTAAATTGGCATACATGCCAAAAAACTGCACATAGGGAATGTACTCTAGTCATGCCCTTGCTACTAATAGTTAAAATTCAAATGTTCATAAAGAGGGGACTAGATTTTTTGGGAAAAATCAATGAGAATCACCTATGGGCCACAAATTCATATTCATATCCATAAAATACTACACTCATTGGGATGAGGCTCAACCATTCAAAAGTTTCACAACCAGTGTAGTTATCCAATTCCTATAGGAGCACATCTTCACAAAGTTTGGTATGCCTTATGCACTAGTATGTGATAACAGACCCATTTTTTCCTCTTTATAATTTATAGAATGGGTATATGTTCAATAGGTAATCCTAAAATTCTCTTATAACTATTATCCACAAGGAAATGGACTAGATGATTCCACTAAAAATAATTTAATAAATATAATTAAGAGGGTGTTGGAAAATAATCCTAGGAATTGGCATAACATCTTAAAATTTGCATTATGGGTTGATAGGACTAGAACTAAAGAAACCTTAGACACTTCTCCTTACCACTTAGTTTATGTCCAACACCCTATTTTTCAAGTTAAGGATTCTCACCTTGAATTTTAAGATTGATTATTTAGTAGTAAATGACCAGGTAGAGACCTACCTCTTGAATCTTATGCACTTGAAGGAAAAACATGATGTATCCTTACTGCACATAAATGAACACCAAGGGATTGTCAAATTTTGGTTTGGAAAATTATCCAAATCAAAATTATTTTGGGTCTCAAACCTTGTCCTTATATGATATAAGGCTCATGAATAAAAGGGATAACACAAAAAATTTGATGCATTATTGCTAGGTCCATATCTATTTTTTGAAATTCTAGGTGAGAATAATTTTTCCTAAGATGTTTAACTGGTTAGGATGTCTGATTTCCCATCAATGGATGATTACTCAAACACTACTATAATATTGAACTAGTGCAGGACACCCTATAAATACTTTCTTGTTTCTTTTTTATTTATTTTTTCTTTCCTTCTTGTTCCTTGTTTTAGTTTAGGTTTATTTTCATTGTTTTCAGCCTATTGGCTTTGCTTTTCAGTGTCTAGTTTAGCTATGTGGCATTGGTTTTTGAGTTGAACCTATTGTTTTGATCTAATATGATTTTATGTAAGCAATACCAATGGAATTCATATGAGTAAGTGTGATAATTATTGTCTGAGTACTTGGATAAACTATTGTGTTTTCCTTGTATTTTTAGAATCATGATGACCAATGATTTAGAATGAAAAATCTGGATTTATAAATGCCTCTTTTCTTGTTTAAATACCATCAAATGAGGTAAAATAAATATCTGAAGACAAAAAATGTACCACCACTCTAATTCTAATTTATCTTATTTTTCATAAGATTTTGTATTCTTTCTTTGAACCCATGTCTTAGTCCCCAACCCTCCATGGATGGAAAATTAAAATCATTTTAAAATAAGTTGAACTAAAATGAAAAATTTAAAACTTCTCCTCTAAAGGGTGATCTTAGTAGCCTCCACCATAGGATTTCTAGCCTAGTTAATAGTGGAACAAGGCCTTTGAAAGAGACCATAGGTACCTTTATTAGGGATATAAATACCTAGATAGAAGTAGATTAATACCCATACCTTCCCCCCTCAAGCCAAATTATGAAATATTTCCCTCTTTCATAAGTTATTATCATCTAGGTAAAATATAATTTATTGTGTGTGCACACATTATAATTAAATAATCACATAACTCACACATTGGTGGCCTTTAGGCTCAATTGTATCTTAGTATGTCATATGTTAGAGCAAAATTTTATGCCTTCATGTTTTGATTTTGCCTTAGATGATTGCTTGTATTCAATACTTATGTTTGAATATGAATCAAAGATTCTAAATTCTCAAGATACTTAGAAGTATCTCCCAGTAGGATTCATCATTTGTTGTTACTTACACAACATGCCCCATTTTTAGATGGAAAATAGGGACCTTCTTTTTTATTTGAGTAGGTTAGGTTTAGTTATTCATATTTCTCTTGTTAGGTTCTTATCCTTTGAGTGATATATTGTTCATATTTTGGCCAGTAAATCATCCTTGTAGTGTAATCCTTATACACACCCTTGGTATTTGAATGATCCTAAATTTAAACTGGGTCATTTGGCATGGTTTATACATAGTTTGCCTTCAAAAATCCTTATGAGTGTCTTGGTATTTTCCCTTGAGAGAAGGTCATTTTAATTTAAAATCCCATCTATCTTTAGATTTTTGAGGCAAACTCTATTTCTATTTTTATTGATCTCAACTCAGCCAAGCCCTTATCTATCAATCTCGAGTCTTTCGAGCCCAAGTCACCCAAGTCAAGTTATGTCAAGCTCCTAATCTACCAAATCAAGTTAAATGAGCTTGAAATATGCTAAGACCAATTTGGTTGAGTTGATATGACCATGTTTAAATATATGACTTGATGCCTTAACCTTTTCCTTTATTTCCTCATAGGTCTTAAGTCTTTCACCCCCTCCATATTTCCACATGTCACCATTAGATTATTCAGAAGTTATGGGCTAGTCCAAAATGTTATTAAACTAAGTTACCCTCCCCAGTCCCCAAGATCATGCCACATAACATGATCTTAGTGACCCAAATTATTAGGGGATTAATTGACATGCAATAGTTTTATGACCCTGAGGACCCAAGAGGTCACCAAATAGCAACATCCTATGAACCTAGGAGCTAGGTTTGGTAGAGGCTCCAAAAAAATATAATAGTCTCATGGCCATAAAGACCCAAGATGTCACCATGTGGCAACATCCTGAGAGCCCAAGATAATGGAGACTAAATCAATATAGTAACTACCTAAAGGCTCAGTTCATTGGGATTATTCCATATGGCATCATCTTGTGTACCCAAACCATAAACCCATCTTGATGAGGGACTACAACATGGTACCCTAATGACATTAGCATTCCATTGAGCTTAAATTTTATGGGCCTCCACCCATCACCAAACTATAAACAATGTCCTTAGGGCCAATAAGGATGTGTCATGTTGCACTTAAGGGCTTAAATTTGATGACCATCCTGAACATCAAAACTTTTTAAGGCTCAAGGAGGATGTTAGTTGATTAGATGTCAAATATCCATTGGTTATGGAAGCCTCATGATGACATTATTTCATTTTAGGATGTTTAATCTGAATTAATGATAAATTTATATATGTTGTGTACATATACAAAGGCCTATGTTTAAATAAAAATATGATTAATGTGAATGTTTATGTCCTGATAGTAAAATCTTTTGATTATTTCTCACATTTGATCAAAATTAGTTAAGGCTTATTTATTTGTGATTTAATCATTTTAATATTTTTTCCTTATCATCTCTTCAAAGGTTTTGTACTTAGCTAGTTTGTTTGATCTTTTAAGGTTAATCTTTTAGTCTAATATATTGATTGGATGTATGTCATCATCAAGGAGTTTGAGCCCTCAGCCAAAGTAAAATGTAAACATGAGATAATGTAATAAAAGAGCCATTCATTAAATCAAAACATAATTAAAAAAGGGGGTAAGTCAAGATCTATATGAAATAATGAAGGAGATACGTAAGACAACCAAAAAATAATGAAAAAGTGATAAATGGTAAATTATGGTAAAGGGTCAGATCCTAAAGTGATCAACTAGTGATCAAAGAGTGGTGTCATGGTAATAAGCATGAGCAGCGCAAGCCTAAGACTAACAAGTGGTTATAGGGTTCAAATAAGATCTTACATTATTATAGCTATGCATCTCCTGACCATGATCAATAAAGTGAGTGGAAGGAATCACTTGATGATTTAGAGCACTGATTATCCCACCTTGTCTAGGCATGACCTTATCCTACATAGTCTTGGTTGAGTTAACAGTCGAGGTGGGATTTCTTCTATTGAAAATTTATGAAATTTTGAATGATGGGGTTGGTACCCTTATGTATATATTAATTTATAGAAGCCTTTATTGATGTTGGATCATGGTGGATTAAAAACTATATTTCAAACATAGACATTTTCTTCCTTATGCTTTTTACTGCTTTCTAAGATAATCTCTCCCTTTCTCTTATTTTAGTTTGGTTGTTACAAAATTGTTTTCTTACACTTGAATGACTATAATTACCAAATATTATTAATTAAAATTCATATCTTGGTATTTGAAAGGTTGTTAAGATTTTAAAACCATCTTCTATGTATTTATATGGTGGTCATGGACTTTTCCACTTATCAAGTCAACTTCCCAAACTCTCTCACCATACTTGGGTTGAAGTTGCACTATGTCTAGCTCAATCAATAATTATTTTTAGTGGGTGTGTTCAACTATACATTTTAATTACATATTCAATATCAATGGAACTTTTCTTTCTTTATCCCTTCATTTTATGTTTTCTTCATGATGATAAGTTAATCTAGGATAAAAGCAATATAAATTTGCATGCTAATATTGGTTGTTTAATTTTTATGTCACCATTTAAGCATAATTTAATATATAAATATTATAAATCTATTTGGAAATTAGTTATTTAATTATCATGTGATTTATATTTTATGATATGCCCTACGAGTATCATCCAAGGAACTTTTGACCTCCTACTAAATGTCTTAGATAGATTTATTAAAAGAAACTCAATTTATAAAAAGGCCCGTTACATGGAATGGTTACACATAAACCTATTGATTAAAATTCAACATACCAAGACCTAGTTATTTTTGCTTACACAACATGCCCCATTTTAAAGCTAAAAATAGGGACCCTCTTTTTCTTGGCTAATCTAAAGTTTGCTATATCTGGTCTAAGAGACATTTCATATTTGAGGGTTTTATTGGGAGTGGGAATTTGCATCTTTATGAGTGGTTAAATATGATAATTTTATATTCTTACTACAAGCTTCATGGGTAAATCTATCTTTAATAGACCTTCAATTGAAAACTTAGCCAATTAAATCAATTTCCATGTTTTAGGTCGTGGTTTATTTTATCATTTGAATCATCTTTCCTCTGATAATATAACCCAAGATGCCTTTATTTTGACCATTGGTTTGGAGACTATTAAGTTTCTTTGAAAATACTTTGTTTATTCTCCATGTAGTTAGACTTTTAAACTTATTTTATGTAAATGGCTTGATTTATTATCTCTTTCATGTTGTTTCCTATTCTTTCAGCTAAGTTTTTCATGGGAAATATTTTTTTGTGTCTTTGTGCCTTAGCCATGCATGTAGATCTGACTTACCCTTGTTAGTTAGACTTCTAATGTTGTGTTGGGACTTTTTTAAATTGAGCATAAAGGTCTAAGTTCCCCATTAATTTTCCTTATCCACTTATTTTATTTTTTTATGAATCTTTCTATTACCTTCAAATCTTTCCACATGTCACTATCAGATGATTTCAAATTTCTAGGTCAATCCAAAAAAATTATAAGTAAAATTTCCCCTAGGCTTAAGATCGTGCCATGTGTCATGATCCTAATGACCTAGCTAGGTGGGGAATTAATCATCATTTATTAATTTTGTGGACCTTTGGACCCAAGACATCACCATGTGGTGACATCCTGGGGATTCTAGGACCATGAAGATGAAATCGACATAAAAATAGCTAAAGGTCCAACTCACCAGGATGATGCCATGTGGCATCATCCTATGTACCTAAACCATAGACCCAGCTTGATGAGGGACTATCATGTGGTACCATAATGACATCATCATTCCCTTGAGCTTAAATTTTTCAAGCATATTCCCATCATTAAAACATAAAACTTGGGCCTCTAGGCCAATAAGGATGTGCCATGTGAAACTTGAGGGTTTAAATTTGATGATCATCCTAAATGTCAAGATTGTTGAAGGCCCAAGGAGAATGCTTGATCTAAAATTCACATCTAGGAATGCATGGATTTAAATATATTAATTTATATAGATATATTAAGTCTTGGTCTAAATATTATTTGGAAATACATTAAACCTTCCTTCTTCAGGCCATTTCACCTTAGATTTAAGAAATTTGTCCAAGTAATTTAAAGTATTTTAGCTTTTTCCCTGAGCAATGTAATTCATTCCTACTTCATTTTAAAATTAATGGCTAAGTGTTTATATGGTTTCACTTTTTAGACTTAGTTAATCTAACAAAAATGGGTGAAAACTACTTTAAATTTAACTTTGGGTTCATTTAAAATGGTTCCCTTCCATTAATTTTATATTCCCTTTTCATTTTATTTCAAGAAATTAATATTTTAAATTTGAATCAATTAACCATTTTCATTTCAATTTTTAGGGTCATTTATTTTTCAAAAAATTAGCCATTTTAATCCAAAATTATTGATTGTGCCCTTTTGTCTTTTCTCACATGTGCATAGATTATTTTTGATGCCACGTAGTGCTCTTTCATAGCTCCTAGTAGCCTATACCAATGTCAAATTTTTTCTCCTTCAAGGCTTAGTCGATTCTCCAAATTTCTCCCAAAGCCACATGTCAAATTTCAACTTTTTTGGGACTTAGTATATTATTAAAAAATGTTCTCAAACCCACATGGTGTTTTTTTCCCACTCCATGAGACTAAGCATTTAAAATTCAGCCATAAGTCTTCAACTCTATGACTCACCAGGATTCTACCAAGTGGCATGATCTCGATGACCCATTGCCTCAAGTGACTCCATATATAGAAAAATCCTTTAGGTGTGTAGGATTATGCCATGTGGCATGATCCCAATATCCCTTTACCAATGGGTGATATTTGAAATATAAAAACACATCAAAACATTTAGATAGTGGGATGTGTCTATGTACTAAGATCTCAAAACCTAGGAGTGTCTTACACATTGAAAAAATAATTAGGCAAGCAAGTGAATAAGATAATGCCAAGTGGCATAATCTCATCTTATTGTAGCCAAATAATAGTTAGTTAGGAGGATGCAAAGAGAATCTAAGAAGAATAAAAGTGGACCCAGTGGCCAAATGGGTGAGCCTAGTCATCAAAGAGGCTTGACAAATAAATTTAATGCTCATCTAAGCCATCATGGACATTAAACCCAAGGTTTAACTATATTTGAAATTTGGGTACATAGGCATGAAAAAATGGCTTCCTCACCAACAAAGAGATACATAATTCAAATCTAAACCAATGAGAAAATAATAAGTGGTAAATTTTGGTGAGTTGTCAAATCCTAAGGAACTTAGTAGGTGATCAATAAGTGCTCTATGTGGATTTCATAGAATGATGAAAGAATGTTCAATATCGATAGAGTGAAGATGAGTTGTTAAAAATATTGAGTAAGCTCACACATCTTGGTAGTTAGGCTTAGTTTTTGACATGATCGACTGAGTTAGTGGAAAGAGTGGTTGTCTTATTTTGAGTAGTGATTAGAATCCCAATCTGGGCCTAGCCTTGTTATGTACATTCAAATTTGGCATGATTTAGAAGTCAAGTCATTGGATTATATAGATGCATCTTTGAATTTTGAATATTTGGACTGGGGTCCCTTGTGTATTTATTATCATTTAGAATCCTTTCACAAGGATGGCTCATTATAGACCAAAAACTACATTATGAAACTAGACATTTTCTTCCTTATATTTTTTATTATTTTTTAGAATAATCCCTCACTTATCCTATTTTATTTTGACAATTATATAACCTCTTTATTACACCTAAATTATTTTAATCACCCAATATTATTAATCAAAATTCATACCTTGAAATTTGAAAAGCTATTAAATTTTGAAAACCATCTCTTGTGTATGTATATGGTGATCATGATCTTTTCCTCTTATCTATTTAGATTCCTAAATGATCACATCATCCTTGGGTTGAAGTTATTCTAAGTTTAGTTCAACCAATTATTGGTTTCAATGGGTGTGATATATCAAATATTGTAGACACATCTGTAGTATCAATAGGGTTTTTATCTCATTATCTTTTCTCTTTTATATATTTTTTATGATGGTAAGTTAATATAATTTGAAATAAATTTGAATATGCATGTTAATATAAATTTATTAATTCTATTTGTCACTATTTAAGTATATTTGAGTATATACATGTGATAAATCTACTTGTAAATTAGTTATTTGCTTATTGTGTTTATCTTAAGAAGCTGTGATTTCTATTTGAGCCTAGGCTCTATCAATATTCTCCAAGGAACTTCCATCCTCTTTAAAAATGTCTAAGATATAGATAGTAGAAGATAATTGGTTTTTAAAAAGTCTCCCTAAATGTGATGGTTACACATCAACCTACTAAGTGAATGTTAACATACCAAGACCTAGTACATTTAAACCTTGGGGAAGCATTTGTTTTGTGGGATCTTCTTCATTTTAAGAGAGGTAGTCTTAACAAAACCCTACATAATTATTTTTGTGTCAAAAACACCACCAACATGTTCTATTTATATAATTACTTCCCCCATGAACACAAACTAAATCATAGACAAAGCTCGAATAAGGACATTCTAGGAACCTTTGCTCTCATACCGATCTATATGATAGTTTAAGTTGGAAATTAAGAGGATAAATATAAGATATAAGTCTATTGGGATAAATTTAATGATTTTAAAGCTAATAAATAATAAAAATATAAGAGTTAATAAAGGTAAAAGGATAACTGAATTATTCTAATTAGTAGGCAATTCACCTACAACTATAAGCACTCCTTTATTTATCCTGCTTATGTTTTTCCATCATATACCAATGACTAATGCCATTGCATGGATTGCCCAAGATGGGTGCTTTGTGAATATTTCATAGATTTTTAATGACTTGATAAATAACCCAAATAATTTTTGTCCTAAATTCATAGTTAGAGGACCTCAAATAGCTGAAGAGCATATATAGACATTCAAAGATGTTATCAAAATGCAATTACAATATAATCACATTTCTTATAGGTTATCTCCTTATTCATTACAAGAAAATACCTATGATTTATACCTAGCATTAAAAAATGGGTATATAACCACTTAGGATAGTGTGGAAGCCATCTTTGTAAACCATTTTAGGTTCCCCATTAACCTTATTGTTCTATATCATCATTTTACAGCTACTACAAGAGAACTAAAAGAACCCATGAGCATGTTTAATGCATGATTTCACAAACTATAATAGAATTTGGAATACCATTACATATTAGTAGAGGGCCCTACCATCTATACCTAATTGAGGGATCTAGGTCCTTTGACTTCAATGTTCATTAGAAGAACCCCAACTACACTTATATCCCTATCATTGACCTATAATGAAGTTATGGACATATAACACTAGATATTACCTCAAGGATATAATGTAGGTGCTTTACCATATTTATGATAAAAAAGAGATTTTAATCAAGTCCTCATGATTAATAAATATCTCAACCAAGGCACCCCATTAATGAACCCCATCGTAGGAGCCTTATTTGGAATTTTTAACCTAGTCTATAATCTAAATTCAATAAACTACATGTATGGTGGTCAGTCTTACATACCTCCAAACCATGCTTTCCCATAATAAACTAAAAATTAGATTATTCCATTTATTTATAATAATTTAGTTTCCATGCCAATTATTTTTTTTTGTGTTGCATTCAGTAGCAACCCATTGGCAATACCCTCATTCTTGAACAATCAAATTTATGCCAACAACACTCTTAATCCATAACAGCCTACTACTCCAACATTTTTAAATTATAATGCAATGTGATGAACCAAAAAACCAAATTTTAAATCAACCAAGTGGTGGAATAGACCTTGAGATAGGTAATCTAGGGTAAATGGTCCAATGTTTATCCAATGATGTAATCAATATATTTAAATAATGACCTCATAATTCAAATCAAAACACAAAAAACACACCCCAAGTAATAATTCAAATTTATAGAGGCCTAATAGATAGTGGAACACCCAAATTAATAATGGGAATGTGACCAATCATAGTGATAGTGCCAATCAAAATAGTAACAATGCTTCAAATTTGATGAATTTCACATACTTGGCTTTAGAAACTTGGTGTAGAGTGAATAACATAATTGACCATGTAGAGACCAATTGTGTTAAGTTTATAGCTTTCTCTAACATATTATAAAATGATATAGATAACATGGAAATATTTCATACTCTGGGTGATAATCCAAACAAAGATGGAGGAAACTGAGGCACAACTCTAATATTGGATACCTATGAATTTCAATTTGAGATGAAAATGAACCCAAAGATAATTTAGATGAGATCCACACTTTCAAACAATTCTAAAGGGGTAGTAACTATCATCTTAGGAATAAATCATCTAATATTTTGACCACCTCTACTCTAACAAATACTCAGGTCCCACCTAATGTTAATTCAAATAATAATCCTCCCCTACCTAAAGGCCCTCCCATCTCTTATCATATAAAGAACTATGTGGCACATACTCCACCTAGAAAACATCAAAAACAAGCCAAACCTAGCTATTACATTATGGAATATTTGAATAAAACCAAAGATAACATTTTTTTTTTGAATTTTTACAAATGTGTAATCAGAGGGAGTTGATTTTGAAAGAATTTTCTAATTATAAGGGGAAAGAATCTATGAAAATGTCTAATACACATGTTGCTTTGTATAAGTAAAAAAAATGGAAATCCAACCTTTTTCCTAATAGTTACTATTGTTAATTGGATTTGTACCCTTTGATAAAATCCATATCTCTCCTCATCCAAGTGGAATAATGGATACATCTCTCTTGTTTTGGATGACAATTTGTTGAGATGGATTTCTAAAAGGGCTAGTTCCCTTGATGAATTCTTTGAAGTACTTTCTTGCCTATCAATTTGGGATGAAAAGGGTTGAGAAAATAACTAAGAAATATAAAAAAAAGGTGATTTACCAATATTTTATTTCCTCTTATGAACTTAACTTATACTACTTAGAGCTATATAAGGCTTCTTTCACACAAAACTCATAATTAAAGTTGCATTGTCACATTAGTGTTTTATAATTTAGGTCCAAGAAGGTATTTGATACTTATGAGATAAATGAATTATTATTTGATAGAATATAGTCATATGTAACTTATAATACACTCATAAACTTGAAAATAATACTAACAAAGACCTATAATAATCACTCTTCTGCACACTTATGAATAATCAAGGATAACATGCTAGAAAAGATCAACTTCTACTAGAGAAGACCAAAAAGATTATAATAACACCCAATTTTATAGAATGTAAGTAGGTAAAATAAAAAATTTATTCCTCCAATATTAATTCAATTACAAATTTTTCTAGGATGTCACCATCAACCAATGGAGGCTACTAAAAAGAGCCAAAAGAGTCAATATTTATAGCTTTTGAGAGGGAATCAAGACAAGGGAAGTTCAAAGGTCACTTGGACACTTGTAAATATGATAAAAATGGGTTAAAATTTCATGATAAATATATATGGGATAAACCATTCAATGTTAATAGGTAAAAATGTCCATACAAGTCATGAAATTTATGAAAAATGGCATGAAACTCCTAGTCTTGGCTTAGAAAACTACCCTTATAATTTGAACCTATTTGATCATCCCACCAATAACTAGGGATAGGTATTATGATTTTAATAATATTAAAGGACTTTATTCATGTATTCCATGCATTTTTTTCATTCCTAATCATATGAAAACTCCTAGAAGGAAGCCATCACTATTTATAGTCTTAAAAACTCCCTTTTCAGTTACCCTTCACACTTGTCCTCAAAAATTCCTTTATTTTCCCATGTAAATACATGGGATTGAGTTAATTAAACCTTTAAATACCATACATATCCTTATAGTAATTAGGAATGATTTAAAATGTCTCACACTTGGAGTTTTTAGTCTTCTCACCCTTGTGTCCACTATGCTAGTTTTGACTAGCTGAGAGGAGAGATTTGGTTTGGACACTTATGAGTTTTTTCCTAGAATAAAATGGACATATGGAGTTATTATAATTCCAAATAATCCCCTCAAAATTTATTTCATCTTTATATGTTCTCTATAACCTAAAAAACACACAAATGGTGAGAAAAACCTTATTTTGCATGTTGTTCATACAATTCCATACATCTCATCTTGGTGGGAGATATCCTAAGGGAGTAATATTCATTATATAATATATTTAATTATAAAACTATGTCACTTAGGTAACTCCTAAATTTTTTTTTCTCCTTCAGGTCTTAGTTGAGGGTTTAGTATGGTTTTGAGTAGTTTTTGGTCTTAAGCTTGGTTTATAAAAATAAAATGTTGAACCTACCTCAAAATTACATAAAATTTATTCCAAGGGACCATAATAACCTCCCTTCATCCCTTTTTCTCCCATTCAAAACCTTGGAAAATATCTAAGCATTTGAACACATCTCTTCAAGCTTGATTCTACTCCATGTTTGAGCTCTTTCTTGGATAGAATTAGATTTCTAGTGTGTTATTATTCATAATATGAGTTAAATAATGTATATATACAACTCATAAACATTCATCAATCACGTTTATAGTCTACCAAGAGCTAGAAATGAAGATGAACTACCATTTGACACTAGACCTCCTCAAAGCCTAATAGGTTTAACATGCACCATGTTGGTTTGAGCTACTTGGACTAGTATCTCATAGGTATGTTGATTTATTATGAATATTCATACATAATTTGATCTTAAAAATTCACTATATATTCCTTCAATTTCCCTACTTCATCCTCTTTTCTCACTCACCAAATAGGCCTAGTTAGGAACCTTGGGGATTAACTGCATATATTTGTCCATCAACCCTTTCTAATGTTTTTTCATCAATCCTAGGAAAAATTAATGTTATTTACATATCATAATAGGTAATTACATCATACCCAATCATAAAAATATGTTTCCAAGGAACCTAATACCCATTTAGATCATATTCTCTCCCATTTCTATCTTTGTGCAAGCTTAAAATCGACCCTCCTCTAAGACAAAATAGAGGATATGTTCCTTGTGTTTTCATGAAAACCACTTAAATTAGGGTTTTTATTTGATCATGAGGACATCCTCCTTAAAAATTAAGGTTAGAAATACCTCCCTAACATCCTCAAACATCAAAAACCCCAAAGCAAACTTTATGGCATTGATTGTGTGTAGGCTTGAAATGGTTTCAGGCCAACAGTGGCTTTATTGTGATTTTATTTGCACTATACCAGATTTTACACTTAATTTATGACCCAAAAAAAATTTTATAATTTATTTAAATACCCACCTCATGAAATAAGTTTTATGGACTTCTCTTTTGGGCATGAGGCCTAGTCTTGTTTGACAGGCCTATCTGCATATTTTTTAAGGTAAAAGGCACTAAATCACATTCTATCAGCTTTGAATGGTATCTCATATTTATTTATGTTACATAAAACTCTCCATCCTATTTATAAGTTTAAACAACTCCTAATCTATCCCTTCTCTCTAAACAAGCTCACCTCTTGCCTTGCATTAACTCGTACTCTGTTATAGGTGTGTGAGACCTGTGAAAGTGTGTATCTCTCTTTTTTTATTTCATGAGGTCATCATGACATTAATTTATATGTCACATGATATTTTATCAGGAGTAAACCCTTTCCAACCTTGTGTACATACCTTGATCTTCAAGACTGAGCCTCTTTAGATGTTGACTGTGACACTTTTCTATTTATTTACCCTACTTGTAGATGTCCATTGGTATCTAATGAACTTTAAAAATATGTGAAGAGATCCTAAATAAACCAATTTAGGTTTCCATTTTTATATTTTCACTATAATTCCCCTCTGCAAGGCTTAAAGTGTCATCCTAGCATCAACCATCTAAGTCACTATTTGTTAACTGGGACATATATCTTCTACCCCTATAGGTGCCTATTTTCTCACCTTAGCCTTGTTCATGGTGAGTGGGGAAGTGAAAAAAATTCAAACTATTATGAAATCATTTCTAACTCTTCAATTAACCCAACTCTGATAAAACCTCAATTACACCTTGTTTCTTAACTTGTTGAACTATTGACTGAGACCCTTAGCCTGATTATTGCTTGTAGATGCATATAGTTATAATCTAATTTTTGGAATGATGTTTGAGAGTTTATATGAAGCATAATAATCATCTAACTATTTAATTCACCCTATTTTCACTTTTAATGAGCTTAAAACATCATCCAACCTCTTTCTTGAGTCACTAATCACCTTTCAGTTGTAGGTGGCTATATAAGAGCCTGTGTACGGACTAAGGATAGTCTAGGAATCAAAACATGAAATACATCCTCTTTTAGATGGTTTCTTATATCATTATTCCTTCATTAAACTATTTTAAACCTTCAAAACATGGTTCATATGTCAACCTATAATTTTTGGGTGAAAAATCCCTCTTTGAGGTCATAGACCTATAGATATCACTGTCTATTCATAGTGTTGTTTAGGGCATCTTTGAGACTTTCAAACACCATCTCCCACTAATGCCTTCTCCTTAAAACTTGGCATGTTTCTTGTCCATACTAGAGGCAATTATTTTCACCCATCTATGTATCTTATAACACTTATAATCATGTTGTAGGAGATCCACAAAAACCCCTTGGAGATTTATTTTGCCCTTTTAGGGATTTGATCCCAAAACTCAATCCTTTATTTATTCATGTTGTTTTAACATCTTCTTTGATATATAGATAGTTTTTATAGGTATATCAAGGTTTTATTTCTATATTAAGGTCTCAATAAAGTGTCACTTTATATCAACTAATATTTACAACACCTCAATCCCCTACTCAACCACATGTAGGTGGGTGTTTTAACAAGCAAACAATTCCAAGAAGTTGTAACACACATCCACTTCTCCATACACTATCATGACATTAGCAAGGGTCTACAAGTGGATGTTTTGGGTTAGTATGTAGATAGGTTATGTAATTGAGGAAAAACATGTTTTTGGAAAGCCTCAAAACACCTTAAATTCCTTTATTAATCTTCAAATATATTATCTCCATCAAAAATTATTTGAAACCAACCCTAAAACACCTTTTTCAACATGTAAATCACTTGCTTACATGTGAAAAAGAGTATATAGAGGCATCAAATAGATATTTGGCATGGTGAATGAGCATATGATCAAAATTTTCAACTTTTCCAAACATATAAAATAACCTTATTTAACTCCAAAAGTCTTGAATAAGCTTAAACACCTCCATTACCACTTCATAGATAGGATGGACAAGCTCATGCATGAGACTGCAATTAAAAATATGCAAAGAGATAACAATAGAGGAAGAAAATTTTATGATCAACTCAAAGGATGACCTGGTGAAGCTAAAACATGGATCTTAGTGGTAATATGACCCAAGAACTCATGAAACACCATTTCCCAGCTATGAGACTCCTACAAGAGAACACACTTAGAAAACAAGAAACACTTCAACTGAAACTGTACATGGTGACACTCTCTTTCAACATAAACTAATTTTCTCATCCAAACATTATGAAACATGAAACTAAGAAAGGAGAATATTTTATAAGGAATCAAACATCCTCTAGATCCAACATCATGAACTAGTTCTTATGGATTTGACCAAAATGGAGAAAAACCTATAGGGTACATGAAATAACTAGCAAAATAGCACAATCAACTTGTTATAAATGGTTCATAAAGCACAATTTATTAATATTTACATTATTGTTATGTAAATGAAGTTCTTTGAGTTTACTATCATCTCCCAAAATTGTTTGTCTTGCAACTGCTTGTGTTGTTTGTACTGAGTAAAAACTTGAAAGTCACTTCAATCTATCTAGAAAATCAAGAAATGAGTAGAATAGTTTTTGATTTAAAATTTCACTTCCATATCAAAAAAAACATATATATGAGTATTTGAAAGGTTAAGAGGCCCCCTAAGATACTTCTCCACATGGCACACTTCCTTTATGTGTCGTACAAATCCCATTTTCTCCTTTTTTAGTTGGTTTTTGCAATTTAAGTTGAACAACTTACAATATTTGAGGTAAATTACATCCCTAACATTTAAACAAACACTTTGGATGTTCGAAAAGAAAATAGGACACCTGTTCACCTTGGAAACCATGCCACTTGTATTTATGACTCTTAAAAGCACATTTAATGGCCCAAAATGATAAATGAGCTGATAAAAACATGACTAAGGCTAAAAATACATTATATGACTTTGATTTAACCATAATATATCTTAATACAATGGTATATACCCATATAATATCTAAGAAAGTAAATTTTTACCTATAAGAGTCTAAATTTGACCTAAAAGTCAAATTTGGTCAACAAATTGGTGACTCATATGGGTAGTATGCCTGCTATGCTAAGGACCAGTAGCCTTATCCTATCATGGGCCAAGGGAGTCAATGAGTTCTTGAATACAACTAGAAATTAATTTCCTAAAACACATACAAAACAAACACATCATACCAAGCAACCACAAGATAAAGCAAGACACAAACAAGACTCACACATGTGCATTAGCACTTAGGGAACATAAGGAAAAAAATAAAATATATACAAGGAGAGAAATGAACCTTAGTAATAATGTTTGAGATATATCCCATTGACTGGGATATGAAGCTCTTTTCCATCCAACCTTGAGAGTTGGAAAACATTATGTTGCTTTCATTGGGTGATAACATAAGGGCCACTCTACAAAGCATCAAACTTTGTGTGTCTTCTAGGCTTAACCCTATCTTCATCCCACTTTAGAACAATGTCTCCCTTTTTGAAACTCCTTGGCATGGATTTATTTTCAAAATATCTCTTTATTTGATCTTGATGATCTCTCATATTTTGCATAGATTAATCTCATCTCCTCAAGCTCCATCAACTCACACAACTTGACTTTCATGTTTTCATTTTCTATCAATTCTAGTTGATAAGTGAGATCTAAGGCTAGTAGCTCAAATAAAATAGGTAGTTTAGCTTCTTTCCCATAAACAAGTGTGTATGGTGAGAATATAATGGCTCTTTTTGGGGTGATCTTATCATCCCAAAGAGTTGTCTTTAACTTGGAATGTCTTGTCCTTTTGTTCTCCTCCATTGTTCTCTTTATTATCCTAATTAGATTATTATTGGTAGAATCAACTAGTCCATTCCCCTATGGATAATAGTTTGAGGAGGTACTAATATAGATGCCATGTTTCAAAGCCCATTCAATTATTTTCATTCTAAGAAAATCCAATGCATTATCTAAAATTATTATTGAAAGAGCCCAAAACCTTGTCAATATTCCTTCATAGAATTATAAAACTAAACTTTCATTTTATTCCTTAATATCTATATCCTCCACCCATCATGTAAAGTAATCTGTAGCAGTCAACACCCACTTGTGACCATTTCTAGAAGGTGGATTGATTAGGCCTATGAAATCCAAACCCCATTGCATAAAGGGTTGATCAACCTGAACTGGGTGAAGGGGAAAGGTATAAATATTTTTTTTACCATAAAAGAGAGCATATCTTGGACACTTCCTTACTAAATCATGGTTTTATTTGAAGAAACAAGGCCAAAATTATCCAACCCTCATAATCCTAGTAGTTGTGGTTCTTGGAACAAAGTAACCACCAGCCAGTCCATCATGAAACTCAAATAGTATTTTATTAATCTAATCTGATTTAATGCACCTCAATAACACACTTGAAAATTCCTTCCTAAACAACACTCCATTTATAAGTACATAAGGAATGGATTTCAATCTACAATACCTTCTTTTAGCTCTATCAAGGCCTTGTGAACACTCACCAGTTTAAAGAAAATGAAGCATATTTTGTGTCCAACTCCTTATTAATGAAGGTGAAGCTTTCATAGGGTCATCATGGAGTGATAAAATAAACTCCTTTTATTCATTCAAATCTGAAACAAGATTTTCACATAGCCCTCTTCCTTTCACTAGATTGGTTGTCTTGATTTACACATCATACTCCATCACTTTTGTGATCTAACTAGCCCTTTTTTCATTCAAGTATACTCAAAAACAAGTATTTGACACTAGGATGGGGTACAAATATGTGAATAAGTTTTTTGGATAACATATGCCTAAACTTATTTATACTTATAACAACTTAAAGTTCTTGCTTCTCAACATAGGTGTCTCTTACCTCATAGCCTTTTAAACCTTAACTAAAGAAGGCAATAGGCTGCTCCAAGTTCTCTTCATTTGATTTATTAAGCATGGTATAGATTACCTCATCATTTCCAATGGTATAAAAGTTGAAATCCTTTGATAAATTAGGACTTACAAGAGTTGGAGCTTGGGCAATGGCTTGTTTAATCCCTTCAAAAATTTACTTCTTCTAGTCCAAGTGAACACTTCATCCTTCATTAGCATAGAGGCTAGAGGCTTGACTAAATTGGAAAAATAAGGAATGAACCTCCTTATGAAATTAATTTTCCCAATGAAACTTTTCAAACCTTTCTTATGTTTGGGCAAAGCCAATGCTAGGATTGCACTCACCCTTTTAGGATCTATGGGCAAGCCTTTCTTGGAGACAATGTGTCATAAAAGTTTGCCTTCATGGATAGAAAACATGGAATTTTTTGGGTTGAGAGAGATTAAAAACTCTAAACATCTCTCAAAATTTTGTCTAAGGCAATTTAAGTGATCCTTTTCATCCTTATAAAAAATTGTGATATCATCAAGATACACCAACACAATGCCATTTATTAGTCCTTGAAAAGTCATATCCATTGCACGTTGAAATGTAGATCCAGAAATACACAATCCAAAAGTCATTTTCTTATAATCATATGTACCAATTTTATTATTAAAGGTTGTCTTATATTGGTCACTTTCTTTTACCAAAATTTGATTGTACCCAGAATACCCATCAAGGAAAGAAAACCTTTCACTACCTGCCACAACTTGCAAAATTTGTTCCATGGAAGGAAAAGGATACTGATCCTTCAAATAAACTCTATTCAAGTCCATAAAATCAACACACAACCTAATTTCCTCATTACTTTTCCTAAAAAGGACTAATTTTGCCAACCAAGATGAATGCTTAATAGGAAAGATGATTTTGGACTCAATCAACTTAGTAAGTTCTTTCTTCATGAGAGGCACAATCTTAGAATTGATTGACCTTTGTATTTTCTTGATGGTATTAGAATTTTCATCTATATATATGGTATATTGAGATAATTTTGAATCAAATCCCTTAAAATCACTATATTTCCATGTAAATACATCAAAAAAATCTTTGCATAACTTAATGAAAGCATGTTTCTCTTCACTAGTACATACCTTCCCAAGTCCAAGCAACTTATCCTTTAATATTTATACTTTCTCATAGTTTTATTTATTATTAGACATTCTTACCTTTTATTTATTTAACTTGTCATCATCATTGAAGATACTTTCAAGTGTGACTAGGCCTTTAAGGAGCTTGTTTGACTTCAATTGTACAATTTGTCCTCCATATTTCTGTTGTAGTTTAGATTGATTTTTGGAAGAAAACTTGGCCTCCTCTTGTATAAATTTTTTTATTTTTTGGTCACTATCAAACACTTTCCAATTAATGATATTATCTGGTATGGAGGGCCTTATAATCACCTTGAAATATGGTTGGTTTCTATCCTCTCCTATCCCTTTTGTAACATTAAATTGAGCTGTAATTATTGCAAACCTATTAGCTTGTTTGTATCCTTATCTTGGGATAGATTTTATGTTTAAATATTGGAGATCCTCCAAAATATGACACACTCTATGCTTATAGGACTTGAGAAAAGATTCCATAGTCACATTTTGACCTCTTACTTGATTTATAATCAACTCACTATCACCATACACTTGCAACTACTTTACACCTCTTTTTCTAGCCCACTCAAGTCCATGAATGATGGATTTATATTCTACCACATTTCAAGTACAAGATAATTGAAATATGAAAGTGGAATAGTAATTTTATTTGGAAGGAGAAACCAACATTGTTCCACCACTTGCTCTAACCTTAATTTTAGAGCCATCAAAGAATAGCTAGCACAGATCATCAATGTCCTCTCTTGGTTTGACCAAGTTTGTTATGAAATATTCCTCTTCATGCATATAGTACACTCCAAGACTAGTCTCTTCTATTAATTTATAAGGATCATGCTCATAATGTTCATCTTCTTATTCATCTAAGTATAAATCAGAAACTCTTTCAAGAGAAGATGTTGGAGATTGATCTATGTGAATTTCCTCCCATCAATAATGGCATAATTGAAATTTACCACTTTAGGTATTTAAGGGTCCAAGTGATTTTTAAGGATAGGTTCTAATTCAATCTTCACCTTAGTACCATACTTTATCCTAAAAACCATGTAGGACCAATTGGCTACTAAGTATCCACCTATCTTATCTGTAAACTCTCTTAACAAATAAAGAGTAAAGTATGGAGGTAAATATATCGCAAACACATCATGAAAAATTGAAAAATTAGGATAATCATGTAAAATAAATTTCAATTCCTTTACTACTCCCAAGGTTTTTGCTGGTGATCCATCTAATTGTAAAACCCCTTTAGCCATTGGTTCATACTTGAGGCCTAGTTTATTAGATATACACTTGGGCATAACTAAAGTACTATCCCCACTATATATGATGAAATTTTAAACTAAGAAATAAAAAATAATCAAAAATAGGTAAAAAGGATAAGCCTTATCAATCTTCTTCACTTGTCCATCAATGGGCTAGGTTCCATTCACCAAGATAACATTCTCATTCCTAGCTGATCCAACTTTATTACCAAGTCCTTTAAATTCCTTTTGAAGAATATCTTTTTGTCTAGGTATTTTAAATGAATACCATTATAAAATATTCCTTTTCAACTTCTTAATTTGATCCACAACATTAATAGAAGGATTTCTCACTTTGTAAGTACTAGTACCTTGTGGTGTAGCTTGTGGAGGTGTATGTGTAGGAGCAAGCCTTACATTATAAAACACCTAATTTTACTACACCTTAGGATATAAATTATATCCAACCACCATTATATATATTTTATAAGTTAAAATAGGTCCTTAATTATCCCCTTGGTTCTCTTCAATATCCCTCTTGTTATACCTAGTGTTAGAAGACACACTAGCATTCACATTGTTTGAATTCCTCAAATGATTGATGGCACAAAACTCTCCCTCCAAATGATTTATGAGAATATAATAATATTTTGTTTTTATACTCTCCACTCCCATTTTCATTCCATTTTTCATTATCATCTCAAAAGTGTGAACTTGATATGCTTGATTTCCTTGCATTCTCATGTCTTGACTAGGCATTTCATTGGCATATGCAACTTGGCCTTGATTTTGGTCATAAGAGGGATAACATGCTTATTATAGAATAAAATTGTTTTTATTAGGAACAAGATATTTATAATAAGAGGTATCATTAGGATTGTAACTTTTGTAAGGTCTAGCTTGAGTGATTTGGCCTTATCCTTGAGCATTCCCTTGAAAAGGAGGTCTATTTCCTTGTCCAAACTGATTATAGGGATGATAAGGTCTATAGATTTGATATTGTTTCATTTTGAGGGAAAATAATTCATTAGTGACACTTTGGATAAAACTCTTGACTTCATGAATCTCATTTGTAGGGGAAATGGTAGACCTTTCTTGACTACGCAAAGGAGCCAAAGTAGGTAATGCAACTTGACCAAGAGATTGAAAATCAAAGAACAATGGCATTGGGGACATAGGGGAAATATTCCCTACTTAAGCAAGATAATTTTTAGCATTTATGGCTATCTCATAGGTAGAAGGGAGTGTATTCCCACCCATGGATTGGATCATCATGGATACATCACTATTCAATGCTCTTAGATAGTACAAGAAGGCATAGTTTGGAGTAAGTCTCACAAGGGCTAGGGTCTTGTCCCAAGTTTTTTTAAATATATTATTAAAATATAGCATAATATCTTATGGTTCCCTCTTGATAGTGGTCAATTTCTTAGCTAGTGATAGATGATCACTTTTCTCTCCAAACCTCTTACTCAATAAATCTCTTAGTTCATCCCATGAACCAATAAAATTTTTAGGTAGAGTCCTATAGCAATCTAAAGCTTTCCCTTTGAAAGACAATGCCAAAAAACTAATATCCACATTATCTTGAATGATATTATGTATATTACAAAATTTTATATGTTTATAATGTGTTCAATGGTAGTAATAGGATGTTATCCACTAAAATATGGAACACTCTTAAGGATTGCTCCTGGAATTTGGTCATTTTGGGCAAGATTCAAAGGAGATGATCCAATAAATGATACCAAAGGTTGGTTTATATCCATATTTTTATGTGAACTATGAGTATTATGGTTTGAAATAAATAAGAACTTAGACTTCTTAAACACCAATTATTTTGATTAAGAATGGGTATTTACAAACCTAAACCTTTTGATAGAATACAAAGGCAATTACACAAACTCAAAGGGTATACCTATAGTAGCAGACTTAGTGGTCACCTTTGGTATGGAAAATAAGGACTGATCAAAAAATAAAGAGTTGAAAACTTTAAAGGAGTCACCAGGTACTGAATGTAGATGTTCTTGTAGATGTAACTATGTTAAGACTAGCACCAATCTTGGATAATCTTCTATCACTTAGAGTCTCACTGGGTGTTCCAAAAATTATTGTCAGTTGGATTTGCACCCTTTGAGGAGATTCATATCTCTCCTCATCCAAGTGTCACAATGGATACATCTCTCTTTCTATGGGTAATAATTTTTTGAGATGAAGCTCTAGAAGGGCTAGTTCCCTTGATGCATTCTTTGAAGTACTTTCTTGCCTATCAATTTTGGATGAAAAGGGTTGAGAAAATACCTAATAAATTAAAAAAAAAAGGTGATGCACAAATATTTTATTTCCTCCCATGAAATTTACTTATACTACTTAAATCTAAACAAGGCTTCTTTCACACAAAACACACAATTCAAGTTGCATTATCACATCAGCATTTCATAAGCTAGGTTTAAGATGGTATTTGATACTTATGAGAGTAATGAATGATTTATTGAGAGAACACAATCATATATCACTTCTAATGCACTCCTACACTTGAAAATAACACTAAAAAAGACCTATAACAATCACTCTTTTGCACACTTGGTGAACAATCAAGGATAACATGCTAGAAAAGATCAACTTCTACTAGACAAAACCAACAAGATTGAAATAAAACCCACTTATACAGCATGTATGTATGAAATATCACTTTTTTTTAATTCAATAGTAATTCAAGTAAAATTTTGGATATGGTTTCACCATCAACCAATGGATGTTACTAAAAAGAGCCAAAATAGTCAATATTTATAGATTTTGAGAGGGATGCAAGACAAGGGAAGTCCAAAGGTCACTTGGAAACTTTTAAATATGATAAAATGAGTTAAAATTTCATGATAAATATATATGGGATGAAACATGAAATTTTAGGAGGTAAAAATGTCCATACAAGTCATGAAATTTATGGAAAATGGCATGAAACTCCTAGTTTTGGCTCAAAAACTTACCCTCATAATTTGAACCTATTTGAAAATCCCACCACTAACTATGGATAGGTCTAATTATTGTAATAATAGGTAAGGCCTTCAATCATGCATCTCCATGCATTGGTTGCACTCCTACTAATCTGGAAACTCCTAGAAGGAAGCCATCACTATCTACAATCTTAAAAATTCCCTTTTCAATTACCCTTCACACTTGGCCTCAAAAATTCCTTTATTTTCACATGAAAATCCATGGGAGGGAATTAATTACACATATAAATACCCTCTATGTCCTTATAGGAATTAGGCATGCTTTAAAATGGCTCACACTTGGAGTTTTCACCCTTTTCACCCTTGTATCCACTATGTCAGTTTTGTCTAGCTGAGAGGACAGCTTTGGTTTGTACACTTGGGAGTTTTTTATTGGAATAAAATTTATATATATAGTTATTTTAAGTCATAATCCTCCCTAAAAACTTTATTTCATCTTTAGAATTTCTGTAGAACCTGTAAAACACATAAAATGGTGAGAAAAAACCTTGTTTTTCATGTTTTTCATATAATTCCATATAGATAATCTTAGTGGAAGATAGCCTAAGGGAGTCCTATTCATGATCCATTATCTGTAATTTTCAATCTATGTCATTTATGTAGCTCCTAAAGCCTTTTTCTCTGTCAGGTCTCAATTGAGGGTTTAGTAGGGTTTTGAGCATTTTCTAGTCTTAAGCTTGGTTCATAAAAATTAGACATTGAACCTACCTCAAAATTCCAAAAACTTTATTTTAAGGGACCCTAATAACATATCTTAATCCCTTTGTTTCCCATGTAAAAATTTGGAAAAAATCTGAGCATTTGAACACACCTCTTCAAGCTTGATTCTACTCCTTCATGTTTGAGCTCTTTTTGGGCTAGAATTGGATTTATAGTGGGTTATTATACATAATATGAGTTCAATAATTTATGTATCCACCTCATAAACATGCTTTGATCACTTATATAGTCTACCAAGAGCTAAAAATGAAGATGAACTACCATTTGGTACTAGACCTCTTCAAATCCTAATAGGTTTAGCATGCATCATATTGGTTTGAGCCACTTGGACTGGTATCTCATAGGTAGGTTGATGTATTATGAATATTCACACCTCATTTTATCTTACCAAGTCATTAGATAGTCCTTCAATCACCCTAATTCATCATATTTTCTCACTCACCAACCAGGCCTAGTTAGGAACCTTAGGGATTAATTGCATATATTTGTCCACCAACCCTTTCTAATGTTTTTCATCAATCCTAGGAAAAATTCATGTTATTTAGATCTTATCATAGGTTATTAAATCATTTTAAATCATCAAAATATGTTTCCAAGGCACTTAATACCCATTTAGATCATATTCTCTCCCTTTTCTATCTGTGTACAGGCTTAAAAGTGACCCTCCTATGAGGCAAAATAGAGGATATGTGACTTGTCTTTTCATGGAAACCACTTAAATGATGGTGTTTATTTTTTCAAGAGGACACCCTACATAAAAATTTAGGTTAAAAATACCTCCCTAGCATCCTCAAACATTAAAAACCCCAAAGAAAACTTTATGGCATTAACTGTGTGCAAGCTTGAAATGATTTTAGGCCAAAAGTGGCTTTCTTATGAGTTGATTTGCACTCTACCAGCTTGGAAACTTCATAGATGATAAAAAAAACATGTTCCAATTGATTTAAATACCCACCTCATGAAAAAATTGTGATGGAATTATCTTTTAGGCACAAGGCCTAGTCTTTTTTGATAGGCCTATTTGCATATTTTTGAAGTTACAAGGCACTAAAGCACAATTTATCACCTTTTAATGGTCTCTCATATTGATTTAGGTGAGATACAACTATGCATCCTATTCATAATTTGAAACAACTCTAAATCTACCCCTTCTTCTCTCTAAACAAGCTCACCTCTTTGGTTACCTACATTAGCTCGTACTCTATAGTAGGTGTGTATAGGCATTTTGGAGACCTGTGTTGATCTAAGCAATATTTCAGGCAATAGTTATACCCTAATTAGTGATAAAAATTTTGGGAGCCATAAATTTTTCACCATAGCTCTGTTTGACTCCCCATTTGAACCATTTGAAAGATAAGAATAAGGAAAACACCATGAGATGGCATAAGATTTGCTCAGTAGATTTTAGCCCCTAAAAACCAAATAGAAGTGGCCCAAATTTTAATTTTATTAGTTTAGTCTAAAAATAATAATTCCATTAATTCTGTATTTTTGTAAATCATAGAATTCAAACCACTTAATCTCCCTCAAGATTTGTAACCTTCCACATCTTCCTCCTACCTTCAAAATGTGTATAAATGAAGATGTAACCCAAAATGGGAATCAAACATCTCTCCTCAAAGATAGGCATATGTTTGGGTCTAAAAATTTGATTTTGGGGGGTCAAAACCCACTTAGTGGAGCTCAGTGCTATCTCAAGGTCTTCCCCTTCTTCTTAGCTTTCCAACAGCTCAAATGGGGAGTCAAACGGAGATATGGTGCAAAATTTATGGATCCTATAAATTTTTCCACCAATTGGGGTAGAAACATCCCCTGAATTTTCACCTAAAATATTTCTCAAATCATTTTTAAATTTGGGGCACTTATATTTGGTTTTTAGGGGTCAAAACCCACCAAGTGGAGCTCTATGCCATCTCACGGTGTTCCCCTTATTCTTATATTTCCAATGGTTCAAATGGGGATTCAAACAGAGCTATGGTATAAAATTTATGGCTCCCAAAAAAATTTCCACCAATTGGGGTAGAACCATCCCCTGAACTATCACCTAAAATATTGCTTAGATCATCCCGAAATGGAAATCAGACATCTCTCCTCAGAGATATGTATATGTTTGGGTTATTTCCATTTGGTTTTTAGGGGTCAAAACCCACTGAGTGGAGATCAATGTCATCTCAAAATTTTCCCCTTATTCTTATATTTATAATGGTTCAAATGGGTATTCAAATGGAGCTATGGTGAAAAAGTTTTGTCACCAATTGGGGTAGAACCATCACCTGAATTGTCACTTGAAATATTACTTAGATCATGTGTAAGTGTGTATATCTCTTGTTTTTAGTTCATGATGTCACCATTACCTTCATTTATGTGTCAAATTCTATTTCATTAGGAGTAAACCCTTTCCAACCTTGCCTACATACCTTAATCTTCAAGATTGAGCTTCTCTAGATGCTGATTGAGACACTTTTCTATTTATTTACCCTACCTGTAGATGTCCATTGGTCTCTAATGCACTTTAAAAATATGTGAAGAGATCCTAAATAAACTATTTTAGGTTTTCATGTGTGTATTATCACTATCATTCACCTTTGCAAGGCTTAAAGCATCATCCCATCATCATCCTTCTAAGTCATTATTTGTTGACTGGGACATATATCTTCTACCCTTGTAGGTGCCTATTTTCTCACTTGAGCCTTGTTCATGGTGAGTGAGGAATTGAAAAAAACTATTAAAACTATGATGAAATCATGTCCAACTCTTCAAGTAACCCAAATCTATTAAAACCTCAACTAGACCTTGCTTCTTAACTTGATGAACTGTTGACTAAGACCCTTAGACTGATTACTATTTGTAGATGCATATAGTTCCAATCTAAGTTTGGGAATGATGTTTGATAGTTTATATGAATCATAAGAATCATATAACCATTTAATTCACCCTAGGTTCACTTTTAATGAGCTTATTACATCATCTAACCTCTTTTTTAAGTCACTAATCACCTTTCAATTGTAGGTGCCTGTATAGGAGCCTGTGTATGGACTGAGGATAGTCTAAGAATCAAAACATGAATCATATCCTCTTTTTGATGGTTTCTTAGATAAATATTCATTAATTAAACTATTTTAAATATTTAAAACATGGTAAAAAATGTCAACCTAAAACTTTTGGGTGAAAAATCCCTCTTTGAGGTCATAAACCTATAGATATCACTGTTTATTCACAGTGTTGGTCAACGCATATTTGAGACTTTAAAACACCAACTCCCACTACTCCATTCTCCTTAAAACTTTCCATATTTCTCATCCATACTATAGGAAATTAGTTTCACCCATATAAGTATCTTGGAACACCTATAATCATGTTTTAGGAGATCCACAAAAACCCCTTGGAGTTCTATTCTACCCTTTTAGGGATTTGATCCCAAAACTCAATCCTTTATTTATTCATGTTGGTTTAACATCTTATTTGATCTATATATAGTTTATATGGGTTTATAAATTTTTTATTTCTATAATAATGTCTCAATGAATCCTCAATTTATATCAACCAATATGTACATCACCTCAATCCCTTACTCAACCACATGTAGGTGGGTGTTTTAGCAAGCAAATAGTGAACCAGGTGTGAATAATATAAAACCATGAATGTATATGAACCTTTAATTATTTCCTAAAAAATAATTAATACACCCAAAATAATTCAAATAAGTTATAACACACATCCACTTCTACATACACTAGCATGATGTCAGCAAGGGTCTATAGGTGGATGTTTTGGGCCAGTATGCAAACAAGGTATGGAATTGAGGCAAAACATGTTTTTGGAAAGTCTAAAAACACATAAAATTCCTTTTTAAATATTTAAATAAATTATATAAATAAAAAATACTCTGAAACCAAACCCAAAACACCTTCTTCAACATGGAAATCACCTACCTACATTAAAAAAAAGTAGATAGAGGCATCAAATGGTTGTTTGGCATGGTAAATGAGCATATAATCAAAATTTTCACATTTAAAAAAAATAAAAAATAACCTTATGTTACTCAAAAATTATTTAATAATCTATTACACCTCTATTACCACTTCATAGATAGGATGGACAAGCTCATGCATGAGACTACAACTAAAATTATGCAAAGAGCTGACAATGGAGGAAGACAAGCTTGTGAGAAACTCAAAGGATGAAATGGTGAAGAAAAAACAACTAATTAAGTGTTAAAATGACCCAATAAATCATGTAACACCATTTCCCATCTATATGAGACCCCTAATGGAGAACACACTCAGCAAACAAGAATTACTCTAGCTAAAACTGCACATGGTGACACTCTCTTATAACATGAACTAATTTATTCATCCAAACATTATGAAACATGAAAATAATAATGGTAAAATTTAATAATGAATCCAACATCCTCTAAAACTAACATCACCAATTGGTTTGTACATATTTGGCCAAAATGGAGCAAAACCTATAGGGTGCATGAAATAGCTAGCAAAAAAGCATAGTCAAATTAATAGAAATGGTTCATAAAGCATATTTTATCAATATTTACATTATTATTATTTAAATTAATTTATATAATTTTACTATCATCTCCCAAAATCATTTATCTTGAAACTACTTGTGTTGTCTGTATTGAACAAAAAATTGAAGGTCACTTTAATTTGTCTAAAAAAGCAAGAAATGAGCATAACAGTTTTGGATTAAAAATGGAAATTATAGATTAAAAAACATATATATGAGTATTTATAATGTGAATATTCTCCTCAATATCCTTCTCCTCATGGCACACTTCCCTATGTGTTGTACAAGTGTTATTTTCTCCTTTTTTAGTTTGTTTCTACAATTTTAGTTGAAAAACCTAAAATATTTAGAGTTAATTTTCATCCCTAACATTTGAAATAACCTCTTGGATGTTTTAAAATAAAATAGGACACCTAAGACCTTAGGAACTATTTCACTTGCATTTATGACTCTTAAAAGCACATTTATTGGCCCAAAATGACAATTGAGTTGATGAAAACATGACTAAGGCTAAAAATACATTAGATGACATTTATTTAACCATAATATAGGTTATGACAATGGTATAGACCCATAGAAAATTTGGAAAACTAAATTTATACCTATAGGGGTCTAAATTTGACCTAAAAGTTGAATTTGGTTAACAGTTACAATATTTGGCAAGAACTTACATAATTTATTGGTTGATTTGGGGGCCTCTAAGAATCTCATGCCATATGCTATCTACCGAAAATTGGGTCTTACCTGTGCCAAATCTAATCAAAAGGTATTCCAACTAGATAAAATAGAGGTAAAGGTGGTAGGAGATTTAAATCAAATACGCATACAATTGGCCTTAGAACCAAATATTCAACAATTCATAGATATTCAAGTGGTGGATATACCTTATTCTTATGATATGTTGTTTATTAGATATTAGTTGAGGATGCTCAATGGCTATGTGGAAACCAAATTTTATCACATGTGGCTTCGATGGCAAAGTCTGCCTAATCAAATTAGAACTGAGTGTGAGCCAAAAATGACACATGATCACTGAGCATAATAGAATGAATGAAATCCTTTATGACTATTTAGAATTGGGAGTTTACTCATTGAAAAAATAAGAAAATACCCCATATAACCTCTTTATTAACATGCTCAGCATGCAACAAAATGTATAATAGAATTAATTAGACTAGTTAGATGAAGAGTACTTCTACTATAACTCATAGATGGTCTCATTTTAGTATGTAACTCTAGCATGTGAGATTTTAAATCTGATGAATTTAGTAAGGACAAAGAGTTTTTATGTTCTTCACAAGATGAAACAACCACTATGGATAACTCAAGTCTTGCTTTTCCCATAAAAAGGTTATCCATAGTGTTTTTATTAGCTAAAGGACCCTCATGAACTGAGAATTAGAGTGGGTGTTTAATCAAAGATGAGGAAGTATACCTAGAAGTTAAAATTCTACACTCCCCTTGTAAAAAGCATCAATAGGCACAACAAAATTTGACATTTGGACATTGAAATTCAATGGTTCCAAGTCCAAAAGTGGATGTGGTATTGGATTATAATTGGTTAATCCAAGGGGGAAATGTTATCTAGTTACATATCGCTTACAATTTTCTTATGCAAATAATGTGGTTGAGTATGAGGCATTAGTCCATGGACTTTAGTTCACCTTGGAAAATAAGGTGAATAACATTAGAGTACTGGGAGACTCAAAATTAGTGTTTAGAGAAGTAAGGAGACAATATTCATGTAATGATAAGTGTTTTTCAAGATACTACAACTAGGTATAGAACCTAATAGAGTATTTTGATGCATTTGGCATTTAGACTCTACCCAGACAAACTAACTACATATTAGATGCACTATCTATTTTTATAAGTACTCTTGATATCATGGCTAATTTGAGGATGATAATATTCTTAGTAAAGCTAGTTTTTACCCCCTCAGTCTCGAATAATATCAAAAAAATAGGTTTTTAATGATGACCATCACATCTTAGAATTCATCACCAACATGAAGGTGTTTTCCAATCATATTTTTGATGAGGATGGTTGAGAATACTTTGATCTAGATGAGTATGGGACCATGAATCTAAAGAAAAACAACATACCCAATTGGATGGTCTCATTTGAGATATTATTCTACATGGATTATCAAAATGAAAAGAATAATTCAACCCATGATAAATGCATGTTTCATAAGCACTACAACTTGGGTGATGAAAATGATCCTAAAAATGTGATCCTAAGCATAACCAATACCCCAAAAGAGAATCATGGAATGGCACAAGCCCTCATAGCTTTTATACATGTGATTGAATGGAGATAAAAAAAATGAAAGTCTTTGATACCTCCATCTTGACACACATAATCCCCCTAAATCTAGGAGTTAGGCCCTTTAAATAGATACAAATGTCATTTAACCCATTTCTTGAGACACTTATCTGTAAAAAATTATAACAATTTCTTGTAGGGAGAATCATATTTCTAGTTAGGCACTCCACATGGGTTGTAAACTTGGTACCAGTGAGGAAGAAGAAAAGGGATATTAGACTTTGTGTTGATTTATAAAATTTGAATAAGGTGTATAAAAAATACAATTACCCCTTTACCTCATTATATGAAGTTATAAAAATTATGAATGGATCTCAAATGATGTCCTTATTAGATGGATACTCCATTTTTTATAAAGTAGTAATCAGTTATAAGGACTAGATCAAAACAATGTTCACAACCAAGTGGGCCACCTTTGCTTATAAGATAATGCCTTTTAGCCTCATCAATGTTAGGGATACATTTCAAAGGGCCATGTACATAGCTTTCAAATACATTTTATGCAAGTGTATTATGGTATACATGAATGATCTAATAGTCTTCTCCAAGAAAAGGTCAAATCATGTGAAAGATTTGATAAAATTAATATAGCAATACAGAGACCACAAAATCTCATTAAAGCCAAAGAAGTGTATATTTAGGGTTAGAGGGGAAACTATTAAGCCATATCATTTATGGATTGGGTATATAAATAGACACTGAGATAATGCAATATATTCTATAAATCCCACTACCCAACATGAAGGAGATGAAATCATTTTTTGGCAAGATTAAATTGGTGAGGAAGTTCATCTTTGGATTTGCATATATATTTAGACCTCTAAATATCATACTCAATAAGTATTATAAAATCAAATGGATAAGGGAAGTGTAAATAGATTTCACCCAAATCAAATAGGTAATTATGCATACACTAGTGTTGATCACCCTAATTACACATAGCCTTTTTATAATTATTCCTTCACTTAAGATCATTCAATCTCTATTTTGTTGACACAAAGAAAGTGAGATGGATATGAAAGACATGTTTCATTTATGATCTCCCCTTTGATAAATGCATAATTGAGATACAATATGATGGATAATCAAGCCTTTTTGTAAATTAAGGATATCAAAAAAATCTATCATTACATATTACAAAGTAAAGTCTTTGTTTTTGTTTTTAACCCAATAGTCAAAGACATGTTAATGAAAAATGAATTATGCAAGTGAAGAGGAAAGTGGATTTTGACCTTGAAATTTATTCAATGACTATTGTGAGAGGACAATGGCTATTGTGAAAGGACAAAGACTTAGCAAAACCATGGCCGAATCAGATCCACAAATCACTTACCAGCACTATAGGATTAAAGACATCACAAGTAATTATTGGTACAAGGATGTAATCCATTATCTAGTTAACAATGCATGCCTTGATCATTTAAATTCTACACAAAAAGGGGATTAAACTAGAAGAGTATCCAATTTATGATCAAATATAGCTTCTTTACAAAAAGAACCACCAAGGCATTTATCTAAGGTGTCTTAATAGAGATGAAATAGGTGTGCTTAGTGATTTTCATGGAAAATATGGGATTGGGCATGGTTTGGGTGATACCATATCCCACCAAATATTGAGAGTAGGATATTATTGGCATCTTCTATTTGAAGATGCACATTGACACATTTAAAAATTCCATACATGTTAAATAACTGCACATAGGTAATGTACCCCAATAATTCCTCTATTGTCAATAGCTAAATATCAACCATTTACAAAGTGGGGACTAGATTTTGTGGGATCAATTAATGAGAATTCATCCATGGTCCATAAATTCATTCTCAAAGCCATAGACTACTGCACTTGTTGGGATAAGGATCAACCATTCAATAATTACACAACCAACTTAATTATATAATTTATAGAGGAGCATATCATCACAAGGTTTGGTATGGTTTATACATTGGTGTGTGATAATAGACACACTTTATCCTATTTGTATTTCCTAGATTGGGCATGTGATCACTAGGTAACCCTAAAATTATCTTCTAATTATTATCTATAAGTAAATGGACTATCTAAATCCACTAATTATAATTTGATAAATATAACTAAGAGTAAATTGAAAACTAATCCTAATAATTTGCATAACGTATTAAAATTTGCATTACGGGCTGATAGGACTAGAACTAAATCATCTTTAGGCACTTATGACCACTTATTTTATGTCCAACACCCTATTTTCCTAATTAAGTTAAGGATTATTACCTTGTAATTTATGGTTGATTATTTGAGAACAAATGACCAGGTAGAAGCTAACCTCTTGAATTTTATGCACTTGGATGAAAATGTGATGCAACCTTGCTACACTTCATTAAACACCAAGGGTTGTCAAATGTTGGTTTGATAATCGATCCAAATCAAATGTATTTTGGGTCTCAAACCTTGTCTTTGTGTGGCATAAGGCTCATGAACAAAAGGGACAACACATAAATTTTAATGCCTTATGGTTGGCTCCCTATCTAATTTCCAAAATCCTTGGTGAGAATGCTTTTCACCTAAGTTGTCTAACTAGTGAGGATGTCCCATTCGCTTTAAATGAGAAATTATTCAAACACTACTTCCAAGAATAAATTGGCTTGGAACACCTTATAAATACTTTCTTGTTTCTTTTCTCCTTAATCATTTAGTTTTCTTCCTATCCATTATTTTAGTTTATTTTTTCTTTCATTGTTTTCTATCTAATTTCTTTGTTTTTTTATGATTAGTTCAACTACATGGCATTGGTTTTTAATTTTAACCTATTATTTTGACTTGAGGGTTCCTTTAATTTGTCAAAAGTTGATAAATGAGTGGCTCTTATGTAAGTAGCACCAATGACACTCCTATGCATTAATGTGAAAATTGTTGTCTAAATGCTTACATAAATTATTGTATTTTCCTTGTATTTTCATAACATTGAGGGTCAATGATTTGAAATGAAACATATGGATTTTAAAAAGGCCTCTTTTTTTGTTTAGAGACCATCAAATTCACTAAATTAATTATTTGAAAAAAAAAATGCAACACAATTTTAATTCTGATTTTTCTTATTTGTCATAAACCTTATGATTCTGTCCTTGAACCCATGGCTTGGTCCCCAACCCCCCACAGATGGAAAAGTAAAATATCTTTAAAAATAAGTTAAAATAAAATGTAGAAGCTCAAAATTATCCTCAAAATTTTTATCTCATTATCCTCCACTGCGTGATTTATGGAATGTTTAACAATGAACCAAGGACTTCATAAGGGACCAAAGGTATCTTCATTAGGGTTATAAACACCTAGCTAGCAACAAAGTAATGCACATGATATTCCCCACTTAAGCCAAATTATAAAATATGTCCCATTTTATAATTTATTATCATTTAATTAAATATTAATTATTATGTGTGCATGCAAAATAAATAAAATAAACACATATCAAACACAAATGGTCTTTAGGTAGAATTGCATCTTATTATGTTATATGTTAAAGAAGATTTTTTTGCCTTTATGTTTTGATTTTGCCTTATATGATGGTTTGCAGATAATTTTTATGTTTGAATGAGAACTTGAGATTTTGAATTATTTACATATTCAGGAGTATCTCCCAATAGGAGTCATCATTTATTTTTGTTTTCACAACATGCCCCATTTTCAAGCTAAAAATAGGGACCTTCTTTTTCTTGGCTGATCTAAAGGTTGCTACATCTAGTCTAGGAGACCTTTCATATTTGAGGGTTTTCTTAGCAATGGGATTTTTCATCTTTATGAGTGGTTAAATTTAGTAACTATTTGTGCTTACTATAGGATTCATGGATGAATATAGCATTAGGATCTTTTCAATTATAAACTTAGGCTGGTGAATCAATTTCCATGTGGTAAGTCTTGGTTTGTTTTATCATTTTAATCATCTTTACTTTGATAAGATAACTTGGGCTAGATTTATTTTTACCACTAGTTTGGAGATTATCTATTTTGTTTAAAAATACTTTTTTTATTCTCCATGTATTTGGAATTTTAAACCTATTTTATGCAAATGGCTTGATTTATTAGTTAATTCATGTTCTTGCCTATTATTTCATCTAAGTATTTTTTAGTAAATATTTATGTCCTTTTTTCCTTGGCCACATATGTAGGTATGACTTTCCCACATTATCCATTATTATAATGTCATGTTGGGCCCTTTTTAAACTAAGCATCAAGGTTTAGGTTCCCCATTAGTTTGCCTTAGCCTATTATATTTATTCAAGTCCTTTCCTTAGCCATTTCATTTATTTTTATGTGAGTATTTTGATTCCATTTAGACCCTTCCATGTGTCATTATTAGATCATTTCAGACTTCCAGACCCGTCCAAAAAATTCTAAGTAAAATTTACCCCATGCCCCAAGATTATGACACATGGAATGATCCCGATGACCTAGCTCGATAGGGGATTAATTAGCATAGAATATTTTCATGGCCCTAGGGACCTTAGACATTGCCATTTGGAGACATCCTCACATCCCAGGACCACACAAATGAAATTAACATAGTAGATAGATGAAGGCCTAGATCACTAGGATAATGCCATGTGTCATCATCCTATATACTTAAACCATAAACCTAGCTTTATGAGGGATTACCACATGTTACCTTGATGACATCAGCATTCCCTTCAACTTAAATTTGATGGGAATCTCCCCATCATAAAATTATAAACCTTAGGCCTCTAGGATAATAAGGACATGCCACATAGAACTTGAGTGCTCAAATTTTATGGTTATCCTAAATGTTAAGACTATCAAAGGCCTAATTAAAATGCTTGGTCTAAAATTCTATTCTAGGACAATAAGGATTTAAATATCTAATTTTCTTAGATATATTAAGTATTGGTATGAATCTTATTTTATAAATACATCAAATATCACTTCTTCAAGTCATTTCACCTTAGATTTAGGCAAGTTGTTTAATAATTTTAGAGTTTTCTATCTTTTTTTCCTAATAATTTATATCATTTCTAATTTATTTTGGAATTAATGGATAAGTGCTTATATGGATTCACTTTTTATACTTATTTAATCTCTTAAAAATGGGTGAAATATACTTTATATTTAGCTTTATGTTCATTGAAAATGGCTCCCTTTCAGTTAAGTTTTCATGCCCTTTTGCTTCCATTTCAATAACTTAACAATTTAATTTGAAGTAATTAATCATTTTCATTTGAATTTTGAGGGACATTTTTTTCAAAAACTTGCTCATTTTAATTTAAAATTATTGGCAGTGCCCTTTTGTCTTTTACCACAAGTGCCCTACATATTTTTGATGCCACATAGTACTCTTTCATTGCTCCTAACTACCCAAGCCCATGTTAAAATTTTAATCCTTTAGGACTTAGCCAATTATTTAAAATAGTTCTCAAATCCATGTGACATCTTTCCACCACTCTATAGGACTTAAGAATTTCAAATTCACTTAGAAGAATTTAACTCTCTATGTCACTTGGATTTTGCCAAGTGGCATGATCTCGACAACCCACTACCCTAAGTGACTCTGTACATAGTAAACTATTTTGAGCAAGATGGAAAGTAAAATTATTCCAAGTGGCATGATCCTAGCAACCCACTAGCCTAAGGTGGTATACATACTCTCAAAATACATTAGAGTGATAGGAGAGGAGGGTGCATCCATGTATCAATATTTTTAAACCCAAGAGCATCTTACACATTGAATAAATAATCAAGCGAGTGGGTGAATGAGATAATGCCAATTGGTATAATCTAATCTTATCATATCTAAATAAAATCTATTTAGGAGGGTGTGAAGATAATATGAGAAGCAAAAAGTGGAATCAATGGTCAAATAGGTGGGCTTGGTCATCAAAGGGGCCCAAAAACTAAATTTGACACCCATCATGGCCATCAAAATTGAGATTTGAGTGTATTTAAAATCTAAGCACATAGGCATGAAATGATGGATTCATTATCAATAAAGAGATACATAAGGAAATTCTAAACTAATGAGAAAATAACAAGAGGTAGATTCTAATCCGAATGCAATTGGTAGGTGATCAAGAAGTGTTATGCATGGCCTTTAGATCATGATCAAAGAATATCTAGGACTAATAGAGTGAGGAAGAGTGGTTTTAGAGCTTGGGTAATCTCACACATGCAGGAATATATACTTAGTATATGACATGATCAACTTAGTTAGTGGAAGGAGTGGTTTTCTTATTATGACTAGTGGTTGGAATCTTAATTTAGGCCTAGCCTTGGCATGTGCATTTGAGTCTAGAATGATTTTTTAGTCATGGAATGCGATTCCTTTAAAGAATATTTGAATTTTGAATCTTTGGATTAGGGTCCCTTGTGTATATATTGTCTTTCAAAATCCTTTCTCAAGGCTATCTTATTTTGGACCAAAAACTACACTATGAACCCAGGCATTTTCTTCCTAATACTTTTTACTACTTTCTAGGATAATCCCTCCCTTCTCCTATTTTATTTTTATGGTTACATAATTATTTTATTACACTTGACTAATTATAATCACCCAATATTTTTAATCAAAATGCATAACTTGATATTTTAAAGGTTAAGATTTTAAATCCATTTCATGTATATGTATATGGTGGTCATGGACTTTTCCTCTTATCTAGTCATATTTATAGACTCTCACACCATCCTTGGGTTTAATTTATGCTAAGTCTAGATCAACCTAGGATTAGTTTCAATTGGTGTTCCCAATCATACATTATAGAGACATCTTCAATATTAACAAGATTTTTATCTCTTTATTCCTTCTCTTTTGCATTTTATTTATGATGGTAAGTTATTATAGGTTTAAATCAATCTAAAAATACATGTTAATATTAGTTACTTAATTATATTTGTAACTATCTATGTATTTTTTAATGTGTGTGTGTGTGTGTGTGTGTGTGTGTGTGTGTGTGTGTGTGTGTGTGTGTGTGTGTGTGTGTGTGTGTGTGTGTGTGTGTGTGTGTGTGTGTGTGTGTGTGTGTGTGTGTGTGTGTGTGTGATAAATCTATTTGTAAATTAGTTATTTATTTTTCATGTTTATCTTAAGAAGATATGATTTATATTTGAGACTAGGCTCTATGAGTATTATCAAAGTAACTTCTAGCCTATTTGTAAATATCTATGATAAAGATATTAAAAGATACTTAGTTTTTAAAAAATCCCCTTGCATGGGATGGTTACACATCAACCTACTGAATGAATGTCAACATACTAAGACATGGTACATTTAGAACTTGGGGAAGTATTTTCTTCATGTGATCTTTTCATTTAAATAAAGGTAGAGTCTTAAAAAAACCCTTACTAATTATTTTTATGTCAAAAAAACCACCAACACTGGTACATTTAGATCTTGTAGAAAAATTTTATTCACATGACCTTCTTCCTTTCAGAAGAGGTAGTCTTAATGAAACCATACCTAATTGTTTGTGTGTTAAAAACACCACCAATGCAATTATCGTGGGTCTAGTGTATGCCTGTATCATACTCAATTATGTGTGAAAAATATGTTTATAGAAAATAAATAATGGGATATCCACTAACATAAAGTAGATAATATAAATTCTAAGGAACTAATAAACACGTAAATTTTGAAAAAAAAAATTGAATTTATTTGAATGTTTTAGTATTTTCTTGATTTTTTTTATTTGAATTTTTTGGAATGTTTTGTAAGGAAAAATATCTAACCTATAATCCCATATAATTTATGCTCATAGGAAGCTATAAATTCATAATACAATACATCAAACTAGTGATACTACCAAGGAGCATGTATAGGTGTCATATATATAATTGTATAATTTTAGCTACTCTAAGAATGTCTCATAAGTCTTTATGGTCTTGAATAAGTAGTAAAAGGAGTAGGAGTTTGTGGAATCCATTATTTATTTCTCTATGGTTTCCTTGGTTATATATAATTATAACATGTTTATGTGATCTTATCAAGTGGGTAGATAATGTAAGTGTAGGTGAGGATTATGTGGAATCCACTATGTATCTCTAGTGCAATAGTCTCTCAAGTATGGGTTTCCTAGTAAAGGGGATTGCTTATTAATTACCCTTTTTTGGATGATTAAACTTAGTAGGTTGTATAATTATCTATCTAGGAATAATATTATATTGTTTAAGTGGATGTTTATATGGTATTTTGTAAACTATATTTACCTCATTAGAATGATTTTACTTAATACACCCATACATTATGGAAGGTACTACATAGATTTTATGTTTATAAATACATCCCAATAACATATCAAAGACTCTTATATATGGTATAACTAAAAAACTAGTACCCACATGTGTTTCACCAACTTGTAAAGCTAAATAAATCTCACTAATAACATGTTTTGATGTCCCATTGAATGTTATGACCATTTTGGTCAAAGGGTATAAATCATCATGTGCATATCCAAAATGTGTAACATCATGGTACATATGTTCTCACTATAACTATTATCAATCATAACAATATGTATATAATGATGATTAAGGTATGTTTAAACAAATAATGAATGAAGATTTGAGTCATCATCCAAAATTTCACTATCATCAAATGTAATATAAGGTGTTTGAACCATATGAGGTAATATGCATGTATAAGTGCCAATAATATAATCTAATGGGTGCTCATAATGTGGTGGATGAGTATGTGCATTATATTCCATTTGGACATATGGATCTTTCTTAGAATGATATTACAATGGGTTGTTAAATATAGTCTAGTTTTGATGGTCACTAGGTTGTAAACCTAAATCCTTTGGATCATCATCAGAGGTAAGCTATTGGTTATCAATAGTATCTTAGATATTATGTTTCAAAGTTTAACATATGTTTGTAAAATACCTAGGGCCCTAGAGATAGTCATAATATGCATTGGTATCACATCTTTTTTGTATATGTTGAATCATATCAACCTCTATAGAAGGAGGGAGACATATGAGATGAATTTACACAAAATTTTTAAGTAATGAAGATGTAGACCTAGGTAATCATGTAAATTCTCTATTAATTTCATTAGATAAGATTAGTTGATTAGTTTGTTGTGACACTATGTTGACCAATGTGGCTATTTATTTTTTATGATCTTTAAGTTTTACCTTATATCTTGGTTTGATATGAAACTTTGTAGTAGATGTATTCAGAGTGATTACTACATACTTAAGCTTGTTCAAGGAAAAAATTTTCATTTCACAATATCAAATAATATAATATAAGTCATCAAAAAAAATTAACTTCTTAAAAATAATGGACTCATGTAATGGGGCAAGAAAACTTTTATTAAAGATGTCTTGAAGCTCTTTATCTACTATTAGATTTTTCATTTTGAACAACATTTTTTAAAACCTCAAAACATATTCATTGATAGGCTCATTTGTTCCTTTTTTATCTTAGAAATTTGTGCATATGACATATTTTTAGTGACATTGATGGATAAATTTTCTATAAATTGATCCACTAGTGGTTTTAATGCTTTCATATATTGGATTGGTAAGTCATAGAACCATCTTAAAACATAATATTTTAGTCTACTTGGAAATAATTTGGTCAAAAGTTTATCATTTGAAGTATAATCAAGGCATGTTGCATAGAAAGATTAGATATGTTATTCAGGATCATCCTTGCTATCATAAAATGTGAATTTGGGTGCAACAAAACTAGTTGACAAAAGATAAAAATATATCTAAGGTTCTAGAGGATTATTGAATACATCTTGTGAATTGATATCATGATTTGATTTAAAATCATTTTTTTAAATGTTGGTAAATTTAGCTTCCAAAGCTTGAATAACTCAAAGAAGATTTTATATAGTAGACCCATTGGGATTTATATTTGAGCTTTGAGAAGCCACCAAAGGGGATAAAAGCACTAATTATATTGATATGGGCATTGAAATCAATAATTGAGTTGAAGTATTAATTATTCCCATAGAGGATGTTGAAATATTTATTTTATCTTCAAAGAATAATGGTTTAAAATCATATCTTGTACCCCGACTACCTTATGCTCAAGGGGAGGGATGGTTCATTTATCCTTTTTATTTTTAAGGATCTTTTAGAGATATTCAAGATTTTAATGAATGTGCTCTCAAAATAATGCAATATATTTAACTTATTCTTGGTCAACTTATGCATTTTCATTATGCTCATGTGTTTCATTATCCTCATGATCAAATTCACATTCTATGATATTGTTTTCAACATGTGGATCATTTTCAATATGTGTACTTTCATTATTAGTATAATTTGACATGGTATTAACTTGAGACATTTTAAGTGGACCAAGGGGTAGATTAAGATACTCAATAAGAACAACACCTAATCTAGGAATATGCCAAGGTTGCATACAAATGAAAAAATAAATGTAAATAAGTCAAAAAACTTAGGAGGCTAAAAACCTGAGAGATATAGGAGTTTCATTAGAATACATAGGGGCTAGGCTCACCAAATTTTTAACCACTTTTTATTTATGTTTTTGGTTTAGGTTAAAGGGCTAGAATATCATATACATGAAGATGAATAAAACTATTCTAGAATAGCCCAAATAATAATAAACTCAGATAAATGGATATTTTGAATTAAAATGTTGAGGTATGATAAATATATAAAGTACATTTATAATACTAGTTTGATTACATAACATGAAAAAGAGGTAATACTTAGCTTATCTAAAAATAAATAGGAAGATCTTATAAGTGTAGAAGTGGAAACATGTGGGAAAAAGATCATAATAAAGTCATCAGATATTATAAATATTTTTTATGGAGGCTTGGACACTTGTATTAGCCTTGGGACACTTGTTATTATGTGTGTGTCCTACTATCAACAAAAAAATTTGATATAGAAAATTCACTATATTAAAAATTGACCACCTAGACCTTTCTAGGTTTTATGTCACCATTATAATGATATATTTTATTCACACAAATAGGTTATCGATGTTTTTTTATGAATCAAACCCTAAATATTCACCTTAGGTAATTGTATCTTACCAAAAATGGGTTAGTGGACTCATGGTATCACTCTAAATTCAAGAACCCCTTTGTCAATGAGTACTACCTACATATACAATACTCCATGTAGGACCTTAGACACATGTATTTATCCCCTATGTTTTGGCTTGTGTGTGCACAAGGGTGAAATATATCATATTCAAGGGCATGTTATGATCTATCTTGTAACTTGAAAAATATTATTCATGGGTTGTTATTTGAGTGCTTCATATCTATAGTATGACTGATCCTATGACTAATATTAAAATAAGGAATAATAGGGCAATACAAATTAATTTTTTAATTGATTGATTAAGATTGAATAAATGTTTGCTTGGAATTTTCATGATGGATAATGAGTTGGATTTGATTTGTATTTTTACCACACCTAATGAAAATACCTCATGGAAGGTTTAAATAAAATAAATGGGTCAACCCATAGGTTTTAAAAGACGTGAAAAGTTTATGACTTTTGGGGACTAGACACTTGATAAAAAAAATTGGACACTTTTATCAATACAAGTGTCCCTATGTGGGATGCAAATTTCTAATAGGCTAGGAAGTTGTTGAGGATTCAAAACTAATAGTGAAGGATATATATATAAGGTATTAAGATTTGTGTACATTACAAGAGATCAAAGTCATCATAGATAATAGGGTCAAACCATAATATAATAAATTAGGCACATTAAAATGATGAATGTGAGCCTTTTGGCAACATGGAGGTCTAGAGATTAAGGGTAGAACCATGATAGGTTTTTTTCAAGTATAGAAGACTAAGATGCTATATAAATCAGATTTTAGTATCTATATGACCATTTTTTGGTGATGGACTTATTGAATATAGTAGGTATTTAAAATGGCCAAACCACTCATGCCATAAATTAATCAATTATCTATGTGAGTAAGTAATACGTAGGAAGGAGGTTAGGTACAAAATGAGAAACAATATAAAATATTTCATGGTGATCTTCCTTTCCTAATATAGTGTTTTTAAAAGGATAATTGATCTCTAAAATAATGTGTGAACTCAATAGTCTTACCTTCTTAAGTGATTTGATATATAAAAAGAAGATATTTTTAGAGGTAAGGCACATAAAATACATTTTTGAAAGTGTCATTAGTCATCTCAACAATACCTTTTCCCTAAATATATAGAGAAGAAGAGTCACCCACAAATATATATTGTTGAGAACAAATATAAAGAGAAAAAAATAATTCTACATATTGAGACATGTGGTGAGTGGCTCTGAATTCAAGTACCCATTCAAGACTAGATGACCTAGTATAAATAATGGAAAAGAGGGGTTTCTACTTTCCCTTGACAGAACAGGATGAAGTAGATGTGACATTGAATTTATGCTTCTTCATTTCCTAATTAACAATACCAATTTTATTAAAACATCTTTATTTAAGATGTCTATTTACTCTGAAAAAGCTACATTTTGTCACATGAACATCATTTTACTTAGAAATATTAAATTAAGAAAAAGAATTTTTATTATGTGATTGTGATTTTGGACATTTATTATGTTTTTTTGGATGTGCTTTAGTATTTTTTTCATTGATTTACAAAAAGAGCATTTGACTTTACAAATTTTGAAATGATGCCCATCTGAATGAGTTTGTATTTCTCACAAATTAACCTTTCAGAAGACTCATCAAATGTGGGTATTTTAATAGTAGCACCTCAAGAATTTTGGTTGGAGTAGAATTTAGATATAGAAACATGGTAATTTTAATCTAATTTATACAAAATTAGATATAAATGTTATTCATATTAATTTTGATAACATAATATTGAATTTGTAATGTTAAAGAGTGAATTTTTGAAATATAGTCCTGAATGTTATCAAAGTCACCTAGATTGAGAGCATTCATCTCTGATTCTAGTTGATGGACCTAATTTTAATATTATTTTTATATAATATTTCAACTAATACATACATAATTTATGTTAGTGAGAGACTCAATATGAAATCATCACTGAGGAGAAATAAAAAATATATATGAGATGAAAGGCCCCATCACACCAATTAGAGTATTTGGTCTTCTCAATAGCTTGGTTAGGCTCTAATTTTGTGTCAATTTTGAATATATATAAACATTTGTTTCTAATTATGTTAATCATTTACTATTTTCAAGTTTATAATTTATAAATAGTAAGCATTGGAATATTATTAGTCGTAGCATGCAAATAACAATTCTAAAACAAAGAGACACAAGCATGAGAAATAAGAACCACAAGTGTGCCTATTTTTACACACATGAAGAAGAAAGAACATAAAAAAGTATTTTGACACAAACTTCAAGTTTTATAACATGAAAATTACCCCTCAAAAAGGTAACTTATACTATGCAATCTCAATAAATTACCGCTCAGACTACCTATAATTACATAGTTGGAAAACAAAATTTATCTGATGAAAATTGTAATTATAATGAGAAAAATAAAAAAAATATCAATTTTTGTATAGAATAAGAAAAATATGACCAAATGATTGGGATCCTGGTGGAAAAATATGCACTTCCAAAAAAAGGCTCTTGAAAAGGAATTTTTGATGCAAATATATGTCCAAATGAATTTATTTATGTAATGCGAGCTAATGAGGCCAATAGTAAAAAAAAAGATTCCTTTGTGAGGGATGTGATCACATATCATACTAGGACCACTCACTAGTCTTCAACAACACCACTTTAAAAAAATGGTGCTTGGTAAAAAAGTGCAATACTTGATAAAAAAGGATTTATTGTTAAAAGTAACTTGAGTTTTATAAAAGATCACTTGAAAATGAATCACTCCCAAGGAGGTTTGAACCCTTAATCTTAGAAATGGGTGGGATTTAGCAAAAAATTACAATCCAATACACCATTGAAGACAATTAAAAATAATATTATGTAAACTTTAGTTTTGTTTAAAAAACACCAATTCAAAATGTTTTTAATAACAATTAAAAAAAAGAGGTCTAAAGGCCAGTGGGCCACATGATACAAGATGGAGGTGGCATGTTTAGGAGTCAGCCACATGAGTGATAGTGATCGATAGCAAATCAATCATGCTAAAAATTAGAAATAAGTTGACAAGAAGTTGGTCATAGCTAGGGAAGTGGTTGATGCAGGGTTAGCCATGGGTAGGGGTGGGAGTGAGTTGGGGGAGTTAGGAGTGGATGGGGGTTGGCTGAGTGGTGGCTAAATACCAATATATAAATCATTATTTTCAATTAAAATAATAATTAAAAGGAACTAGATATCTACCAAAATAATTTATTTTGGAAAATAAAAAAATCCATTTCCACAATTTTTTTTAATTTTTTTGAAAAAAAAACTAAAAAAGGATAGAAAACACAAAAATGTGCCTTTTAAAACAAATCAAAACCCATGAACCTTTATCGTCATCTTATGGGTTTTAGAATCTTCTAAACAAACTAAAACATGATAAATCTCCCTAAAATTAACTTGTATCACACCTTCTCTAAAGTTATTAAAAACATTAAAAAAAAAAAAAAAAAAAGTGAGAAAATCACAAAATTATAATAAAATAAGAAGGAAAAAAGAAAGATAGTGGATTCAAATGAAAAAAAAATAAGAATATAACCTCAAGGGTGTGAAATATTGATTATTTATTTCCTTGAATCATGTACATGATATCTCTTTCAGTTGTGGCACTCTAAAACCATATCATAGAAGAGGAGATAATAACAACATTCAAACTATATCACCACTTCTACACTCTAGGACCATGCTTCTGAAATGAGCCACACACTATATTCTACCAAGAAATTTTGATAGAGCAATATAACTCCCTTGTCTATTAAATCTTTAAAAGTATTTACATAATACTTCCCATTATTTGAATGGGTGAAGAGAGGCTTGTTTATATATAGACTAAAAATCCTCATAAATATAGGTAGTTTCATTAATTTATGTGGTTACATAAATTAGTTGGTTTTAAGAGGAGGCCTAAAGTCAATGTTATTATAAAAAATGGAATTTAGTGAATTTTAACATGTGGGTGTGCAACTTTGACTAAGTTGTATTTTAAAAATAAATTATTTACTAAATAATAAACTATGAAATCTTAATAAATTTTATTTATAAATAAAATTAAGTGTTAATGGTGTAATTATTAATTTACACCAACATTATGAAGATGTGTCATATTCCCCTCAGGATAGAGGTGATAGCTATGATCTTGGGCTATTTGGAGAGGGTCACAAACACATTTATATGGATAGTTTATGGAAAGTCCATAATTTTTTTTATCAATAGTAGAGGATGTTCATGATATTATAATATTTATGATAGAGGGAACACCCATGATGTATGATGCACAAGTTTCAGTTTTGGAGTAAAAAATGCTAGCACAGTGGGATACAACTTTTGACTGATATGATTAACATAAGTTGATAATTATAATTTTTAATGTATACATATCAAGAATTATAAATATTCAAAATTCCATTATTGTCTTTATGACCATGTGCATTTTTTGTCACAAGTTAGATCACACTTCATTTATAAGTGATAGATTTTTACCATTTTATGTAAGAAAATTGCATAATGTATAGTATGAGGGAGAGCATTGGGTGTATATCATGCATTAATTTTAATATATGATCATTATGGGATAGTACACTATGGGTCCCATTAATTTATTTTATTGTTGGATAAATGAGTGGTTCCCTATGTACTAGCCAATACGGTTAATAAACTAGATCACGAAACACTTTCCTAAGGTGAGGATATGGAAATATGATCATAAGGTGAGACACATATTGGTATATCTATCCTTGGAGACCATGTATATAAATGAGATAGTTTGAAAACTATGCCATGTGACTATGAACTCATGGGATATATGGTTTTCCACAATATGGGAATAGGGACAAGCGATGGTCACATGCCATTATACATGGCGAATAAAGACTCAATTTTGTGCTCAAGTTATAATTTAGTTCAGTTAGTTACACCCATCAGTGTCAATATATGTATATTTTATCTATTTTTGAATTAATTGCACTCAATAAGATAAAATTATGTAAAATTAATACTTCATAAGATATGACATTCATATATAAATCAAAATGTAAAAAATAGATTTTTATCAATTTACTAGAATTTACTAATTATGTAAATGCTAGAGGAAGTGAGTAATTTTTTTTATTTTGGAATTTTTATGTATATCATAGGGTATATTCATTAGTAAAAATTAAAAAAGGGCCTATGGATGCTTATATCTAGAAACAAAGTGTTTGCACGAGCTAGGATAAGTCTGCCCTTCTTGGATGCCTATGTAGTGAAACACTATCTATTAGGATGATTAAAATTACTACATGCATATGTTGATCTATGACACTTATAACTATTAAAATTGTATCTAATAATGACTCTTGTGTATGTAAATGTCTTTGATACCATGTGAACAAATTTGTTAACATTCACATTGTTGCAAACCCTAGATATGCACTATAACACCAATGTAAAACAAGGAATATGAGTGAAATGGAATGTTTGAGCTAACTTCAACCACCCCTTATAGTTAGGAACTACATACATATCTAATAATTTGAAAATGTAATTCAAACTAAAACTATTTATCCCACCTAGCTGAGTGTGTGCAATCAATGTAATACTAACATGTAGTTCAATCCTATGTATGAGTTTCAACATCTTATGGTTTGATCTTTCATTAGTATTTAAACTTAACTCATGCCTTTATCCTCTAAGGGATTCAATATTTGGAAATTATAGGATAATTCCTCTCTATGTTCAGAGTGATTTTAAGAGATAGGTAGATGAGTTATAGATGTAAATAGGCTTAGGCTTGATATATTTATGTTGCTAGATATTTGGGTAATTTATTAAAAAATAACATGAAAAACATATGGTTTGATCCATATGAATCATTTTAATTTAATAAAATTACCATTAAAGTGTGAATGATTAGATCTATCCTATGCAGATAGTTCACAATGTGGCACTATCTACAGAATTATGAACCTTCCAAAAAATAGGAATAGTGATTTGACATCAAGAGACAATTTGATATTGATATAAACTTTTTTTAGGTAGATACTAGGGAAATAATTTGTAATAGTAATGATAATTTGTGGATATTGAGCCCATATATAGATGAATGTTTAAGGAATAATGTGAATAATAATCATGTACGTGTGCATAATTCAAGTATTTTAGGATTAGTCAACTGATATTTTCAAGAGTATAATACAAAATACAAATGTATAAATTTTTCCCAATTTTATTATAGTAAATAAATTTTTATATTAAAAGGATAGAAGTTGATATTTAAGGATAACCATGATGGGTGTGCTCAAGTATGTGTTGAATGTTTCACCTTACTCCATGTAAACCTAAAATGAAACATGTAAAAACAAATCTTTCATGATCATATAAATACTAATTAAACTTTTAAAATATGCTAAATTAATTATTTATCATGTGAACCAAGATGTATTCTAGATATAATGGAGAATGGGGTGATTATGCCTCTTGGATATGCCAATGTAAAATCATGGGTTGAGCAGAATATGCCCCAACCCTCATTAAAAATGAATAAGTGTTTATAAATTAAGTTTCACAAAAAATAAGTCCCACCCATATCACTATATATGCGAAATGTAGTCCACTATGAGTTCTAATAAATTTAAGAAATGCCTAAAAATCTATGTAAATTTTATAAATCATCTACTACAAATAAATGACATGATTCAATTTGAGTGTTACCTAAGTAATGTCTAAGTATTATTTATATATATATATATATATATATATATATATATATATATATGTATGTATGTATGTATGTATGTATGTATGTATGTATGTATGTATGTATGTATGTATGTATGTATGCATGCATGCATGCATGCATGTATGTATGTATGTATGTATGTATGTGTGTGTGTATGTGTGTATATATATATATATATATGTATGTATGTATGTGTGTGTGTGTATATATATATGTATGTATGTATGTATGTATATGTATATGTATGTATGTATGTATGTATGTATGTATATATATATATATATACATAAATTTTATAAATCATCTACTACAAATAAATGACATGATTCAATTTGAGTGTTACCTAAGAAATGTCTAAGTATTTTATATATATATATATATACATACATACATACATACATATGTGTGTGTGTATATGTAATAATAGTGTGTCACACGTGTTCTAGATATGTTTCCAATCCACTAACTTGTGAATATGGGTTCAAAATATTGTAATATCAATGATAATTTGACTGTATTCTTTGCATAAGCCCTTAATCTGATGATATTTATAATCCAAGTCATATAGTTTGTGAAATAATTTCATATAATCTATGAAATTCCACTCGTTATCCTATATAATCTTAACATATGCCCCACATATACCCAAAATTATGTCAAACGGATATCATAATATGAGTAAAACATGTAATAATATATGTAAACATGTATCATTATGAGGTGATATGTGTGTAAAATATGAAATATCTAATTATGAAGGCTTAGTCTCTAAGACAAGATACTATGTGTTCCCCCTTTTTAGGTGAGGAATGTATCCTTAAAATTACTTATCTCAAAACAAAGAATTATGTGATTCATGTTATATAGAAATGATAAATGAAGTGTAAAGCATGTACAAATATGTGGAGAATACTTCATCATAGTGATAATAGATCATGTGAGTATATATGAAGAAAAAGGGTATGTGAAATGGATCATGACATGAGCAATATCATACTTATCCATACATAAAATATTCTAACATATGGTCATGGCCATGATTCACACAATAGAATCACACACAATAGCAATCAATGTCACACATCCACACACAATTGAAAATCAAAAGTCACATAAAAACATAGTCAAAATAGAGAACAAACAAAGAGTCACAAAATTAAATATATAAATGTCACATCATATCATACAACAAGATCAATCATTCATATGATAAATAAGACTAATTTACAAAATTAATATACATCTTCATCACATAGAAAAATATGGTATGCAGTGACATAACACTCTAAGTGGTATGAGTCATCATAGGTCATGTATAATTAGTATACGATAATTCAATATGATCAATGGAAATATCATATAAATATCAAACATGTGTATAAAGGCAAGATGGCCCAATGTATAAGGTAGCTCCTATTTGTAGGGATGTCTAACATATGTGTGTCCATATCATATGAAACCTTGAATGTCCTACATCTCACTCATGTATATAGTGAAACACATGTGCATATAAAATTTTGGATATAAAAAGTGTTATATATAATAAATCATAAATAAATTATCTAAACAATTAATATATGTCATGCATAGATCATGATTTTGATTTTTTTTAATATTTTGAACTTTTTCTATATTTTTATAAGTTTTTAATTATATAATTTCACATAATCTAATTAATGATCCCATCAATGGAATTATCACATCTAGTTTTTATGTCAAAATTGGATAATGTTAGCTATCATAATTGATTAGTAACATGTATATTTGTATCATAATTTAAAAAATGATCTTGTGCTATGGCATATCCATCATGATCATCATCAACCATTTGATCCTATGTATGTTATGTAGTTCTGAGAATCATAGTACTATGTGAAATATGATGCATTAGAGGAGAATGTGCATTTTTCATTTTGAAAAATGTGAATTAACTTGTAAAACCATTATAGGATGTGATGGAGTAGATAATGGATATTGTGAATCTAGAATAACACATTGATTTAATGGGAACTAAAGTATTGGTCATACAAGAAAATATACTATATTCCTTTGAGTTAACTTAGCAGAGTGAACCCTAGTAGTTTTTTCAATTGAATGTGGCTAAGGGTCATTATGTTCTCTTCATTTAATAATGTTAATCTAAGGTTGGTGTTTGAAGTATCTATGCAACAGGGAAATAATATCTCTAGGTAATATTTATTTCTAATTGGAAATGGAAATTAAAAACTCATGAAAATAATTGAATCAAATCAAACCTATTTTTTAGAAACCAAACCCGTTCCACTGTTGGAAAATAAATCAACTTTAATATAATTACCGAAATCCAAAATTATATAATTGAAACACATGAAAGAATTTAAATTTCATAACTCAAACACACTTGTAGAATTAAAATTGTAGAAATAAAAATCACACTTTAATATAATTTATTGAAATTGAAACCACTCTTTCTTGAAATTAAAATCACATAATTCTTTAAATTATTTTTCCAAAATGAAACTAAACTACAACTAAAAGTAAATATCAAAATCTAGATATGAAAATAAGGAAAGTAACTACTTCTAATTCTATCATCACACACACACACACACACACACACACACACACACACACACACACACACACACACACACACACACACACACCACCACCACCACCACCACCACCACCACCACCACCACCACCACTACCACCACCACCACCACCTGTAGATTATACAAGAAAACAATAGTGATAAATAATTTTCTAAAATTAAAACTAAATGGAAAAAAACTTAATCATGAAATATCATAAAATTTGACTTTCTTCCTCAAGTTGAGTGGTCACTTCATCTTTGGAATATGACTAAAATAAATCAATCAAGAGCTTTATGAATGCTCTAATTCTTTATTCAATCCAACTTTTACAATCTTCAATAATCAATTTGGTGTCATCCTCCCATTTCATTCCATAACTATGAATGTGAAGGTTTTATTTATAATACATATTCAAAAACTTATTAATTAAGAATAAAAACTTAATAAATTAGTTTAGAACTTATTTATTAATCTTAACAACCTAACAAATTAGTTTACAATTTATTTAGTATTCTAGGATAACAACCTAACACATTAGTTTACAACTAATTTGTTATTCTAGACTAACAAAACTAGTTTACAACTTCCTCTATTTTGTTAGATATAAGCAAGGGTGATCAATTTTGTTTTCCTTCCAACAAATTATATTTTATTTTCCTCTTTTCCATTAATATCTCAAATGAAAAAGACTAAGATATTCATAGCATTTTTGGAAAGAAACAAAAATATTATTTTTGGAGACATCTATTTTTATAAATACTAAAAATAGATTTCATATAAATTCTTTCCAACAATAGATGGTAATCATATCTAGAGATATTTGCTTTCATGTTTCTGAAGCTAAAAATTTTTGGAGTTGATTTATGGTGATGTATATTTTTAGAAATTTATATTTATATAAATTTTATATAAAAAGACTATAATCAAAATAGTATATACAAAATATTTATAAAAATTTTCCCAAAATAATATTTCATGTATATTATGGATTAAAAGATCCAAAGCTAATTATGTGCATCTCTAGATCTATTATGATGACTTCTAGATCTTGACTTATGACCTCCAAACCTAGATTGGTGCTGCTTAAAATGACCATAATTTTTACATACATACTCAAATCAAGATGATTCATTTTTTTAAATTGATATTATTTTTTATATGAATCCAAATATGTATTCATACTTATGACAAGGGATATTCTTGATGAATTATTTTCATTTTCATTGCAACCTATCCATTTCATCCCTTCAACATATGTAATGACTTCACAGATTGCATGGATGGTTGAGAAACTCGACCAAATTTTTTGAAACCATGTAGCTTATTGAAATTCATTCTCCTCCAAGGCCACATAATTGTTTGATTTTTGATTTGTCTCCTAGAAAATTCCAACCCAAGATCGATTCTATAGGATTGTTGTACATCTCCATTTCTTATCTATGAAGCTAATGATGATCTATGGAGCTACTAATTATTTTAATATCTATCATATATCTTGGTAGATAATATTTTATGGAAATTAGGATCTCTTATAGGACTCCAAATCTACTATAAAAACTACCCCTTGATGCTCTAAACTCTACTATCTACATGGATGAGTCATTATGATCTACATATACAAGATTTGACATCTATTTCCAAAAAATCATTAGAAACCATAAATAACTTAGATTACAACGACTTATAAAGCTTAGATCAAATATATATCCTATGTTTTAATGTAAAAAATCATAAGTTCTTTACATCACATCTAAATCCACTTTGAAACTTAATCTGAGGAAAAGAAAATGACATATAAATGAGACATGATATGGTCTCATCATCTCTCCCACACTTAACTCCATGCATGTCCTCATGAATATTATTGGTTTCCTTGTATATTTATTTTTTAAATAATTTATTATAGCCATATTATATTCTATAATTCTTATCAAATCATTCATTATGTTCATATTTTTCTATGAATATTCTCAAAGGTGTTCTCTTCTCCTCTATCACACTCTTAAGCTCATGCATGTCCTCATGCATGTTTAATTTTTTTAAATGTTCACAGGTTTTTTATATTATGTTGGCCCATGATAGGGTTGTGAGTAGGAGTAGTGTATATTTTTACCTTAGTTCTATCCACTCATTTTTTATATTTTATGATCATTTTAATAATAACCTTCACTTCCATTAGTAAAAGATGTCTTTGAGAATTATTTGAGGAGATTGAATTCCTCGTTATCTAATTCATCTCATTTGTTTCTCCAAAATGTATAGTCTTAACTAAAAAATCCTAATGAACATTCTTTCGAAATCAAAAATTCATTTGACTAAGCTTTTGGAAAGAGATGTTATTACTAATTTTTAACTTTTTACTCTCTCTCTCTCCCACACTTAACATTATGCATGTCTTCATGCATGGGGATGTGTGTGTGTGTGTGTGTGTGTGTGTGTGTGTGTGTGTGTACACACACACACACACACATATATATATATATACATACATACATATACATATACATATATATATATATATATATACATATATATATATATATATGTTTATGTTTATGTATATACATATACATGTGTGTGTGTGTGTACACACACACACACACACACACACACACACACATATATATATATATGTATGTATGTATGTATGTATGTATGTATGTATGTATGTATGTATGTATGTAGACATGTATGTATGTGTATATATATGCTCTTATAAGTAAGTTAATCAAGTGGAAATTTTTATAATTAAAAAACTTAAAACTATATTTAAAGATAAAATAATGAAATAAATACTTGAATCTTACTCCTAGTTGTCCTTTCTTTCTTCATGTCAATGTAGTCAAAGTTATATAATGTTGAAAGAGATTAGATAGTTGATATCAATCATGTACAATTGTGTTGTTTTTACAGTTAGGTAAAACTTAATTTTTATGTGTAAAAGTGTCCATTTGATGGTTTTTAAGTCCCCCCCCCCTCCATTTTTTTGGCTTTGACTAGCCAACAAGCTAGTTTTATGATCAAGGCTCTTTCATCAGTAATTAGTCATCCAACATGTTAGTTTTCTAATCAATACTTTCAAAAATGTCCAAGGGTTTTCATTTTTTTTTTATTAGTTAATCCTAGGTTTTACAAGGACCTAAAAACCATTGTTCAACATGAAAATTATAAACAAAACATAAAAAAATGAAATAAGGCCACCATGGCCTATTGGACACCAAAAAGTAACCCAAACACAATAAAAAAAACTAGGCCCAACCACATATACACATCCACCTATTATATTTACTCTAATGAACTCTCTGTTTTACTACCACTCATTGGTTTCTTTGTTTTGTTGCTCAACATCCCTCTAGTTTTAACCCCATGTCGTTCCACCATGTTTTTTGCTTTATTCTATCAAGCCTCTAGCTTTTTCCACCTTTGTTTACCTTTATTTGAGTTGTAACTCCTTGGAGTGATGGTGAGGATTTAATTTCCTTTTAGAGTTCGCTCTAACTTACCCCTTTCCTCTATTTGTTTTTCCCTAATCCATTCCCTCAATTCATCAATTTCTTATTTGAATTTATTGCATTTTTATATGTATAAAACCATTTGCCTACCTAGTTTCTACAATTTTTTGTGGAAATCTGTCAGATTCTACTTGAGGCATTTCATAATCTTGGTATGGACCTTATCTCTATACCAGACCTATGCCACCTTTAATTCATGGATTTTGAAATTGGGTTTCTCCATGCCCTATTGAAACTAAAGGCTCATGCTAACTTTCTTACAATAGATTTTCTATGGGGGGGATATGGATCATGAGATTTTATTTTTTCCTTCTTCCCTCCCTCCCATGGATGACATGAGCAGGTGGAAATTTTTAAAAAATAATATGAAGATAAATTAGGAAGTTGTTATTTCTAAATCTTCTACAACATCAAAATCAATTGAAAATTTCATTTTACTCATGAATTTATCCTTTCGTGAGCTACCTTTAACAAAATTAAACCTATGTGTAAAATCATGAATAAAATTATCCCATTATGCTACAAAAGCATCATATTTAAAGTGATATTGAGGTGATATGAAGTTTCTTCTTATTTATCACGTGAATGAAGCAAATATTTTTGATAAATTCCAACATCACTAAGATGATTAATATTCATTTCCTTCCTTATATACTTGTGATTTATCTCAAAAATATATTCAATAGAGTTATCAAACAAATATGGTGTGTAATAAGAACTATACTTTATATCTTTAGATTTTTTATAACTTACTACATCGTCCATGTTCTTCTAACTTTTATGGTCAAAAAGCTTTTTAGAAGATCATTGACATTTATGCTTAGCACCACCTTCATAAGCAATTTTTGTAGGTATATTATTGCATAATTTGACCAATATTAAATCAAAATGTGTTTGTGGTTCATTTGATTCTGATTTTTCTAACAAATCAAAATACTAGGAAGACTATGTTTCAATCATGTTGTTTAGAAACCAAAGAGTGCAAATATGTGATTAGTAATACCTATAGGATACACTCAATCATCATATGTTAGTTTGAATAATCAAATAAAAATAATATTATAGCATGAGGTTAACAATTTGCACAAGATTATGGTCAGTTTGTAACATTCAATTTGGTGTCTTTCTTGCATGATTCCAAATGCCGACAAAGGTTGTTTTATTTGGTATGCATAAAAAGGATAAATTTAGAAATAATGAGAAAACTTTTCTTGTGAATGGACATGGTTTAAATATGGATTTATTTATTAGAAATGGATGACCTAAATAACTATCTTATATGGATTTGATTATTATGGTAAATTGTCGATGTAGTTTTATTTTATTTTTTAAATATGGATGAAATTTATTTCAATAGGTGGAAAAGTTATCATTTCATTATTATAGATTGATTAAGTGAGCATATTACTAAGGTTTTGTAGGGAGATAATTTATTGATAAATACTATGGGTAAGGTTACTTTGGTTTTTTATACAATCACACAACTAATTATGGTTGTGGGTGTTAGTTAAATCTAGCAACTTATGTTTTGTTAATATTAGGGTGGTGTCTATCAACAATGACCTTGATATTTTATCATTTAAACAAGTAGTTTTTGGCAATGATTTGGCCAATTTTGAGGTATGTAAATATAATAATGATAAATATAATTATAGGAAACATAATTAGATTTATATAAAAAACAACAAGAAGTCATACCTAGATTTGGTTTTAGTGGCCTTTGGTCTCTTTGAACTAAAATTAAAACTTGAATTCTTACATATTACTCTCTACATGTATTGTCACACTCAACATTATTTTTCTAATAAATGGTTAGGTCATCCTTTGTCAATTTCTCATGAAAAAATTATCTCCCTCTAAGAATTCAGTAATTATATTTTCTTTCTCCTCTACTGAAAACACAATATATGAGCTAAATTCATTAGAAGGGAAATTCATAAAAATAATATTTTTTAAAGTTAGAATTTTATTATTTTTACCAATATATATAGAAATAACACCTAAAATTTTAAGTTCATCAATAATTGTATGAAAAATAATAATTTATCTTCAACAAATAAAAAATGCAAACGTAAATATTTTATTAGCATGCCCCACATCCTCCTTTATTGTTCTAGTAGAATCATTTACAATGCTCTATTTTTTTCATCTTTGTAAGTGTAGTTGTTGTGGGCATAATTTTTCATTTTTTAATCTCCTAGATCATAACTTTAAGGGATACTATCTCTCGATTTTCAGTAATCAATTCTGTATTCCACCTTGCATTAATATTTATGGTTAAATCTCCCTTCAAAATATTCTCAGCCATTTATTTTACCTACACAAGGTTAGTCTCTCTCTTTCTTTTTTAT
>JARHVA010002408.1:1617500-1725000 GCA_037957365.1 Torreya grandis
GGCATAGTCCTTAAGACTCCATAGAAATAAATTAGTCAGTGACTTATCAGTAGATGCATAACATATTGTATGAAAGGATCAAATATTCTATTCTAGATCACCCTTACCATCATATAATGTAATCTTTGTTAGGAATGGTAAAAACAATCTAAGAAGACAAGATATGAAGATTTGGCAATAAAAACATCAGACATGAAGCTATAAATAAATGAGATGCAAATCAAGTCAAGTCAAATGATTATTTAGAATGAGATGTTAGTATAATAGGAAGCCCTTGCATAAGTAGGCAAGGCAAAATAAAGAACTAGCCTAACTAAGAAATGTGGGATAAATCTTCACATAGAACAAACTAGGAAAAATATGAAATACCTGCCTAATATAATAGCAAACATGAGAAATATATAATCTAACACCCCCCCCCTCAAGTGAAGATAAGAGTTAACAATATCAAAAAAATAAATAGTGGCATATCCATAGTATGAGTCCCAATAACTATGCCTGATAAGGTACTCATGTATAATATGTATCCATGAAATGAAGAAGGAATATGTCCTTCAAAACACCCCCAAGGACAACTTCTAAAACCCCAAGCATGTCATGCAACTCAAGGAAATGAGGTGATGTAAAAGGCTCTGTGAAGATGTATGTAACCTACTGTTGAGTTGGAATGTACTCTTAACTAATTACTCTATCCTAAATGTGTTGATAAATGAAGTACATATGTATCTCAATGTGCTTGTTTATCTAGTGCTCAACTAGGTTGCAAGATATTTGAATTATACTCTAGTTGTCACACCAAAGTATACTAAGTGAATCATAAAGGAAGCCAAAATTTATCAATAATTGATAAAGCCAAAGAACCTATTGACTCATTGTAACTATTGCCCTATACTCAACCTCTATAAATGAAAGTACAATAGCCTACTACTTCTTTCATAACAAAGTAATAGGTGAAGAACCAAGACAAAATATGTAACTATAATTAGAACACATGTCATCAAGAGAACTTTTCCAATCTAAATTAATGTATCCAACTAACTAAGTAGAACCCTTGGTGTAGTGTAATACAAAATGAGTAATGTCTCATATATATATATATATATATATATATATATATATATATATATATATATATATATATATATCTTAAAATCCTCTTGGTAGCCTACCAATGACTATCATGAGGAGAATGTGAAACCTAGATACAATCCCAACTACAAATGAAATTTTAGGATGAGTATGGGTCAAATACATAATACTCTTAACCATATGCATATACAATTTAGGATCACAAAGTAAAGAAGCACAAGTGGAAGTGAGAGTCACTCAAGAATAAAAATAAGGACTTGGCTTGAAATCATCCATGCTAAAATGTTTAAAATGATCAAGGGTATACTTGTGTTAACTCAAATAAATGTTTGTATCTAACTATAAAATATGTAAACCAAGGAATAAGTGCAAAAGACCAAGATCTATCATATCAAATTTTGCTAAAAGTGCCTATTGAATAGCTTGAATCTGAGAAGAAGAGCTACTTATGAGAAGTAAATCATCAACATACAGGACCAATATAATAATGTCCTCCCCAATACACTAGATATACATTGTGGGATTAGAGTGGTAGTGAATAACACTAGTAGAGAGAATAAAAGAATCCATCTTCTCATACCAAGACTGAGGGACCTATTTGAGATAATAAAGAGACCTCATAATTTGACAAACAAGAAAATAATCATGGACAAACCCAATAGGCTACTCCATATACATTTCCTCCTACAAATATCCATGCAAAAAGGCATTATTAATATGTATTTGATACACTAGCCAATATTGTGATGAAGTAAGATAAAGTACAAGGTGAATTGAATCCATCTTGGTAGTGGGTGTAAAAGTCTTGGAGTAGTTAATAACTTCAACATGTGAGAACCCCTTTGCAACAAGATGTGCCTTCTACTTATCCATAGACCCATCAACTGCATACTTAGTGTGGCAAATCCACTTTCACCTAACCAACTTTATTCACTTAGGAAGATGACTAAATCTCAAGTGTGATTATTCATTAAATAAGAATAATCATATATCATTTCATCATCCCACTCATGTATCCCATGAGCCTATGAAAAATATTGTGGATCCCCAGAGAATGTCTGACATAAAATTACAATACCTATAGAATGTGTACGATGATGTTGAGTGGGTAAAATATTCTATATGAAAGGTGATACCTCAAAAAATATAGTATGATCCCACTTAGGCATAGTGGTAACATTAGTGTGAGTAGGATCCTCAACCTATATGACCTCCTCAGGGGCCTCTTAAACTAGATCCACAAATAATGAATCCTCAAGAGGAGGTGATGAATCATCAAAAGAAGAAGGCATAGAAGAATATGAAGATTTATGAGATATGAAGTACTCATCAAATTGTACATGTGTTAAAAAATGAACATCATGAGTATTAGTATCTAAAATATAATAATCTCTCATGTCCTCACAATACCCTACAAAAATCAAAGGTTTGTTCTTTTTATCCAATGTTTTTATTTTGTTCTTTGGTATAAAAACCCAAGCAAGGCTCCCAAAGATATTAAAAATGAGACATCGGGCTTGGTTTTAGTCTAAGCCTCCTCTGGAGGTAAATGCTCAAGTTTTCTATGTGGTGTGCGATTCTAAATGTATTTTTCACATTTAACTACTTCTACCTAATAAATAAAAGGTAAATCTCATGAATGCATCATGTAGTTAGCCATCTCCTTTAAAGTTTGGTTCTTTCATTTTGATAACCCATTATGTTATGGAGTATGTGCAACAAAATTATGGTGAACAATACCATGAACTACCAAAAAATTAGAGAAATATCGATTGAATTACTCCCCCCCGCCATTATTTGTATGGAGTTTCTTGATGTAATTAGAAGAATGTTTCTCAACCAAATCCTTAAAGACTTTGAAGTGATAAAATATATCACTCTTGTACTTGAGAAATTAAATCTAGGTATGCCTTGATAAATTATCAATAAAGGTAAGTGCATACTTAGCTCCATTGAAATAAAGAGTAGGAAATACCATCAAATCATTGTGCACAAGATCAAATGGTGAAGAAGCTCTCATAGACATACCCTTAGGAAATGAATCTTGGTGTTGTTTCCCTAATGCACAACCAAGGCAAACTCCATCAAGACATGAAATATAGGAATACCCTATACCTTACTGTGAGTTCTCAACTCCTTCAAATATCTATAATTGAGATGTCTAAATCTCTCATGCTAAAGCCTACTCTCATAATTTGAATGAGAAAGCAAACACATCCCTAGAGGAGGAGTATAATTAAAACCCTTAAATTAATAGAGTTGAGAACTATGATCAATAACACCTTGTGAAATAAGTGTGTTTGGATCTAAAAAAGCTCAAACTTTAGCACTATGTGATGTGAAAGTCACTACATTGCCCTAACTAGAATGGAAAATCTAATAAACTAAGAGTAGATTGGTGGTGATATTTGTAGTATATAATGTATCATTGATGCAACCACCATCTAGTTGTATGTCACCCTCTCCTTTAATAGAAATAAAGGAAGAATATCTAACCTCAATGTTGAAAGTATAACTCAAACCAAAAGATACAAAGGACTCCTTAGAAGAAGTCATATGGTGTGAAGCACTAGAATCTAGAACCCAACTATCTGAAATAGGTGACTATGATCTCCAAATAACATTAAGTACTTTCATATGCTCATGAGATAGAGAATGAATGGAGATATAAATATTGTGTTTCCTAACAACATCCTCTAGGTCTTGCATTCTCTTAAAACACCTAGACTCTTCATGACCAATCCCCCCACAATAAGAACAAGATAGGTTGGACTTATTCTTAGATTTGAAAGATGATTTGGGTTTAGATGTGTTGGTGTTGGGCTTAGGTTCATTTTAAGATAGAGGAGGAGTGTTCTTCTTCTTACTCTTTATTTTTCCCTTGTTCTTAGGATGACATAATACTAATGTTTTTTGAGAGGTGGAAGACTCAAGGTGAGATAATTTGGATTCTTCCCTAGTAATTCTTTCATAAAACAACTCTATATCTAGAATTTTAAATGTGATACCTAAGGCATACATGTTAGAGAAAAAAGTAGAATAAAAAAATTGGAATGGATCACTTAACTTAGACAAAATCATGTACACACACTCTTCATATTTCTTATCTCCTCCACTCCTCTTTAACTGTGTCAAAAAATGCTTAAACTTGATGAGGTAGTCTACAATAGAGGCAAAGTCATCAAGATTGAGTGAAGTAAGCTCCACTTCAAGCTATACAGATCTCATGTGATCTACTTTCCCAAATAAACCCTTTAACTTAGCCCACATTTTTAATGGAGTATCACACCCATCCAAATGAAACAATAAACTATCACTCACATAAGTCCCTATCAAACTCATACACTCTTTAAACTTAAATTGGTGCTGAAATTTTTCAAACTCTTATGTAAATTGTGGTTGAGTTCATTCATTAAGGACCATAATCATTTGTGTTTTATGATTGTTTCCATATTAAGTATCTATGTATGGTAATTATTCATAGTCAAAGGCTCACAATGGTCGATACTAGAAGTATAAGTTATGTTAGTGAATCACCAAAGATTAAAATAATGCAAAAGGGTACATAAATTATCTTTGAGACAACCCCACAAAAGATTATATTAAGGACCCCCCCTAATTTCATACTTTGTAAAAGTAGCATCATTTTATAAAATATTTAAACCAATGGATAGATAATTGAAAACTATTAAATTTTGGAAAAAAATATAACTCAAAAATGAGTTATGGTTCAAAATTTAGAGACTTTATGAATTCTCATAAATTGGTCAAAAATAATAAAAATGCACTAGAAACAATTTTTTGTGATCAAAATGGAATTAAAGGTAGGCATCCAACCACTCATTAGAACCAAAATCAAACCACTGACTTAGAAAATCCAACCAAAGTGAAAAAATACTTTCTTGGTTACCTTGGTGTACATGTAAGTGAAAGTATCTTCCTCTTTTAAGAAAAATATAGCTTGTAAAAGAAAAAATGAAATATGAAATTGTTTAAAAGAGGATAAAAGAGTGGATAAGTGTTAAAATAGGTCTGGTAAGGGAGGTTAGTCCTACCAAATCCTAATAGAGTATTTTCCATGCACTTATCAAGTTGTATGATCTTCCTTCAACACAGTAATCCTCTTTCACAAAAGATAAAAATGAATGTTGTATTTCTTTCAATACCTTAGCACAACAGATCTTCTTTCCTTCCAACACCTTATCATAATATATACCTCAAAAATCATAGGTCTAAAAAATAACGTAGTCCTTAGACCTTCAAAAATCCAATACAGATCTAAAAGATCAAAAAATGGTGTTTGGAAATAATACACAGTCCAACATAGCCACTCAGGAATGTAAAAGACAAAAAAACTCTAATGAAGTGTAGAGGGGCACTTGGAATGTATTCTAATGTTTCACATCTCTCCAATGCATAATCAAGGTCTTTGAGAAGATTACCTTTCTTGGAGTGCCAACTTGGGGATTCCAACATCATTCCTCTTTAGTGCCTCAAAAAAACTTAGACATTTACACATTGTCTCCTCCTACGTAATTCCTTCTTTCTCCTCCCACATAGAACGTTGGTCAAAAACTCCAACACCTTGATCTTCCACACTTATCTTCTCCTTCATAGTTCTTCCTTCAACCCCTCATTGCACCTCCTCTCCTCCAACTCCTCTCCACTATAGTACTTTGAATCAGATTTCCAATGCTAAATAGAAAAATCTAATGATCTTAAGGTGTTATACATGACTAATGCCTTCATAAACTCAATTTATTTGAAACTTCAATCAAATTAGTTTGTCAAAGCTTCAATGAAAGTGCCTCTCTAACACTATTGTAGATATGGAAGAGGAAAAAAAGGTTAAGGATATATGTCAAGGGAAGTAGTAGCTTCGGCAAGGTAAGTAGATGTAAAATATCTAAAAATTCGTAAGCTTAATGGATGGTTATTACTCTCAAGGCTCTGGTACCATGTTAGGAATGGTAAAAATATTCTGAGAAGCCAAGATTTGAAGAGTTGGCAAAAAAACATCACACGTGAAGCTACAAACAAATGAGATGCAAAATAAGGTAAGTCAAATGATTATTCAGAATAAGATGCTAGTATAATAAGAATCCCTTGCATAAGTAAGAAAGGAAAAATAAATAACTAACCTAACTAAGCAATGTGTGATAAATCCTCACATAGGACAAACTAGGAAAAAGATGAAATACTTGGCTAATAGACTAGAAAATATGAGAAATGCATACTCTAACAATCTTGGGTAACACAAAACTTATTGATAAGGGATAAGTTAGGATCTCAAGAGCTATTAGATTATGTAAAAACACATGAGATTCAATGATATATCCCAATCTATAATAATTTTTTTGAAATTATAAAACCTTATTTTTAAGATCAATATCTATTCAAAAAATGTTTTGAGAATATAACATAGCAAATTGTGTATCAATAGATGGTGTGACATGAGTAGTAAACATATAATGCATGATAGTATGTTATGTAGGGATAGTCATAGTAATCTTAGGAAAACCTTTTATTTTCTCCATAACTTGGGTGGGCATCACATGTGTAGCCAAAGGTGTAGATGTATGTATTGATGGGGCATTTGTCACATCAACTTAGGCAGGGTCTATATAGAATAAAATATCCCAACCTCTCCTAAAATGGATTCACCCAACCTCTCCTAAAATGATATAGAATATCCCCAAGGTCTATATCACTAGGTCTTGGTATTGTTGGGTAACCTAGTGACTGTTGTGAAACTATTTTATTTAAAGGGGCATGTTTGAAATAAATTTAGATAAATAGGTAATGTTGATCTTATTGAATTTCTTTCTTGAAAAATCATCATTTTAAATTTATCAAGGAAATACAGCTGATGTAATAATTATTTATTTCATACATGAATTCAATAAGAAATGAATAATAATGACAAGGTTTGTAATCAAGATAAACATTTAATCACAAATTGTAAATTTTAATCTAATCTACCTACTATAACATATTTATAAAAAATATAAAAAGAGAAGGGGAAAGAGAAAGATGTGAGCATGTTTTATAGTGAAGATAAATCTGATCCATTTGGTTAAATGGCATCCATGAAATCAATATATTTTATGACCATTATGCACATAACCATAAAAAAATATGATGCAAGAGTATGAGGTATTCATCTATGAATAAATATGGACAAAATCACCATATAAATGCATAGATAATGAACAACATTATTTACAACATTTCAATTGATATATATTTACTTGAAAAATAATGTTTGGATCATGCTAGTGTAAGTATTTATTTTTCTTGAATTTTTGTTATTTGGATTATTCCTACACACATCAATTATTCCTACCCCTGAGTTATCTTGAATAGGTGTACATAGACATATGGAATTACTCTTGTTCATTATCATTTGCTAGTGGATGTTACTCTTTGATTGGTCATTTCAAACTTAGGAGTTACATGCCTATTCTTGACCTTGGTGATCATTCATGGAAGAGTTACACATTAATCTCATATTTTTACATCTATTGTGAATTATAATACATGGAGTGTGTTAGATAATTTATCTTTTTTTTATGCAATATTATTATTTTGGTTTTTGCTCACAATAATGTCCATGCAATTGTTCTACTCTTGCTTAATAAATATGTGCATTTGATTGAACTAGAGATCTTGGATAATGCGTTGACATAGTATTGGAGTGTTAATCTATTATATTAATTAATCAGTTTTACATTTATTATTAAAGTTTAAAATCTTTTGTTTATTATTTATAAAATAGGGTTGTCTAACTATCTCATTCAGCTTATCTAATATGCCCTTTTTGTGGTTGAGTTTAACATTGGATTTGAGTGGTTTTATGACATAAATTCTAATGGAAAATTTAATATTTCTAAGTCCTCATGTATACCTTTATTTAATATTCCATTGAAAAAATAGTCTTTGTAGAGGTTTTTTTTGTTGGTTATAGAGTTTGTTTGTTGGGATCTTCCATGGTATCTTTGAAATCCTTGTTTGAAGCCATGTGGTCATTCAGGTTGCTATCAGTTATTTTTCCCATTTTAGACCTAAGTCTACCTCATACATGTTGTTTTAGAGTCTCCTTAAAGGAAAATAAATACCTACATTAACACCCCCTATAATCATAACTTAGGTGGATAGAAGAAAATTGATAACCTAACAAGCCTTCTTGAGAAAAATAATAAAGGTGTTCTTGAGTCTATCAAACCATCTTCATCAACTTCAAAACCCTTCAAGGAAAATCATAATGGTAAATAAAATCAAAAATAAAAAGGTGAGAAGAAAGTGAAAGGTAGGTCCCAATTTATAGTTGTACCTATAACTCCTACATGGGCCATTGACTCTAGTGCATCACATCACATGGCTTATTCATATATTGAGTTCACTTCCTTGGGAATATGTGACATGTTCATCATTAATTTGGGTGATGACACTTATACATAGGTTTTTAGGAGAGGGTCTATTGAAGTGAGTAGAGGAATGTTCAATAATGTTCTAAGTATTCCCTCACTTTCAACTAATCTCATATCAATTTACTAGATTGCTCACCATGGTCTAGGTATATGAGTTGAGTTCAATATACATTTAGTGTATCTCATAGAACTACACATTGATGCTATATGAAATCATAAATGCATTAGATCCACAAATCAATCCTAGCTCAAAGAATATAGATCCTACTTATACTTTTAATTGGGGATACATTAGATAATCAGGAACATGATCAATACAGATCCACTAGACCCAATTAGGGGATCTCTTACCATAATAAAATCACTAGGGAGGGTTCTAAAGCCTCTAATCAAGAAAAACTACACAATAATATTAACTAAATTCTATGTTTTCATATTCACTATACTAATAACAAGTAAAGCAAATAAATCTAATTTAGTGATCGCCAAAGCTTATGGCATAAAGTGGGATAATAAAAAATAAATGTAAACATGCATAGAAGACATATAATCATGTTAATGTATAAAAAATCCTAATGCATGAAATATAAGTACAAATGCATATCTATCTTTTATTACAAAGCAATAATAAAGATAAGAATACTTACCTTTGAAGATGAACCCACTGAGCCTTAATCTCTCCCTTAGCCAAGGTGATTTGTAAGAGATTTTTATGGTATGTAAGGATGATAAGGATAAATCATATCCATGATACACAAACTATCAATGTATCTAAAAGACTTTTCCATAATACAAGATCTATATCTCCAAATAAATTATAAAACCCTAAGATTTTTCATCAAGTAGAATGGTGTATAATTAGATGCGTATATAGGTGGATTTAAACCTAGACCCTTCCAAAAAAATTAGGTGTCAGGGTTGACCTAATAGATCTATTATCATTATTGACAAAATATCACTTGGATATGGGCTAGTTAGGCCAAGATCTGACCTAGACCCTAAATAAGTTTTGCCAATAAGAGTACAAGGTCGACCTAGTCAACCTAGTCATGTAAATTATCAAAAGGGATTTTAGGTTAGAAAAAGGGCTAATGAATATGGAAAATGACTGGAATAATGTGTAAAAGAGAAGAAAAAGCTTAGGGTAATGGTTTTTATGAGATAAGTGTGTAGATAACAAGTGGTAAAAATAAAAACAATCTTGTGAAGCACTAATGATCTGCCCAACCCTTTCCTGACCCCTTAAGATATGCACTCAGAGAGATTGAAACTCAATGGGTTTCTAAAATATAGAGAGCATCAGTAATTAATAAAAGTCTGAAAATATTATGTGTATACATATGCCCCACTCGAATATCACCATGTGTCATGTAAGTGTAACATGGGATGGTACTTTGAGAATAGAACATGATGACACATAACATTGATGCTAATTAAAGTGAAATAAGGAGAAAATAAGATAAATGAAAGGATAGAATTTAAAAACACATACCTTTACTTACCTCAGTGTTATAGATAAAGATTAAATTATAATAGATGTGAAGGCATCCAATGTGAAGAACATTAGGTAAACCTAAAGAGAGTAGTGTAAAAAGAGAGAAAAAACAAAAAAATACAATATAGGCATATAATAGTGGAAAGGATTCTCTATGATGTCAAGATTCCATAACTTTTTATGATTCAAAAAAAGAATATGTAAAAATAAAGATATGATCAAAACAAGGAATCTGACAATAAATATTTGAAGGGTAAATAACTATGAATATTAACTTTAAATAGGGTGAAAAATAATTCATTTGTTATTGTTTAACTATTTTGAGATAAAAATAGAGCTTTAAGAGACCTAGCAAAAGCCTAGAGAGACAAGATGGTGATGAGATGATATCTGAGATGAGAACGATGCCTAGCAGTCACAGTGAGTGCATCACGAGTAAGCAACTAAAAATTTCAAATTTATTTTGAGTATTTTATTTGAAATTGAGTATTTTATATAACTTTTAAAATTAGACCATATCTAGATACTAAAATGAAATTTAGGAAAGTTTGAGAGATATTATATGTCAAATGGGGTACTAGGTTGAAATGGATAGAGTAATAAATGTTGAAGGCATTTATTACAATGGGTTAAAGAGTCAGTAGTTTGAAAGAATTAGGTCAACCCAATCAACCTAATAGGTAAAAAATGAAGTTTTAAAAGGGATGACCTAGTAGGTCTTGGCCAATTTAGTTGGTTGGTGAAAAGTTTTGACTTAGTACCCATGTCCAACTTAGTTTTTTAAGTCAAAAATCCAACATAGTAATATAGGGGGGAAATGAAATGGCTAACTTAGTTTTTTTAAGGCTAAGTGGTTGACCTAGTACTATAAGATTAACTTAGTTAGTTACTAAGTGGTTGATATAGTATTGAAATGAGGGGAAATTGTTGATATAGTAATTTTAAGGCCTAGGGTATCCAATTAAGTACTAAAATGGCCAAATAAGCTAAAAATAGGTCAAATTGATAACAAATAAATTAAGGCAAATTAGGTTTATTTATGTGAGTTTTTAAAAGAATGTATTTTAAATATAAGTGACATAGAGGTCTAATACATCTTTTTTTTGTTTGAATTTTATAAGGACATCTGATATTTTAGTGATTGGTAGATGTGTCATGGTTACCAAATCTATTGGAGTGCTTGATAGATGTAAACAAAGTTATAATGGTTGTGTTAGGCTTGGGAGGCATCATGGAGATGTAGTGGATTCCATTGAGTATTGTTCTAATGGTCATGTTCCTAAGAGCCTATGAATGCTTGACCAATACTTTTAGATGGGTCATGTATGGGGATACCATAGAGGTTGATATCACATTAAATTGTGTCCATGCATTACTTGGACTTCTTATGGGGAGATACCAAATGATTAGGAGGAGAGGCAAAAATTAACCTGATGGGTGACTTATTTAGATAAGATTTACCTAGGACTAAGGGTGAGTCTATTTGATGTCTATATTGCCCAAATTATGATATCCAAGAGTTTATGATAGCATGAGTGTTGTGTCATAATTTAGATGGCAAGGTACTACTATATGTGATAGCCTTGTGTCAATCAATATTAGAGCAAGGGGCACTCTATGACTTAGGTTCTATCATTTGTATTTAGCTCATGTATAATATGTATGGGATGCTATCTAAAGGGTATAATAACATGGGTCTATTGGTATTCCAGAGTTCCTAGATATATAATAGGTTCCTAATGTATCATTCAGTTGGGTTGTCCCATATGGTAGATGATCAGTTACCTTGGGTTTTGAGATGGAGATAGGATCAAGTGGCATGGGTCATGCCCATAATATATATGGTCACATGAGGATATATTATATGGTAACCTTATTCACACATTCTAATAGTTTAGTTGAGTTGGGTAATGGTAGTACCAAGGTAAGCATGAGTGTGGATCATGGGCTACTACACCTATGGGTAGAGTCACATCTAGTGGAACACTTGCCAAGATAGTTAGGACTCCCTCACCTAGTGGATCCTATAGGGGTGCCTACATTTTGGGCATGGCATGTGAGATAGTCAAGGAGGAGTGGAGGTGGAAGAGGAGAACTAGTCATGAGACTAGAGATCAGACTATGGTGTAAGAGACCATGGATTGGTCAATCCCAATAGCTAATAGCTAGAGAGGGCATGAATGTCGATGAAAGAGTGTCATAGGTACCATAGGTAGCACCATATTAGGAAGAGTAGTGATGACCTTGATCACACCACCAACAAATATGTTAGTAATATAAGAGAGCATAGAGGGTGGTTATCCAGGATGACCCATCAGTCAGCCCAAGGTAGAATTGGTCTATAGAGGTACCATTGAGGCAAGGTTTGGGACATGTATGGGTGCTAACCCCAAGGTTTGTTTTGATTAGGAGGCATCCCATATATAAGGTACTTAGAGGATGAGCCAATGGAGATATTTTGCTTGGTAGACAACTAGATAGAGAGATGGTGATTGGTAATGCCAGGATAGGTAATAAATGGTTGTAATTTTTAGGTTTTCATTAAGATAAAATACTAATTGTATAATATTTGATTGATTATAGATAGATAGGTTTTGAGATATATATATATATATATAGGTAATAAATGGTTGTAATTTTTAGGTTTTCATTAAGATAAAATACTAATTGTATAATACTTGATTGATTATAGATAGATAGGTTTTGAGATATATATATAAACTAATATCTATCTAGTTTGAATTTTATATATCTTATGAATGAGGAGGCTAGATGGGGATCTTTGGTGATGGGATCACTCCATGATATTCTAAATGGGGTGTTGATGCTATATAACCCTACCACATTAGATGATCCTATGGTACCATCTACCCCAACTCAGGAAAGTTGGTTCATACTAGTAGGAGAGTCTATGAGGTAGCTACAAGCATGAAAATATGGTCTACATCTATTGGTATGGGTGGAAGTGGGAGAGGCACAATCATGGTAGGCCTTTTCTCAAGAAAAAGCACACATTTGGCTACCATTATTTAGCTAGGATAGGTACAGTCCTAAGTGGCCAACCTCTAGGGACAAGTAGTAGGCTTGAGATATTGGACATCCTCATTGAAAGATACTATTCAAAGGATATTATTTTAGACATCTATGGACATCATGGCTAGGCCATGAGATAGACATGATAGAGCCTAAACTTAGATTTAGAGTAATGTATTTTTGCATTTTTTATCAGAAACACATGATATGTATAGATATATTATATTTAAATAATTAGATGTTAATCTTATGTGTTTGTATTATGATTGTGGTTGTGGATGCATGGATATATTTATTTCTATCACATGTATTTTTCTATTATTGTATATGTTATAGGAAATATATGTGTTGTGTTTTCTTTTCTAGAATTATGTAGGGTATATACATCGTTAAAAAGAAATAGGCAAAAAGGCTTGGTAAAGTATAATTAATCAAAAATAAATGTACTACACATTATTTTTCATTGAGAAATGTGTAATAAAAAATATGACTAAGTATAATAAACCAAAAAATGGTAGACAAGAGAGTAAAAAATTGTTTTTAAACCATGAGAAAGAGTGGTGCCAAAATAAAACCAAGTAAAATCACACTAAATCACATTGGGAAGTATGAAAATAATGTTTTAAAATGGAAACCACATGAAAGACTAATGGTATAAAAACAAATAAATTAAGTCAATCAATCATACTAAATCACATTAGGAATATAAAAGAGAAACAAAATTGCCAAAATGGTCTAAAATTTAATCATTCTAATTCAAGTTGGGAAGTATGAAAATTTTAAGAAAAGTGGTTGGATTCTTACATGAAATTAAAAAATAAGAAGATAAAAGTGAAAGATTAATGAAGTAAGCATAAAACATACTAAATCAAGATGGGAAGTATGCCAATGATGTGTAATTCATAATCAATCACATCTTATCTCATATGTGACACACGTAATTTCATTGTGACTTGGATTATTGGAAATTTTTGTGAGGAAGGCCAAGTCATATCCATGGTCTTACACTACAACTCACAAACGGGACACCAATAAGGTGGAAATAATGTGAAAATATGGTAAAATGGGATGTTTGGAATGGTAATGTGAAAATTTTGGTAATTTTTTAGGAAGGTCAGGTCCTATCCATAGTCTTACAATGTAACTCACAAATGGAATAGCTAGGGTAGTGATCAATGAACATAATAATATTTATTAAAAAGAAATATTTGGATTATAGGGAGTGAAAAAGGGAATGTAAGAAGTATAATGTAGGCATGTTAGGATAATAAATTAGGAGATATGAGGCATACTAAGGACATGAGAAGACACTAAGTGACTAGTGATCATCAATATACAAAGGATACATGTTCACTATAAATATAAAGTTGTGTAACAAAATAAGTGTGCTACTAAGATCAACTCTTGTAGGTAGTTTTAAATAAGAAAATTAAAATTAAACTACCTTCTTATGATGTGTTCCCCATTCCTCAAGACCCATTATAGAGTTTTTGATCTACTGTGAAGATTGGATATTTGCGTGAGAAAGTAGGTAGCACTAAAATATTTTTTTGTTTTGTGTTATCCTTTTCTAATCTACTAGCCTACCACACCTCAATAGACCTTGACTCTCTTATGAGGCCAATTGTAGAGTTTGATCTTTGATTAGAGAAAGGATATATGCTAAGAGTTAGGTTGATTAGAGAAAGGATATGTGCTAGGAGTTTGATCTAAATGTTGCCTTTTAGATCATTGACTTTTGTTAAATGATTTGGATTTTGCATATTTTTATGGCTTTTATAATTCCTCCTTCATACAGATTTTAAATGAACAATCATGAGAGATAAATTGATACACATGAATGAGATTTAGGCTTTTGATAAAGGAAGGTAAGTATCTAAATACAAAATTGAATATAACACTTAGGCTAAATTATGAAGTAGCATGTTATCTCAAGTCTCAACCATGTGTATGCTTAGTTTTCAAAATGGAATAAGGGGAACAAGGGGAGATCCAAAGTGGACTGGTAAAAGGAGATTATAATGAGATGAAATGTTTTCTAACTAATCACATGGTAAATAAAAAATGACTAAAGGAAGTAAGGTTTGCATAACCAAGTCACAATAACAATTATCCATGTTTATACAGATAAGATAGAAAACAATCATGAAAAATAACAATGGAGTTATAAGAAAATGAATGTGAGAAGAAAAAGAATGCAATTATGAAAAAGAGTCCATAAGAGAACATAATGACATAATAAGTAATATAAAGTGTGAAATTAATGTCACCATGTAAGATAGATAAAAATTTGACACAGTATCAAATGATATAAAATAGATAAATGTAAAGTTGAAGCACACATCCAATCTAAATGAAAATATAAGAACACTATGCATGTGTTCATAATTACTAATAAATTTGTCTTCATAGATTATTCATAACATCTGGTAATTATCTATGAAGTTGAAATTGGATTGTAGATAAATTTTAATCGATCTTCAAGGAAAGCTAAGAAAATACTTCACATTGAATCTCCTTAAAAGAAAAGGTAGGAATGCTTGAAGTATCATGCTGATGAGGGATATCATGCAGGGGATGCTCAAGAAAATGCATGGGAGTGGTTTCTATAGAGATGAAGGGTTCACTGAAGGGTAAGGTGCCACTAGTGAGGGAATTATAGGTGGAAAAAGATCCATAGGTGAGTGAAAGTCCATGGTGAAGGACTCACAGGTGGAGGAACATTAGGTGGATACGGGACCATAGGAGGTGGAGCTACTTGGGAAGAAGGGGGATCCTTATTTTTAGAGTGACCTATGATAATAAGGGTATAAGGTGAAAGAATGGCTAGGAGGTGATATTTGAGTTTCTAATAAAGGATGAGGTAATGATCAGTGTGATGTGTGCCACATTTGTGCCATAGATAATATACCTCTCCATACTTAGGAAGATACTCAGGTAATACTTTTGTGGGAGGTATAGCCTTGTTTGAGGTTTGAGGAGTAGTGGGATGCAAGGTGTTGATATATTATTATAAATTTTGAAAATACATGGAGGAATGGTTATCTATGTTTTGGAAGCAATATATATGCCTATGAGTAGTCTTGGTAGGTGTGTTTATAGGACGAGTGGAAATAGAAGCCGAGGAATCTTGGCATAACAAAAAGTCTATATTCTAGTGATTGGTAAATTTATAAATGCCATAATAAGTCTAATCATCCTATTTTGTGGGTGAAGGAGCCAGATATGATAAAGGGAACAAACCATCACAAAGAGAAGGTAGGGCTAGTGGATAAGCTAGATAAAGATCAACTAAAAGATAAATAGGATCAAGATCAAGAAGAGACTCAACTAAAGTGGGAATATATTATAAACTAATATCTAATAAGGGATGGGTGGGGTATATATAAGGTTGAAGGAAAGTCACAAATATCTCAGGGATAAGTAGGCTATAGGGGTCATGGTATCTAACAAAGTGATAGGGACCAATCATAGTATGATCCATAAGCATACTCCTACAAGGTTATTCAAAAAATAGAGGTGTGTGTACCATATCTACCCTATGATATAGAGGAAAAATACTAAAATTAGGAAAAATATAGGATGGAAAACTATAAGATATACTAAAAGACTGAAGTAAAGAAGAATGATAAAAAATAATTTTAGCATCTCAGGCCTGAACTAGACATCCTAATAATGGATCATCTAAGGCATATCCATCATTATAATCAAGTGTATTAATATCAATGGAATAGGTAGGGATGACCTTATCATCCAATGTGGTTTGATTAATAGCATGTTGAGTCTTAGTTCAGACAATGGGAATGTCATCACAAGGTAGTTGATAAGAATGAGGTTGCAAAGTGGGAAGTTGAGAGATGAGGTGAGGTGAGAGATCTAAAGTTTTAATATTGAGATTGATCTCATTAGGCTCATCATTATCAGAATATAGGAGGTTACATGGTATATTCCCAATGAGTTTAGGATGACCATTATAACCTTTGGTGGAATTGATAGGAAATTTAAACCATTAAGATTCATGAGATAGAATGCTTGGCAAGGGTTCAAGGGTAGCAATATTGAATACACATGGTCTTGGAATTGTTCAAAATTCCAAAGGTTTATGTCACCTTGGATCTTATATATGGCTCCATTGTGAAGAAATTTGACACATTCACAAGTAGAAGAGGCAACTACCCTCATGAGATGAGTGCATGGCCTACCAAGTAAAATTTTATAGGATATAGGAAAGTTGAAAATCATCACCTTCATGTAAATGGTGATAGGTTGGATGATAATGGGGAGTCACACACAACATAAAGGAGGAATTTGCTTTCAATCTTATTCTTGACATATCCTATGTATGGATTCAAGATTAAATTCAAAATATTCAAGGGTTTTTATAAAATCAAGAGAGGTAACACAAGTGTCAAAACTCTCATCAATCAAGGCATACCTAACTTAGATATCACCAATTTGGACATTGATATAAAGATGAGGATCATTCATATGAAGTAGAATATCATCAAGGATCATAGAAATAATAGGGAATTTAAGGGAAAGAGAAGTATCCATTGTTTAATCAACATGTATGGACATCTCTTCGCATTATTATAAAATGTTATCTTCTTATCTAAATAAGTCGGATTCACATCTTTCTAGGGGAGGATGAGGGATATTCATTTTGAACAAAAGTTGAATAATATGTTTATAATGATGAGAAGAGGTCCACATAATTTTGAGAAATGGGATTTGAAATGGAAGGTTGGTAAGCTCTATGATAGGATCCCACTCACCATAACCCATAAGAGGACTTTTAAAAAGAGGTGCATAGTGTTGAATGAGGTCCTCTAAAGGATTAGATAAATTACATGTGAATTTATGTTGTTAAGAGGTGTAAGGTTTAATTAGAGGACAATTTTGTTGATAGTCTTGAGAAAATGGGGTCATTAATATAGGTCTAGTTTGAGAAAAAGTGTTGATAGAAGTGTGAGTAAATTTGGTGATATGTAAATAGGCTAGAGTGATGGTAAAAATGATATGAGAAGTGTTATCTAAGGGATTTGTTTCATTTTTCTCATCAAAATATAAGAGGTCTTCTTTCCCCAACTTAGTTAAGTGAGTTGGAGAGTAATCTTGGATAACACAAAATGTGTGAGATAATTGAGGTGTGTGGATGGGTTGATGATCAATAAAAGTAACAATCATTCTCATATTAGTCATATTGACCACATTATCTTCAGAAGTTAGGTCAAGAATACTATCAACATTGATGGTATAAGGGGTAGGTTTTTCTTGGTAATATTGGTGATTTGGAAGAGGAACTTTATAGATGGCCAAATGAATATTAGCTTGATTCAAAGCTTGAGATTTAGTTTGTGTTTCATGGGATTCAAAAGTAATGTCATAGGCTTGTTGGAATTTATGAATGATAAAATCATGGTTTATATTGGGACCAAGAAGGAAATCCATATCTAAATTATGAAGTTGCCTATAAGTCTCATGAGAATGACCCCAACTAGCATGAAACCAATAAAATTTATTGGGATCAAACCAAGATTTCATAAGATGAGTGGGATCAAGTTCTTGTGTGAGAAGCCTTGGTAGACACTTTTATAATTCTACTAGGGATAAAGGTTTTAATGAAAATTTATGTTTTTGTTGAAGATAAATGAGGATTGGTGATGTGGTTAGGAAGGGAAGCTTATTCTGACATTTGGTTAGGAACAACATCTTGAATAGTATGAATGGTATCATAAGATTCAGTGACACCATCATTATTAGTGTGATGATTATTATTCTTGAGTAACTTGCAAGTACCCATAAAAGGTTGGGATGGATTGAATCGATGCATAATTAAATCTTAACACTTTGCTTGATCAACAGTCTCTTCCAAAGTACATGGAGAGAGATTCTAGACCTGATATTGTAACTTTGGAAAAAGAGAATTGGTAAAGAGATGAAAGAGGTTGTCATCTAGCATATTATGTTCACATTTGTTAGATAAGGTCTTCCATCATTTAATGAAATCTTGGGTTGTTTTAGTTTTAAGTTGCTTACAATTTATAAAATGGGCCAAGGTATTCTCAGAGAGATTACTAGTTTGGAACTCTTGTACTATAGCATTTACTAAATCTTCCAAACTAGTAATAGAATGATATTTGAGTTGGTTATACCAATATAAAGCATCACATGTGATATTTTTTTCTAATATCTTGGTAGTGGAAAAGGTATTTAATTTTACCCAATCTTTATAAATATTTATAAATGTTTTTAAATAAAGAGTAGGATCAGTTGACCCATTATAATAAATGGTAGTGTTGATACCTCCTATATCGATATTAGCAATTTGAGATGTAAAAGGCTCATTTTGAATATGCTTTATTATATTATTAAAAATAAGAGGTTGATGGATAATATTAACATGGGAATCCCTATGAGGAGGTGGGGAAAGATTTTGATTATGCATGCCTCATGGAATCTATTAAGGGTGGGTTTGAAGATGGATAAGATGATTTTGTATTTGCATCATTTGATTTTCATTGTTATCTTGGAAATAATTCATTTGATTAAGAGTTTTTAATAGTATTTTATGTGTTTAAGTTGAATTTTTAGTATTTTTTAAAGTATTAGAAATTGTATTAGTGGCTTATGTACCATTATGGGTGTTAGTAAGAGCTTGAGAAGAACTATTATTAAGTGAGGCCCTAGTGACATAATTTTCATGTGTGGTAAAATATGTATTAGTAGAGGGATGAGAAAAATCATCACTAGAGTCATGATTACCTTAGGTAGAAAATAATGCACTAGTTGAATAATTGAGAAGAGTTGGTCTTGGAAGAGGCCCACTAGATATAGAACTCGCCATGTTAGTAGAGATACTAGGTATGGAGGTAGAGGAATTCAAAGAGGAAGAAATCATGATATGATAAAGGGTCAAAATAGAGGGAAGACGCTGACAAGAAAAAAAAGATAGTATCCCCAAATCCATGTGATAACATGGGAGAAGGTAAATGGGGCTCCTCGACTTGACTACTTAGCATGAGATGGTAAATAGTAAAAATATCATTTCCTTGATGTTGAGGAAACTCATTGATAAAGAAGAGCATTTCTGGTGTATATTATAATCTGGGTTGATCTTCAAGTGATAAGAGAGGATTGTGAAGTGAAGAATGAGGAGGGGTCTCATAGTTTGTAGTGTGAGTGGCTATATGCACATTACTTTCATCTAGGATAGGAGCCATAAGTTGCTTATGGGAGAACCTATTAGGTTTGTCAAGACTCATTATATCTATTTAATTCAACTTAGTGTTGTCTTCAAATAGGAAGTTCATGATGAAGGATAGAGATTAGGTAAGGTAAGGTTGATGTAAAATCAAGGAGATATGAAGGGATAAATAAGAGTACAGAGTCAATAAGGTCAACCTAGTACTAAAAATAGGGTATGAAAACTAAGCCAACAAAGATACAAAGTTGACCAAGTCAACCTAATAATATAACCTTGGATAAAAGGTAGCCTAATAAGGATACAGAGTTGACTAGGTCAATTTAGTACTGTAACCTAAAAGGTAGAAATGAGTACTAGATCAACCAGATCGACTCAGTACTATAGTCAGGGGAAAAGATAGTCTGTAAGAGACTATGATGAACAAAATGATAGTTTATTAAAAATAGGGAAAAAATTTCAATGTACTTTAAAATAATAAATGAAATCAAACACACAAATAATTGGATTAATGAGAATGATCTAATTAGGTCACATAACACAAAACCTTACACCAACACTAGCCAATGTAAGTTTTTGTAATACAACATATAATGAGTAGAGATCAAGTAGTCAATTGAAAATTAAATGCTAAGTAAGTGGTCATCCTAAATGTTATAATTATTATAAAGTGTTATTTTAAGTTTGATAGGGAAGTTGGCTAAAAGTAGGGAACTAGAAAGCAATCTATGGATGGTTTTAGGGTGTTTAGGTTGAAATGGATCTATGTTGGCAATGGTACTAGCTTGGTATTAGGACTTACCCCCTCACTTCACAATCTCACAATGATAAGGGTGTCAAGTGATTTATCAATATATACCACTAACCACATGTTTATACTTGTCTAGAAAACCAAGTCGGCTTCCCCCTTAGTGATGAAATCCAAGTAGGTAGGCCTTGGGTAAACAAATGTTTAAATGAATTTTGAAATTATGTGATTTGCTAGTGTGTGAAAGAAAGAGAAAAATAGTGAAGCTAAATGGTATATTAAAAAACCACCTAATTAGACTATGTGATCTATTCTAAGCATGCAAACAACTAAAAGTGAAAGTGTGAATTAATGACTTGCATATAATTGTTAATTCCCAATTTAAGCACATTAAAAAGTTAGTTTAGATGATAGTGTATGAAAACATTACAGATTAGAGTTGGCAAGATCACTATTATACTACAAAAAAAAGAGTCCTTAAGAACTAAGTCAACTAGGTCAACCTAGTCTTTTAGATAGAATACAGAACTAGGTCAACCAAGACAACCTAGTTTGTTGTAGGATTATAGTTTTGAAGACTAAAAAAATTACAAAATAGAACTATAAGGAAAAACTAAATTGAAAGAGAGAGAAAGGAACCTTGGTGTATTAAAAGATGCTAGGAACTATGAAATTTTTGTTGAAATGTATTGAATGTTGATTTCAAGTTCTGCCAACTATGTCGACTGAGTCAACTTAGTTCTCTAATTCCCTATTTTTTGAAGCCTGTTAAGATGATTATATTGGCCTAATCAACTTGTTTTGTTATTTGGAAGCTTATTGTGATACTAAGTCAACTTGAATCACTTAGTTTATTTTTATAGAGCTGAATAAGAGACTAAGTCAACCTATTCGACATAGTCTATTATCTAGAATAGACTAAGATTATTGTGTCAACATATGCGATCCAGTAACCTATATTTAATGAATACATGTATAAAAATAATACAGTCATTTTGATTCAATTATGTGTTAAACCTGCATATAGAAGTTAGAAACTATACTAGCCTAATTGACCTAGTATTGCAAATATAGAAAAATACTAAAATGATAAAAATGAAAAACATGAAAGAAAACCTAAAAGGGTTAAATTCACATCAATTTCACCAGAATGTATGCAATCATAAATGTATCAGATCCAAAAACTAACCCTATCTCAGATAAAATAGATCCTAGTTACACTTTTAATTGGGGATATATTAGATAATCAGGGACATCACCAATACGGATCCACTAAACCTAATTAGGGTATCTCTTACCATAATAAGATCAATAGGGATAGTTTCAAAGCCTCTAGTCAAGAAAAATTATGCAATAACCCTAACGAAGTCCTATGTTTTCATATTTTATACTAATAACAAGTAAATCAAATAAATCTAATATAGTTCTCACCAAAGTTTGTGGCATAAAGTGGGGTAATAAATAACAAAATTAAACATGTATATAATACATATATTCATGTCAATGTATACAAAATCCTAATACATGGAAGATAAGTGCAAAAGCATGTCTATCTACTCTTACAAAGGAGGAACAAAGTTAGGAATACTTACCCTTGAATATAAACCCACCAAGCCTCAATCTCTCCCTTGGCCAAGGTGATTCACAAGAGGTTGTTATGTTATGTAAGGATGACAAGGATAAATCAACTTATCAATGCATCTAAAATACTTCTCCATAAGACAAAATCTATATCTCTAAATAAAGTATGAAACTCTAAGCTTACTCCTCAAGTAGAATGGTAGATAATCAGATATGTAATATCTCTTACTTATTCTCTTCTCTAAATAATGGAAAAATTATTATGTATATATAGGTGGATTTAACTCTAGACCCTTCTGAAAGTTTCAATCAATAGGGTCAACCCAATCAACCTAGTATCATTATTGGCAAAAACTCACTAGGTCATAGGCTAGGTCAGCTAAGAGCCAACCTAGACCCTAAATAAGTTTTGCCAATAGGAGTACAAGGTCGACCCAGTAAACCTAGTTATGTAAATTTTAAAAAGGGGTTTTAGGTTAGAAAAGGGGATAATGAAGGTGGAAAATCACTAGAGGAATGTGCAAAAGAGAAGAACAAGATTAGGGGAATGGTTTTTAGGAGACAAGTATGTAGATAAAAAGTGGGAAAAGGGAAAAAAATCTTATGAAGCACCAATTTATAGTCTACCCCTTTCTTGATGCACCCCTTAAGGTGTGTACTTAGTGAGATTGAGACTTGATGGGTTATTGCAAGACAGAGAGCATCAGTAATTGATAAAAGTTTGAAAATATTATGTGTATATAGATATTATATTGGTAATGGGACTAGTCAATAATTAGACTCAATTGTATACCATTTTCATACTTTGTCCCTAACTCCTTTTAGATTCATATTCATCAAACTCACCTAGAGTAATGATGTTTATGAACCTGAGCTCATATCAAATATTGAGGACTCTTCATTTAGCACATATCACTATAGTAATGATGTGGACACACTTCCACCATCTCCTTATCACCTTCTAGATATTGAGTATTTACTTCTTGGTTCACCTAATTTTAGTCCACTTCAGATATTATAGGAAGTACATTGATTAAGGAATCATTAAACATTGGGTAGTCTTCTACATAGTTACAGGTCATTCCAGATTTTTTATTTGCCTTTGCTTTAAATACATCATCATTTCATGAATCAATTATCCCATCTACTATGCATGGGGATCATATTTCCTTATATAGTTACCACACCTTGGTTTGATATCCAGTAGGCACTTGGTAGACACATTCACTATTCCATGATGATCCATTCTTCACTATATCTACTACCAATCCATTGTCACTCTAGATAGATCATTTATAAGATACAGGGTGGCTATAGGTAATTGTAGTTTATAGTGGGGATTTTTAGCCATCTCTTCTTGTTTTTTTATCTTTTTTTATGGGGTGGAGTTTTCACCTATGGGTTTTATCCTTTTCACTACTTTATGAGAGTTGCTTTGTATATGTACTTCATTAGGCCTTGTTATCGATACCCATTTATTCTACCCACCTAAGTTATGCTTACAAGGGGGTGTTAGTGTAGGTATTTATTTTCCTTGTATTTTGTTTTTTGATTATTCCTACACAAATGGGATATTCCTATACTTTATTTATCTTTCTTAGGTGTACTTAGACATAGGGAGTTACTCTTTTGCATTATCATTGGCTAGTGGATGTTACTCTTTAATTGGTCATTTTAGAATTAGGACTTACATGATTATTAATGTAATTTATTATCATTCATGGAATATTTACATGTTTATCTCCTATTTTTACATATCTATGTGAGCTATTCTACATGGAGTGTATTGGATGATTTGTCTTATTTTTGTGTAATATTCTCATTCTAGTTTTTGTTCACAATAATGTCTATGCAATTATTCTACTCTTTCTTAATAAATATTTGCATTTTATTAAACCATATATTACAAATATAAAATGCTTTGATGTATCCATCATAATAAATATAATTATAAAAAATTCTTCATAATAACATTACTTGTAAGAAAAACTAACTAGGAAAGCAAAAAATTGTAGGAAATAAGTCTCTGGTCTTTTACACTATTTTATAATAAAAAATAGTTATCCCCTAACTCATTATTATTATTATTATTGGATTTAAATATAACTCAACCAACATATGGGGAAAAACCCTCCAATCATGAAGTGGGTAAAAATATTCAATGCATGGGTCAAGATCAAAGTACCATATTTAATGTGCAAATAGATCATCTCAAGGCAATAAATGTCATGAATAAGACAAAAACTCCTCATTAAATTATAGTAACAATGCACTAGTGAAAATTTTTAATTCTCTATGTGTTAATATCTAAGACAACAATGCCTCCTTTGAATGCACCATTTTTCCATTAACTATTGGTAGCAAGGTTGTATTGGAATAATTCATTATTCCAATTTGCATAGGTTCAATTCAAATATCTTGGATTATATTTGTATTAAATGTTGAAGAAAACTTTATATTGAATATGTTAAAACTCCTCTTGATAATTGACCATACACTTTACTATGTTGATCATGTCTAATTAAGGAATTTCTTTTTCTTATTATGAGCTTCATTCACATGATCCTGATGTGCACACCATTATCTAACTTAGATCAATGCCACTGTCCAATATTTATTGAACTCTATATATCCTTAATCATTATTGTAGTAGGTGAACAAATATAATTATATTTTATAAATCAATTTGGACACATAATCAATCTCAATATTTAATGGGCAAGATAGGCAATATGGATGTCAAATCTATGATTTGATCAAACTGACATGGAAGCCCACATGCCTTTTAATTTCTAGAAAGTGTTAGATGTTTGTTTCTTTTTATTTGGGAATGATAGCATGTATTTTATGAGGAGTTCCTTGCTATGTGGTAGCCACACACTTATTCACTCAATCTATTTTTGGTAGGACACTTTGAATTAACTTAGCTCTAGTGAAATGATATTTGTCCACTTGGAATCATCTCGCTCATCTGAGAGGTTGATGGTATAACCTTTGTGTATGGTTGGTCCCAAATATGTAGTGAAGTGGTATTTCACCATGTGACTTCATCTTGTTTACCTAGATGGTTTGATGTAAGATCACTTTTATTTTTCATTCCAAAGCCACATGAAGCAAGATTTCACCAAGTGGCATCATCCCATTCATATGGGAACCTGAAAGCTTTAATTGATAACCCATTTATTGAAGTGACCTAGATAAGTGAGATTTAAACACGTGGAAATATCCCATTCATTTTGGGGCCCATGGATTTTTAAACTCAACAAAATCCCAATATTATGAGGAATTATTTCATGGAAAATAGAACCATTAGCCCTTGTAAGAAAGGAATTAGTCATTAGTCCTTATATTTATGAAATTAACTAAGTATAAAACTCTAAGAAACCTTAGCCTTTTTTAACCTAAAATAGATAAAATGACTAAGTCTAAAATTTAAAAAACAAAAATTATTAGCCATTTAAGCATAATTATGAATCAAAAGTGGATTGAAATGGATGAATAAAAATAACCCCAATTTTCCAAACTCACGGATTTTAAAGATTTACTCTTTGCTTCTATATGTACTTGATTGAGGTTATAGAGTATTATGTGTGATTCACATAATTCACCCTCACAAGATTCACATACTTTGATATGGGTTCCAAAGATCCCCTTAATTCATCATGATCAATGAAAAATATAGTATGTTATAGATTATCAGTATTATAATGATTGGTGTTTCATATTAGAATTCTCCATAGATATTAGTGTAATCACCAAAACATAACCCTTTCCTTTCCCAAAAGGTCACCATTCATTTTATTGACATAGGGTCAGTTGATTTTGAGTCCCTTTCATGACTCATCGGTTGATATATCTCTCACTTTATACATACTCCTTACATGTATAAGAAAAAAATACAAAAATGGTAACATATTTCATAAAATGACAAAATCAAGACCTATGCATGTTTATATGTATTATTTCATACATTAGTTTAGTTATTTACAATATTTTATATGTGTTTTTACCCAATTTTATATCATACATGCTTCATTAGTATACATGAGTAATTATAGATTACACAAAACATCATTGATAGATCTAATCGTAGACACTTTCACTGTTACACACTTAAAAACTACATTTAGATAGAAGCACTATAGATTATAGGAGTTCACTTCTCTAGTGTCCCTCACCCCTCTATTTTCCCAGTGAGCTCAAACTATCACCACTTGGTTCAAGACTACACACAAGCTTCCTATAGCATGTACATTCACCAGTTAACTCACTAAGGGCATGGTTTACATAGGTTTTGTCCTTATTTTCCCATATTATCTTACTTCAATATCATATATTTACATAATAATTACATATTTTGATATGTATCACTCACTAACATCATAATATACTACTATTTATCTCAGTTATTGAATATACTTAGGATACAACTTAACTATTCTTGATAAAATTACTTAATCATGCATGCTTTTATATCACTTTTTCTATATTTTCCCATTGTATGCATTCTATATTTGTTTTGAGGACATTTTAATATGTCCTTTCTGAGTGGCTCTAATCCTCCACTATCTTTAATTATATGTTATGAGGACATTTTAAAATGTCCTTGTGTGTGTCTTATATTAGTGTGTGTGGACATTTGAATATGTCCTTATATGTGGCTCTAAGCCTCCTTTGTTTGAATCTATGTGTGAGGAAATTTTAATATGTCCTTGTACATGATTTATATTTGATTGAGGGACATTTGAACATGTCCCTTATATGCAACCCCTTGGCCTTTTATTGTGTGTTATGTGTGTTGTACATGTACTCATTGATTATGTGTGTCATGTCCATGACACCTTGTTTACTTCTTTGCTTAGATTCAAATGCCATGATAGACATCATGCATAGACCCAACCCTTTTAATGCAATGATGGATGTCATGCATTCCTTAGTAATTAATTCTAGTTATAATTATATACTCAATATATCAATTATCTATGTGCTTCATTGTCACAACTATCTAGATAGACTTATTGTGAATTTTTATTTCCACATGCATCTTACATACATACATACATACATGCATACATACATACATACATACATACATATATATATATATATATGTATGTATGTATGTATGTATGTATGTATGTATATGTATGTGTGTATGTATGTATTGAGCATAAGGGACCTCACCCATACAAGGAAGTGTATGCGTATTACATTATTATGCTCAATTTATATACATAATTATTCCATGCCTTGTCATGTTGTCAATATTACTCAGATTTCTATTTTTACATCACAACAATATAATGCATAGCTTTTTCTTTTGAGTTAAGTTCTTGTGTAGGCTCAACAACTCACCTAAAAAGAGGGGCATTCACATAGGTTTGTCTTAGATATTATACTTCCCAAATTAAAATACAGATAGGATTTAATAGATATAACATAACTGACATAGTTTTATGCTCAAAAAAAACACAAAAAGTCACCGTGGATAGGATCACCACATTGGATAAGAGAACATTGCTCTAGTTTTCTTCCTAGTGATATTGTCCAAATTCCTAAAAATAGGAATTTCCATAATTTCTTAGAACCTTAATTTATCCAAAATGATACTCAATAGTTTCATAGTCTCAATTGCTAGAATTACTCAATTTTTCTAAAAATTACTTAGTTTGGGGGGAATCATGTGTATCATGTTGTTCCAATTTAGCACAAGGGTTTTAGAATCATAATTATTTTACTTAGTTTTAGAATATATATATACACCATATATCTATTGGGAGGAATGTGCATGGCACATTATTTCCTCATTACTTAATATTTTACATCTTATAGATAGAATGGTAAAGTCATGTCATTCTCCATGATATATACACCAGACCCAAATTATGCTTAGTATTTTCACCAATTTTGTGCTAATTGTACACCAAAATTAAATGCCATTCCATCTGAAGTGGTCGGCTTGCTATTTACTATATACATCTAAATTTTTTGCTTCGCTCTATCACTACTTTTATTTAATAATCTTCTATCTCACCTTATTTCATCTAATTCATCTTATTAATCCCCTTCTATTCATTTGGTCTAATAACCCTTCTTTATTCTTCATGTCACATAATAACCTTATAACATCATATAACCTAATTAATTCACCTAATTCTCCATTATCTACTAACTCCATTTATCTACTATTTAGAAATTTAAAATTTCCTCCCACCTGCCCTAGCCTATGAATAGCCTCTCCTACTCCCATAGATTCTCTAGAACCCCATAATCACATGACTAATCATATAATAATTATCATTAAACTTTCAAAGAGACTCTAGAGGCTTATACCTCTAGAGAATTCCCTCCTCTAGAATCATCCAAGGAATTTTTAGTTCCTTGAATAATTCTCCACCATTGATCTTCCTGCACCCAACTTTGAATTTTGGCCTTTGATTTTCCATGTTCCCTCTATATAAATAACCAACCCATCCTCTATTGAACCAACTAGAAATTTAATGAGCCTTCATGCCAAATTTTCTTATCACAATCCATTAATGTTTTGTCAAAAAATCATCTAATCTAAGTCTTGAATCAATCTAATCATACACTATCAAAATTCTATGTCTACAAAGGTAATCTATAAGCATTTGATCATTTTAATATCTTGAATCTTGTTTGGAGGATCTAGATTTATATTCATAATATTGGTTTCTCATGTTTATTTATGTGCATTATGATATATTGGCTCTATATTATGAACTAGATTGAAATTTAGAGTATATTTTGTTATAAATTTCATAATCAAACCAATTTCTCAAATTTATCATCTCACATTTGGAAAAAATAGTGGAATCCCTCCTTTTAGAATGACCTAGTGTTTATAAGTGTGTGATATTAGCTTGTAGGTTAATGAATTTGAGCTCAAAGTTTCAAAATTTTCACTTTTCAAGTGAATTAAAGTATTGCAATACAAAAGGCAATTTTCCACTTGCAATTTTACCCTTGATAGTGCTGATTTTGACATAAATTGCCAACCTAGCTACTAACCATTAGGGTAACTCGGTCATTTTTAAATTGTTAGTCAAAATCACTTCTCAAAATTTGTAATTTTTATTTCTATCTATAATTTTGAATAGATTGGTTGTGATTTTGTTAAAATTTCTTATTAATAGTCACATTTTTTATATTCATCTAGGATTTTGAACATAGCAATCATAATTTTTATTTCTATCTATGATTTTGCACATCATAGTTTTGATTTTGATTTAGGTCATAAATTGCCTCTAATTGGGTGGTCAGACATTATAATCTAGTTTTTTTGTAATTTTCACTCTCTATTTAACTTGGTTGGTTGCAGGAAATAGGTGAGAATTTTTTCAAATTGATATCATAAGATCTCACACTTTCAAGCAAAATCACTTTTAGCTAGTTACAATTTTGATTTATAGTTACAATTTTGACACATTCAGTCATTATTTTGACTAGTACTAGATTTTAAAGATTCTAATCTACAAGTTGTTTTATCTTCTCTCTATACATATCTCTCACCATTATTGTAATTAGTTGCCTCTATGTCTAAAACCTATTTTACAAGATTGGGCTGAAGATTAATAGCGTGTGAAACCACATGTATCCATTTAGGATTTTGAAACAATCTTTATTTAATCCTATTTCAGTCATATAAATACCTTAGTCTAATACAATCACAACTTAACATCTCATAAAGTCCAATTAGTCTCTGAAAATTTTGTAAATATCTCATGTTTTGTATAGTTGTCAAAATCACCTCTGGTAAATCATGACTTTGACTAGGTAGTTTTGATATTGGTGTGGTCTATTTTAGGATTTTTCAAAATTGCCTTTGTGTTTCTACAATTTTACTTCCTAGTTACATTTTTGCAAATTATATAAGAGATTTTCACCCAACAACATGATAACTATGATGGTTTACTAGTTATTTGTAAATTCTTTATCCTTATCTATAATTTTATCTTATGATAAGTGATTTTGACTCTTTGGAAGAGATTTTGGTTAATAACTAACTGTGTATCTATGATTTTGATCAAACTAGTAACGATTTTGATTTGTATTTTTTTTCAAAAAATCTCATTTGCATGAGTTTTTTAGTATCATTTTTAATGAATTTTGATTCATTCTAAGCATCTCACAAGTCCCAAATTACTTTTGGCATCAGGGGCACTACCCTTTAACCTTACCCTATACCATGATATGGAGTGCACCTATGACACTACCCCTGGACCCTACAAGGGGTGCTACCCCTTAATCCCATAAGGGGTGTTACCCTTTGACCCAATTGGGGTCTATCACCCCTATACCCCCACATCATGGCCCCTCATTTAAAAACACTAGTGTAAAACCTATGATTTTTTTAGTTTTTTATTAATGCTTATTAGACTAACATTTTGTTTATATTTTTATAGAAGAAACTTTAGTGTTAGTTTTGTCTCATATAATTTTACCTTTGTAGGTCATATTTTGTGACATTTTATATAACATCTTGTATTTTAGGTTTCCCTTCAATATTTCAAAATTGAAACTACTAATCACTTACTTTGTATGATGCCTATTAAATATTTTGGTATTTTGAAAATAATCTTGTATATATTTTATATATATCACACTTAATTAATTAGGTAATAAATATTTTTACTTACTTGAGTGTTACTCAAGGGATACAATGGTGTGTGCTCTCCTCTCTACATCTTAGAAGTGACTCTTGAAAGATCAAAACCCACTAACAAAAAATCCCATTTTTAGGTTTGTGATGTAGATTTCATCATTGCACATTCAACCATACTCTATGTTTTGATAAAGTATAAAAATGAGGGATAGTGTCGTTAGGCCAATGTTGGAACACAACTATCTACTAAGAGTGGGGTGAATCATTAGATTGATTAAAATTAGTTCTTTAATGATTTTAATGCAAATTAAAAATTATATGCATAAATCACACATATACACACAAATAGACAAAACACTCAATGTACATGGAAAATCCAATATGGGAAAAACCATGGTGAGAATAGTTGCTAGAATCTACTATTATAATCTAGCCTCACAATCAAAACCTCACTGGTTATAATGTTTAAGGGCATCAACCCTAAGGAGACACCAATCCCCTAATTTAATATCACCTACTCTAAGAAAGCACCTACTCCTTAACTAAGCACCAACTCAGCTCTTTTGATGGCACCTACCAATCAAATCTATTATGGAGCTACAACTCTAGATTATAAAATAGATTTAAAAATGAACCCAATTCTATGTTATAGACATGTGTTATAACTACTCATACTATGTACTTATTCTCTCTACCTCTCTACCCCTCAATTTAACTTCATTTCACACTTAATGTATATCCTAAATGACATATATATGCATTAGATCTAGGTCTTACATCTTCTCTATGTTCACACTTGGCCGTTAATACATCACACTCCATTATTGGACTTAGTTCATATTTATTTAATGATAAGTTTCCTACTTCTTGAATTCACACACCACCATCATAAATCTCTATCTTTTACTATATTTAGCATATATGGCTCTAGTTTTTATGTTTATGCCATATTACACAATTTTGAGCGATCACAACAATCTATATCATTGTTTGTGTCATATAATGCATCTTTCCTAAGTGTTCCATTACTTGACCATTGAGATGAATGAATATTTAAATACTAACCATTGATCTTTAAGTTACATGCCATGATCTAATGATCATCATTTAATTTTCTCAACTTTAAAATGTAACTATTAGATCAGACTCTAACAAACTCATGCACTCCATTAGATCTTTGTGAGTTTTTAAACTTTAATATTTCAAATTTAAAAAACATATATTTATCTTTGATCTAATCTCATACATGTCATTATATCTTCAAAAGTAGCATAGACTTTACCTCTATTTATCATTAAACATCAAGCACTCGATCTCATCTCACTACTTCCTGATACTTTGGAACATATACACACCATGAATCTCCTCAAATTAGCTCAGTTTTTAATTTGCTAAACATCAAACACTTTGACCTTTTTGACTCCACATGCTTTTTTGATATTTATTGCATGATCACACTCTCACTGGTATATCCTTTGATAGATTAATACACTCATTGGATCTCTATCTGATAAGATCCTATGAATGTGACACATGTCACTAGCACCTTCACTCTCAGGTACCTTTGACATCTTGGCTTCACTACGCATCATTAGATATACATCATGCAATTAAGTGCTAACTATTGATCAAGCTTAGATAAATATTAATTTGAGGACTTAAGAAATATTAAAGTCTTTGATTGTTGCTCCAAGTTGATAATCACTAGGTTGAAGGGGTTAGTTACATAATGATGAGGAAGGCTTAAGTTGTAACTTAAGTGACTGGTTCCCACCTATATCCAATCAAAATAAAAATAGAAATGTTTATGAATGCCATGACTAAAACCCATAGGGTTTTACTGAAAAACCTTAATAATGTTTGAGAGATAAAATAAATCATTTTTGGGCTCATTTATCTTCATCTAAACCTATATACCATACATATGAGATGTACTTGAAAAACCCATAATGGATATTCTATCAATTGATCTAAAAATGGTCTAAAAATGGTCTATATAAAAGTATGACAACTTTACATGACATTATTGTAATGTATACTATGTAATTATAAAACATGTTCTTCTCTCCATTAATCATGCCTAATCCTCTAACATCCTTAATGTCAGCAATCTCCCTTTTGACATCAATGACAATCATATTTCCAACAATCTCCCCATTTGTCATTGATGGCAAAATAAATGCTCCGATCTTGTAATGCATGCTTTGCTCCTTCTTTAGCATTGACTATACTTGTAGTGATTACATTGGCTTATAATGAATTTGAGTTGAAGCTATTCATAATAAACTTTATCTCCTTTAGGCAATGAAACACTTAACAAAACTCAACGTGGACACATGATCTACTCCTTTGATAAATATAAAGCATTTGTCAAACTTTTACAAAGAGAATTTGTACTTTTTCTCCCCCTTTGACATCAATGGCAAAGGGACTCTAGATTTCTCACTATTTATCCAAATTTTTATCCCTTTTTATCAGATAAAGGAGTTTGTCTAAGAATTTGCAACCATCAACTCATTATAAATTTATAAAAGTATGCATACTTGAGTTATTTTTTCTCTCTTTTTCTAGGGATTAACAAAGCTATTATGATCCTCCCCATGGATTCATTCCCTTTTACTAGGATATAGTGATGTGATGTACGAGCCATGACTCCCAATTGCTATCTAGAATACTCAAATTATTCTTTGTGACCTCTTAATTTGCAACTTTTTATCTTAAGAAGTGATACTTGATTGATATGTGCTTAGTTATAAAAAACATCAATGGATGCTTTTGAGTGTTTTCTTCATCCACAAGACTTGAGTGCAACATTCCACTACTACCACATACTGTGCTTCTACTATAGAAAGAGTAAATAACTCTTGTTTTTTGCTCAACCATGAAACAAGTTTGTTTCCAAGGAAAAATGCACCACCACTAGTGCTCCTTCTATCATCCACACTTTCTACCCAATCAACATATATATATGTTGTCAAAGTGAAATCTTCACCTTTAGGATACCATAGGCCATAGTCAATTATATTCTTAATATATCTAAGGATTATTTTCACTGCATTGACATGTGACTCTTTAGGATCAGTTTGAAATCTTTCAACCATACACACTACTTGGATGATATCAGGTCTTGATGTAATTAAGTATAATAAGCTACCTATCATTAATCTATACAAATTCTGATTTACATCAAGGGATTCATCCTTTTTACTCAACTTACATCCAGTTATCATGAGAGTACTTACTAGTTTGTTATCATCCATTCCAAATTTCTTGAGCATTTCCTTAGCATACTTGGTTTGGGATATAAATATCCCTTCATTAGTTTGTGTCATCTATAGACCAAGGAATAAAGGAATTTATACAAGCATAGACATCTCAAACTCATTTTGCATTTAAGTAGAAAATTCTTTGCACATTCTATTGTTTCTTCCACCAAAAATGATATCATCTATATATACAATAGTAATTAACATATGCTCACCTTATGATTTAAAGTACAAATTATTGTCTACACATCCTTTATTGAATTTTTATTGTTATAGGTACTAGTATAATCTTGAATACCATGCTCTCGGTGCCTATTTTAGACCATACAGAGCTTTCTTCAGTCTACAAAGATAATCTTCTTCTTCTGACAGATGAAAACCTTCATGTTGTTTTATGTAGACTTCCTCTTCTAGGTTCTAAATAAAGAAAATAGACTTAACATCCATTTGACAGACTTTGACTTTATTATAAACATAGAATGATAGAAACATTTTTATGGCTTCTAATCTAGTAATTAGAGAAAAAAATTCCTCAAAATCTATGCCTTCAACTTGTACATATCATTTGCATACCAATATGGCCTTATTCCTTATAACAGTTCCATCCTCATTGATTTTTTTTAAAGACCCACTTTGTACCTATTACATTCTTGTTTGAAGGTCTTGGAACTAATTCCCAAGTTTTTTTCTTTTTAATTTGTCTTAGTTCCTCTTCCATGGCTTTTAGCTAATTCTCATCCTTGCTAGCTTTAACATAATTCTTAGGCTCAATTTCAGACATTAAAACAAAACCTACTTGATATTTGTTCATTGTAACTCTTCTCCTGTCTAAACTCCTTTATTTTTATTGCCAATGATCAGCTCTATAGGATGATCCTTTTGACCTAATCTTGTAGGTGGATTTTCATTTACTTCCTCAGGATCTTCCTTAGCTACTTCCTCCTTAGAATTTAATTCTTCTTTACAAATTTCTCTACCAAGTTTAACATGTTTCAAGCCTTCTTCAACCTTGGCATTGATAATCTCTATTTTTTTTTGTAGTATTTTTTTGTATCATATGTAGACTTTGCTTTGGGTGGAATAACCAAGAAATATTCCTTCATCACATCTTGATTCAAAGCTTCCCAAGTTATCTTATTGTCTCCTGATGTAGAATTTTCTACCAAACACTCTAAAATACTTAACAGATGTAGGTTTTCCATACCGTAATTCATAGGGGTTTTATCATTGTTTACCCTCATTTGAACTCTATTCAAGATATATATTGTTATTTTTACTACTTCTCTTCAGTATCCATCAAGTAACTTGGCCTCTTTTAGCATTATTTTGGGCATCTCCTTGACTATTATGTTCTTTCTTTCAACAATTCCATTTTGTCATGGAGTCCTTGCTAAAAATTAATTCCTTTTTATTCCATTGCTTCTCATACTATTCTATGAACTCATTTGAGGTGAATTATCCTCCTCTATTAGATCTTAAACATTTTATTTCTTTTCCAATCTCATTATCTTCCATGGCCCTAAAGATTTTTAACCTTTAAAATGCCTAAGACTTATCCTTCAAAAAGGTCACCCATGTCATTATTGAGTTAATCATCTATTATCAACATTAAGTATATTTCTCCTTTAAATCCTCTTGTCTTAGTAGGACCACAAAGACTAGTATGAACTAATTCTAAAGGCTTTGTAGTTGCATACTCCTTTATTTGAAATCTAACCCTTGTTTGATTGCCTTGCTGACATTCATTGCAAGTAGTGTCTATAGGTTTGGTTATCTTAGGCATGTGTCTAACACACTTATTTGAGCTCACTTTTAATAGGTTATTAAAGTTAGCATGACCAATTCTTCTATGCCATAACCAAATCTCATCAACCTTTCTTATTAGATAGCTATTACCATTCACTTCACTAAGATTATAGATATTGATTTCAATTATTTTCCCTTACACAAATAATCTTCTAGATCTCCTTATCTTACATCCTTCTACATTCAATGTGACCTTATATTCATTATCACATATTTGGCTAATATTTAGTAGATTATGTTTCAATCCCTCAACATAAAAGACATCACGTGTAGACAATTTTCCATCTATGTTCAAGGTCCATATACCCCAAGATGATAGATCCTTCCTTATATTTACTTAGTTTGATGAACTTGTTCTTATAACTAGTCATATGTTTTGAGAAACCAATGTCTATTACCCACAAATTATGCTCCTTGACATGGAGTGCAGTTTGAGCAATCATATATTATGCAACTTTCTGATCTTTCACTTTTCACACATCCTTAAGTGTTCTTATTTATCTTATTTTTCCCTTTTTTAGAGACTTTTAAACCTTTGTTCACACTGGGAAGCATGCTTCTCTTTTTAATTTGTATTTTTTATCGTATAATGTTTATTCTACATTGTTTAGGTATGTGATGAAAATTATTAAAATTATAGCATATTACATTTTTATCTAACAGGGAAGAAAATGAATTTTCGCTTACAAAGTTTGTTCTCATGTTAGGTATATCTCTACATTCACTAGCCCTATGACCAAATTGATTACAGGTATAGTAATAACCATAGAAGAATGAGAAATACCTATTCATAGCATTTTTTTGTGTAGGATGAGGAGGTCTTCTTAACTCTAGCTTCTTCAAGTCTCTCACTCTTATGTAACCATATGCATCAACTACCTTTGTGTTCTACATCTTCCTTGAGTTTGTAGAGATTGACTCATTTTTCTTATTCCTTTCTTCAGGCTTCTTTTCTCCTTTAGTTTTCTTCAGATTAGTAATATTTGTGTCTATATTTGTATCTCTGGGGGCATTCTTTCAATATTTTTTATTCTTTATTCCTAATTCTCCTTCTGCTTTGAAGTTATCATATACGTTTATAGATGTACTAGTTATAATATTTTCCCTTTTTCAAAACCAATACCAGATTTTTGTTTTGATGGATTTAGAGAGTTGATCAATTCATCAAGATTTTTTTAACTTCCTTTCATCTTCAGACCTTTGTCTATTTTTTCTTTAGATTTTTCAATTTCTTTTCTCAAATCCATTATTTATTCTTCTAAATTCATGAATTCATTAGATTTAGAATTTAGTTTAAATTTGACTATAGATTTTATTCTTTTAGCATTTTTAACTTGTGTATTTAGGCTAACTACCATCTGATCAAATTTTTCAAGACTTTTGGATACTTTTTTAATCTCCTTTTTTCCCTATTTATTCTACTTTGAGTTCTCTTTTCTCAGCTTTTCAACTTCACCTTGATCAAAAATGAGTTCACCCTCTAGATACACTTTTCCTTCCTCTTCTTCATCTAAGTCTTAAACTTCTTCTTTTTCTTGATCCATAGAAGTTAATCCTAATGTCATGAATAGAAGTTCATTTCCCTCAACCATAAAGGCACAATCATGGTCATCATCTAAATTATTACTATCATCCAATGAATCACTATCTTCTCTTGTGTATAGGCCCTTCTTATTTTTAAATAATTTCTTATTCTTGGAGAAGTGAGGTTTCATCTTTTTATTATCTTCTTCTTTCTTAGAATTATCCTTTTTATTATAAGGGCATTTAGCAACAAAATATTCTCACTTACCATAGTTAAAGCATTTAAAGAGTAACATGCCTTTGTATTTTTAGACCCTCTTTTTAATTTTTTAACAAATTTGGATTCTTCTTCATCAGTCTCCTTAGATCCAAATGTAGGTGCTTCTGCTTTTACTTGTTTGGATGTTGATTTAACAATTTTGGGAATATTAGTGTATTAATCTTAATTTAGTTAAAGGGTCTAAGTAGTAAAATCAATAAATAAATATGCAATAATTAAGCTACTAATTTTTGTAATTTGACTATAATTTTAATCTTTCTAAAAATATTAATAAGGGAGAGAAAATAAGACTTAGCTAGAAACTAACTAAAATGATTGTTGCAGGGTCTAAAATTCACTATGCAAGACTAGGATAGTGTCTCAAATCAATATCTAGAGTTCTTTTTATGATTTGATAAGAGCACTAAAATAGGACACTAGTGGTACTATTGTTGTATTGAACCTCTTCCATTATTATCCAAGAGATTTGAGCTTTATGGGTTTTGTTCGTGGTGTCTATGAGACCCTACCTATGAAGTTGTAACTATCAAATGTATGTGAAACTCACTATAGAGAATATTTTATCTTCAAACCCTAGAATCCCTTGTACTTTAACCAACTTTGAGAAAGATGGGGGTTAATTTTTGTAATATTAATTTAACTTTTATCCACACCACTTGTGTGGGCACACTACCTACATATAAATAATCTAAAGAGGTATCAAGCCATATGTAGTTCTCCCACTTGATGAGCTTTATGCAATAGTGTTTATGAAGATGAAAAATGCTAAACTAGATGTACTTGAGGTGGATAAATAATAGTGTAAGGATTTAAATAATCTTGTAAGTATATTTGCTAGTTGTATATAAAGAATAAGGAAGATTTGATTAGTCTTACTTGTATTCTTGCTTAATTATAATTGCCAATCCTTTCCAAATGATATTTGAATAATCTTTTATATGGATCTATTGGTCATGGTTTGAATGTATTCACATAAGGCTAACAAAGAGAAGGATGGAGAAATAAAAGTCACTAACTGTTGGGGCCAAAAATGTACTTGGATAAGAGCGATGAAAGTGGATAGTAGTGGCACCAGTGTTGTAGTCCAAGTTGGGTGCTATTATCCGTAGTTGACAGGACTTAGGGGGATGGATTTATCATGGAAAAATTAGTCTAGTTGAGCTAATATCAGGTCTCGAAGGCTATGGATGACTAGGAATCAATGAAAAGATGCTTATGAGGGTCATGAAAGAAAGAAGGAGGGACCTATGGGTTGGGTGTCATTAGCCACACTCAAGTTACCAATTTTCACATTTTGTATGACTAAGTTTGCCCCCCTTTATTTTAGTGATGCAAAAAAGTGAAATTTTAGGATAAAATAAAAATAAAAAGTGTACCTAAACTTACCTACAAAGGTGAAGCTCATAAAGCTATGTGATGTTGGGTGTGTGTAGAGAGAGCATGTTGTGAAGTGTGAATCTACAAGAGAAAATAAAGAGTAGATCAGTTCTTACTAGATATGTTATATCTAAAATAAAAATGTATAAATAAGGATAAGAGAAAGGAATAAAAAGGAATGAATACACCTAATTGAATACATGAACCAATACAAAAACTATAACGTCACTAAGTAATATTAGATATGTTTTACCAAGATTAATATCATAAATGGATCTAAGTGCTCAATTCCCCAGAAGTGGTTTAATAATGCAAAGGCTATCCCTTTGGCTCCATCATCACCCACTAAGTAAATTTAGGTGGTCATGTGCATGTTGATCAAATTTTAGACTGTGTGTCTAGTCCCTCTGAATAGGTGGCTCAAAAATATAAAGGCTAGCTAGTCTTTTGACTCCATCATTGCCCCATGAAATGAATCTATAAACTAATACCAGTATGAAATATTTGTCATATGAGATGGATCTTGAAGCCCATGAATGTACTATGATATAATAATGTTGGCATGGATAGTTGAGTGTATGCTAGAAACTATGCCACTTTTGGCCACTTTGAAAGGTTAATATAAGGATTGTATGAAATCCACTCTAAAACTGGTGCACTAGGCTTATATGAAAGCCACTTTGAAATGTGAAATTTAGGATTTATATGAAAAACCACTCCCAAATGATGTCAACCACATACAAATGAAATAAGTTACATAACTACTGGGAATACTTGGGTAATACTAAACTTGGAAAGAAAAGAAAATAAATGTGCCAAGCACATTGCCCCCGATTACTAGTGTATGAAACATAGATTCTGATCTGGAAGTTATACCATCTATCATATCTAAAATGAGAAGTGAGATCCATCATGCCATGCATGATGCCCCCTATATCTATATTCTCTGATCAAAAGTGACTATTGATTTTGAACTAGTTTGATTGTGCAAAATTGTAGTTAGACCTACTTTTTTTATTTCTTCTAGAAAGTCTATTTTTTATGTTGTTTGGACAAGAGTGCTAAAATTGGATAGTAGTGGCATGAGTTATATAGTCTAATCTTGGTGATATTATCTTGGGCCAAATCTAGTAACTATTTTGTCATTTTGACTATCTTCTTGATTTATTATGTCTGGTTATTGTTCTAGATGTTTTGAATGCTACTTTTTTGAGCATTACGAGCTCTGATCTCTATGGTAAAACCCCTATTTTTTTCCCCTCTTCTAAAGATATGAATAAATACCTTGAAATGACTACCCTCAAAATAAATAATCATGTAAGTGTGTTATGTTGCAAAGATATATGATATAGCAATGATATTTGATAAGTTATCTATAGATATAGCAGTGTTTGTAATGATAGATTGTTAGATAAATATGGGTATGCCTATATAGATATAAAAATGTAATAGCATGTGTAATGTACTAAAATGGAACTAAAATTCTGGTTAGTTGTTAGTTATTAGTTATTAGTTATCAAGGAGGGATGGAGCATGATATCCATCATGGCATCTAAGAAGTAAGAATAATGCATGATGTAAAGCATGGCATTACAAACAATTGAGAAAAAAAATAATAATATACAAGGAAATAATAAATAATCATACAAGAGTAAAAGGGGCCAAGTGAACAAGGGACATGGGCACATGTCACTTAAATTGGAAATCAAGCATACAAGGCATGTTCAAATGCTACATACACATACAATAAAATAAGCAAGGTTGGCATGAAATCCACAATCACATAGAAGAGTACAGGTAAAGTAAATTGGCAAATGTCCTTAGGCACACACAAGAATAGAAGAAAAGGACAATGGCAAATGTCCTAAGGCACATACAAGAGATAAAAGTGGATTTAAGAAATGCAATCACATCTAGTTATGCAAAGAAAGAAAGAAAAACATGTAAAAAAATGTAAATACAATCGCATCTAACTAATCAAAGAAAAAATTTGAAAGTATGCAATATATGTAGTACAAGACTAGGTATATGCTAAGAAAATACATGAGTCTTATAATATGTGTAAACTAGTAAGTAATGTACATCAACATAATAACTAGAGTGTGTGGTGTAGTAATGACATAACTTGGATGGTTTAGTCATATAGAAGATGCCCTCAATGGGTATGTATATCGATGTATGTCTTTATGTATAAGTAGGATGACCCTTCAATGAGTAGATTGAATCAATCAAGGATTTGAATATCACTACACACACTTAAAGAAGATCAAATGAAGCATGGTAATGTAGATAAATCAACAAAAATAGCATAGAATAGCAAATGTAAGTCTAGCATGATAGTAGAAATGTAAAGCATGGATGATGCATACAATTGAAATATTTTTTGTGTTTTTTAATTATTTACATGTTTGTTTGTATTTTGAAATATTTGAATGTTTTTGGTATTTTTGATATATGTTATGAAAATCAATCATTAGGATACTATGTACAAGAAATTGAAGAAAAGTTATGTAAAATTAAGGTTGAGAAGAGATGATGCTAACTGATGAGTCTCATGGGAGACTCCTATCATGGTGTCTTGTATCAAAGGGAGAAATTGTGCATGATCATGAAGCATGATGAAAATGTTGAGATTATGGTTTTGAAAGTTGTATACATTGTAAATGCTCTAAAATCTTGAAAGTATAAACTGAGTGTGGGGTCCACTTGTAACTTTGAGAAGTGGATGCAACTATACGGCTCTTAGGGACCCATCTAGTAGTAGGAGAAAATCTCTAAACATGTGTTATATGAGTATATGCATGAGATCTCAATGATACTACCCTAGGTGTGAACACTGTAGCTAAAAGCTATTTAGAATCTTGAAACTATGGAGGTGTATGAAATCTTTGTGCCATGTCTAAATTAGAACTAGAGGAGGAACTATAATTGATGGCAAAACCGAAATTGGTGATTATGAAATATTAGATGGCTCTAAAGGGGGAGTGGTAACTCATATAGAACTCCACTAACTATAACAATCTAATTAGTGTGAATGAATTTCATGCATCTGTGAACTATAGAATATATTGCTCAAAGTTTTTGAATCCATGGTTGACCAAGTAGCATATCAAAAAATCCTACACTGGGAACTATATTAAATGGTGTAGTGATATTTGTTTAACCAACCTTTAGAGGAAGTACAATCTTTCCCAATGAAATCTGTATCTACCCACTAAATTTGCTAATAACTATGTCCATCAAGGTAATATCCTACTCTAAAATATCCCAAATGCTATAATAATTTCATAGTGCACATGTTCACACTGGATCCATTATTTATGAAAACACTATGAATAAGATGATTATGAATGTAAGCTCTAATAAAGAGTGCATGATAATCTAAATCATCCTTAATGATCTCTTGCTCTAAGGAGGATATGGAAGGTCTAGCTAAAACTCTAGAATTTTATATAGCAATCATGTTACTCAAAATATGTGTCTCAACTGAAGGTAACCTATATGTATCTAGTGGTGGATGTACATGATATACATGGTGAACCCCTGGTGTGTCCTCTATCTCTTATTTAGAATGCTACAAAAAGGGATTTGAGAATATTTTCAAAGCTTTATCCTATGTTTGCTTTATCTAAGGAGGATAAAATGAAGTGCTAAGATCAATATGATTACCATCTATCAAATCATATATCTTGTGTCTCAAAATTGATGTATTTATTTTTTGTATGGCTTCATGCCCTTTAAAACTCACAAAATGCATGCTAATCATATCCCTATGGAAGAGACTTTGTTGGGTAAACTTCACAAATAGGAGGGAGAGATATGATGTTACATTCCAATAGTTGATGTAAAACTCTAGCTAGAGAAACTGGTAGATTGGTAAAGGTTTGTTGAGGAGGTGATAATAAAACTACATGCTAAGGGGGCTTGAAATTTGCATTAACTGTTGGTTGATTCTAACTCTTGCTATCATTGACCTTGACTTTGTATGGGATTTTGTTGTTACTTTTGTTTTTTATTTTTGAGATACTTATGTACCTGAGTTTGCCCATTGAAATTAATTTAACTTCTCTTTCCTTTAGTGTGTGACACAATTCATTGAAGGAAGATAATCTTTTGAACATAATTAATTTGTGAAAAGCTGGTAGAAGACTCTATTCGAAGAGATCTTGTAACTCTTGATTGGCCATGGGGCTAGTCATCTTAGCCAAAATAGTCTTATATCAAAGAACATAATATGTGAGATGTTCATTTAACCTTTGTTTCTATTGTGAAACTGGGGCATATGAAACCTTATCACCAATTTTAAGATTGAAATGAGATAGGAACATGTCAGCTAAAGGATTGAATGCATTGATTGACTGATTTGGTAGACTATAGAACCATTATAAATCATAATCCTTTAGGTTCTATGGAAATATCTTCACAAGTAGCCAGTAATTTGTTACCTAGTCCAAGCATGCTACATGAAAATCTCTCAAATGTGTCTCTAGATCACCCTTGCCATCATATAGAGTAAGCTTGGGTTAAACAAAAACCTATGACAAGGGTGTAAAAGCAATGTGACATGTCAATGGTGTATGTAATAGAGCAAAAAAATCCAAAGCTTGTGTAGGTATAGAGGCACCTGACTCAAGATGTAGCACCTTGGATTGAAGATATCTTATCTCTTACACAAGGGTTACCACATCAGGAGACAAAGATGTACTAGCTGTAGCTGGTGGCATAGAGGCAAGTTGGGATACTATAGGAGGTTATTGAGACATAATTTCCCTTGTACTATCATTTATAACTAGATTCTCTATAGTTTGGTAAGATTGACCATTGATCACTCTTTATTTTTCTTCTTGTAGTAATTTAAGCATGCCATCTTGCATATCAAGATGTTTACTTAATAATTCTTGAAGTTCCCTTTTACCAGTTTCATCAAAACCAGTGTATTGGGCCATTGTTAAGGTAGGAAAACAATTTTTTTATTGAAGTTTTTGAAATAATTTTTAATAAGCAAAGAGCTAGAGAAGGACAGTATTGAATATAGGAAATGTAAAGTCTTAAAAACAATGAACTAGAAATTGCGTAAAAATGATACGAAGCTCATGAACATGTAAGGTGATACCTCAAGAAGTAATAGGACTTAGTATATATAGCTAGGGTTTGAAAGATGATTATTTTGAAATTTACTATGAAATTTTAAAATTTTAAGTGAATTTCTAAGTTAGGTATGCAAGTAAAAAATCAAAAAATTATTGGAAAATTTGTGACTTAAAGAGACGTAGTAGATGCAACTAAGGTTTTGAAAAATAAATATTTTTGAAAATTTCTATTGAATTTTGAATTTTAAGGTAAATTTTTTATTTTAATATGCTAGTAAAAAATTAGAAATTTATTGGAAAATTATTGGGAAAATATCGAGACCTAGTATGGGCAACTAGGATTTAAAATAAAATTAATTTAAAATTACTATGAAAATTTAAAATTTAATTCTAATTTATAATTTTATTATGCAGGTAAAAACTCAAAAAAATATAATAAAAATTAGTAGGAAATTTACCCTAAGGTTTCTATGGTTTTTATGTGCAACCAAAGTAAGTCATGTTCACCAAATGATTTAATGATTTTGAGAATATTGGTGTATTATTCCTAATTTAGTTAAAGGGTCTAAGTAGTAAAAATAGTAAATAAATATGAAATAATTAAGATACTAATTTGTGTATTTTGATTTTAATTTTAATCTTTCTAAAAATAGTAATAAGGGAGATAAAATAAGACTTAGATGGAATCTAACTGAAATAGTTATTGCAGGGTCTGGAATTCACTATGCAGGACTAGGATAGTGTCATAAATCAGGATATGGAGTTTTTTTATGTTTGGATAGAAGCACCAAAATAGGACACTAATGGTACTAGCATTGTATTCTAACTCTACCACTATTATCTAGGATATTTGATCTTTTTGGGTTTTGTTCATTATGTCTGTGAGAACCTATCTATGAACTTTCAACTATTGAATATCCATGAAACTCCCTATAAAGAAAATTTTATCTTTAAACCCTAGACTCCTTTGTATTTTGACCAAATTTGAAAAAGAGGGGGGGTTAGTGTGTGTAAGATTCATTGAATGTGTATCCACACCATTTATGTAGGCATGTTGCCTATATACTAATACTTTGAAGAGGGATCAAACCATATATAGTTCTCCCACTTGATGTGATTTGTGAAATAGTGTATATGAAGATGTAAAATGCTAAACCAAATGTAAGAATTTGAATAAGATTGTAAGTATATTGGCTAACTATATGCAAAGAACATGAAAGATTGTCTGAGTAGTCTTACTTGTATTCTTACTTACTTAGTGATAATTACCAACCCTTTACAAATAATCTTTGAATGGGATTTTATAGGGATCTATTGGTCATGGGTTGAATATATTTGCATTAGGCTGACAAAGAGAAGGATGGGGAACCAAAAGGAATTGACCATTGGGGTCAAAAATACACTTGGACAAGAGCACCTAAAGTGGATAGTAATGTCACCAGTGTTATAGTCCATGTTGGGTGTTATTATCCTTAGTTGATGGGACCTAAAGGGATGGATTTTTCATGGAAAGAGAAATCTGGATAAGCTAGGATTAGGTCTAGAAGGATGTGAATGACTGATAATTAGTAAAAATATGCCTATGAAGGTTATGAAAGCAAGTAGGAGGGACCTATGGGTTGGGTGTCATTAGCTACACTCAAGTTACCAATTTTCACATTTTATATGACTACAAATGCTTTGAATGTAGCTTCTCTCTTTAAAGTATCTGATTCTCCCATTTTCATCTCATAAGCTATGAAGGTTCCATGCAACTCATCTACAATGAGCTTATCTAGATCTCATGCTTCCTCTATTATAAATATTTTAAATTCATACCTAGATGGAAGAGATCTTAGGACCTTTTTGATAATGATCAAATATTTCATCTCTTCTCCAATGCCTCTAATTGTATTGACTATTTCATCTACTCTAAGGAGGTAGTCTACAATTTTCTCTTCTTCATTCATTTTAAGACTTTTAAACTTTCCTCTATATGTTTATAGCTTGGCCTATTTTACCTTATCATCACCTATATATATGCTCTTCAACTTATTCTAGACATCATGTGAAGATTGATAATTCATTACTTTAATGAAATCTGAGATAAACAATCCATAAAGGTTAGCATTCTTTGCCTTGGCATTGCTATCATGTGCTTTCTTAGTATACTGATCATTAGGAATTATAGCAAGAATTATATATCCATTTACAATAGACATCCATACATCAGACCTTAATTAAGATAAATCTACTTCTATTTTAATGCTCCAAAATGCATAATTTTATCCATCAAAGAGAGGTGCTATGTTTGAGGAAGATCATTCTTGACTAGCCATTTATGTTTACCATCCAAGATCTACCTGAGATGATTAATATTTTTCTAAAGAACCAAGGCTCTGATACCAATTTTTGGAACACAACTATCTACTAAGAGGGGGGTGAATCAGTGTATTGATTAAAGTTAGTCCTTTAATGCTTTTAATGCAAATTAAAAAGTATATGCAGAAATAACACACATAAAAATAGAGATAACACTTAGTGTACATGGAAAACCCAATATGGAAAAAACTACAGTGAGAATCGTTGCTATAATATATCATTCTAATCTAGCCTCACAATAAAGACCTCACTAGTTACAATGTTTAAGGACACTAACCCTAAAGAGACACCAATACCTTGATTTAAGAGCATCTACTCTAAAGAAGCACCTACTCCCTAAATAAGCACCAACTTAGCTCTTCTGATGGCACCTACCAATTAGATCTATTATGAAACTACAACTCCAGATTATAAAATAGATTCAAAAATGAATCTAATTATATGTTACAGACCTATATTATAACTGCTCATACTCTAAACTTCTCTCTTACTCTCTACCACTATACCCCTTAATTTGAATTCATTACACAATTAATGTGTATCCTAAATGACATATATATGCATTATATCTATGTCTCACATCTTCTCTATGTTCACACTTGGTCGTTAACACATCATGCTCCATTCTTAGACTCAGTTCATATTTCTTTAATGATAGGTTTCCCACTTCTTGAATTCACACACCACCATCATAATTGTCTATATTTTACTATATTTAACATATATCTAGATTTATTTTTGATGCATATGCCATATTACATAATTTTGATCGATCACAGTGATCTATATCATTATCTATGTCATATAATGCATCTTTCTTGAGTGTTTTATCACTTGACCATTCAGATGAAAAAATATTTAAATACTGGCCATTAATATTTAAGTTTCATTCCATGATATGATGTTCATCACTCAATTATATCAACATTAAAATACAACCATTAGATCAAACTCTGATAGGCTCATGCATTCTATTAGATATTTGCAAGATTCCAAAATTTAATGTTTCAACTTTAAAACACATTCATTAATCTTTGATTTGAACTCCCATGTGCCATTAGATATTCAAAAGTAGCACAGACTTTACCTTTATTTATCATTAAACATTGAGAACTTGATATCATCTCATTGCTTCCTAATACTTTAGAACACATACACACCATTAATCTCTTCAAAGTAGCTCAATCTTTAATTCATTAAACATTAGACACTTTGACTTTTTTAACTCTATGCACTCTATTGATCTTCATTATATGATCATACACTTACCATTAGATCCTCTGATAGTTTAATATGCTCATTGGATCTCTATCTGAAAAATTTTCATGAATGTGACACATGTCACTAACATGTTCACTCTCAGGTACCTCTAACATATTAACTTCACTATGCATTGTTATATCTACATCAGGTGATTAAGTGATAACCATTGATCAAGCTCAGACAAATATTAAGTCAAAAACTTAGGAAATATTAAATTCATTGATCACTACTCCAAGCCAGTAATCACTAGGTTAAAGGGGTCAATTTCACAATGATGAGGGAGGCTTAAGTTATAACTTAAGTGATCAGTTCCTACCTATATCTATTCAACATAAAAATAAAAAATGCATATCAATGTCATGACTAAAACCCATAGGGTTTTATTAAGAAACCCTAGTAATGGCTGAGATCTAAAATAAATCATTTTTGGTCTCATTTCTCTTCATCTAAACCTATGGATCATATATATGAGATATACTTGAAAAACCCATAATAGATCTTCTATCAATTGTTATGCAAAAATGGTCTCAATAAAATCATGACAATATTATAACTTATACTATGAAATTGCAAAACATGATCTTCTCTCCATCAATCATGTCTGATTCTCTAACATCCATAATGCCAAAAATCTCTCTTTTGACATCAATGATAATCCTATTGCCAATAGCTAACCAGTTGACCCCATAGAGGTCTTCTATGAAGGGAAAGATTTAATTATCTAACCCAAACATCAAATCGTACCCTATACAAATTTTGGCCCCATGTACCTATCGTATATCAAGAATACCCTTAGAGAGCTTGTATAGTCTATAATAAGACCATCGGCCATAATAGGAGACTTATTCTTAGAGTTGTGAACAAGGAATCCAAGAGGGGAGATTAGTATTGTGTTAGTAAGATAAAAATTAAATCCAAATAAATATAATAAACACTAACACCTCTAGCCTAGACACTAGGGAAAGCATAGTTAACAATCATGCATATGAAACATGACTAAAACATAAAATAAAACCTTATTTTACCTTCTTTGGAGCTCAAAATGGCCTATAAAAATGAATCACTCAACTTGTACATCAATAAATATTTATCAGTGGATCTTTGTTGGTGTAGTCATATAAAATGTCCAAATTGGTAGCTTGAGTGTGCTTGTGACACTCAATCCATATGACCTTCTTGCATGATTTCATGACCCTTTTAGATACCTTTTTTCCTATTACTAATCATCCATAGAATTTTAAAACTTGATTTCAACTTAGCCAAACTCTATTTCCTAGGCCAATCTTATTCCCCCAAGTCTCGAGCCTATAAAATAGGAGTGTTGAACTCAGACTATAGCATCAAACCTTATGGTGCCCTATTTTTTATGCTCTTGTCCAATCACATTTTGAGCCCAAATGAAAATTTCCATTTGATTCCTATCCTTCATCATGTCAGCCTAGTGTGAATACATTTAACCCATGATCAATAGTTCCTTATAAAAATCCATCTAAATGTTATTTACAAAGGGAGGTGATAAATCTTACAAAGCAAGCAAGAATACAAAAAAACCACTAAGGCAAATTTCATTGTTCTTTTCATATAGTTACCTAGCATAGTTGTAAACATATTCAAACCCTCACACCAGTCCCTAGCCACCTCAATCACTCTTAATTCAGCATTTTTGCATCCACATTACACTATTGCATAAAGCACATCAAGTGGGAGAACTACATATGAATTGATCCCTCTTCAGAGTATTGGTATATAGGTAGTGTACCCACACAAGGGGTGTGGATATATGTTTAGTGTATCTTACACATACTAACCCCCCCCCCCCACTTTCTCAAGTTTTATCAAGCACAATGAAATTTTAGGGTTTATATATTGAATCATCTCTATAAGTAGCTCCATTAACATTCAGTACTTAATATTTCATAGGTAGACTCATATAGGGATGATGAACAAACCCCAAAAAACTTAGATCTCTGTGACTAGTTTGGACAATAGTGGTAGGAGTAGACTATAGGACTAGACCTTAAAATGTCTTATTTTTTGTGCTCTTATCATTTCACTGAATGAAATCTAGATTCTTATTTGTGACACTATCCTAGTCTTGCATAGCTAATTTTAGCCTCTACCTCAGCTATTTCAGTCTAGTTTTAAGCTAAGTTGTATTTATCCTTATTTATTACTATTTTTAGAAAGATTTCAAAGATATAATAAATTATACAATTTATTAATATAATTATTGAAATATTATTTAATGATTATTGTTACATACCCTTAACTAAAATAGGAATAAAACTCCATTATTCCCAAAAAAATTAAATCATTTGGTGAACCTCACTTACTTCATTTACACATAAAAATTATATAAATCTTAGGGAAAATTCCTTGCTAATTTTTCCAAAAATTTTTTGATTTTTTTACATATTTAAAATCAAAATTTCTATTTAAATTTTTTAATTTACCTTAGTAATTTTTAAAATAATTTCTTTTTAACCTTAGTTGCCTATACTAAGTCCTGGTATTTTCCCAATACTTTTTTGATGTTTTCCTACATATTTAAAATCAAAAATTCCATTTAAATTTTTAAATTTACTTATTAATTTTAAAAATAATTTCATTCAAACCCTAGTTGCCTATACTAGGTCCCAGTACTTTTCTAATTTTTCCTACATATTTAAATTAGAATTTCCCATTTAATTTTTAAAATTTATCATAGTAAGTTTAAAAATAATTTTTATTTCAAACCCTAGTGGAATTTACTAAGTCCCTTTGATTTTGAGGTATCACCTTACATCCAAATCAGATTTCACATAAAAATCAAAAATGGATTTCAGTCATTTCATAAAATTTCTTGCAAATAATGAGTCCATACTCAGTCCTATCATGTATATGAATGATGAAGTTTAATATATGTTAATGTAAAGCTTCATTCTTTCCCTCTCATGCTTACATTTTATAATAAGGGATGATATTAAAAAAATTATTGATAAAAATGTTAAACTCCATTTCCTTCAAAGAAATGTTTACTTTTCCTTAATACAAGATTTCATTTCTTCTTTAACATGATATCTCTCTATTATGTGTAATTCAATTAAGAATAAAATCCTTACATACTTAGAGGGTCCACTACATATTCTAACAACCACCTTTCAAGTTTCAATGTCATATCTTATGCACAAGAAAGAATTTCCTTCTCCTCCTCTCCCCCAAGAGGGTGATAGCTACTTTCCCTCTAACCAAGTCCATGCTATCACCCATCCAAAAGGTGAGGCAGCTATACTATTGTTCTTAATGCATACATTCATCCTATAGCTTCTTCAAACCCTCTTCAATATATGTGCTTACATGTTTAATCAGAAGTAACTAAGGTTTGCACTTGTGAGACTCTAAGGAATCAAATCACTAGTATGAGCAAGTTAATTTCAGATTTACAAGTGCAAAATTAGCTATTATATGAAAATATCACAATATTATAAAATCATATTATAATACAAAATCCTCAAAGACACCCTAGTGCCAATCATGTATATGCACCTTCAATTGGTTGCGAGTGGCGTTACATATCAAAACAAGAAATCACAAGAAATTAACTCTACAACTAGTGATTCAAAAAGTATTCAAATATCAAATAAGATTTCAAGTGAGGTACTAAGGGAAATTATTAAATCCAAATTGATCAAACTACCTCCTCTACATCCAATGAGAACATCCCAGATCATAGAATGTATGGGCATCACATAGATTCATGTTTAGCATTGGAAAAATATATACAATAAAGAATTTCTAATGAGGACCCTATACAAGGTAAATCGGTCAAGCAAAATATAGTGAAATAGGAACACATTCACAAAGGGTCAAATTTAGAAACAATACAAAAATGGTTACCAAAGCATTACTCAGAATAATAAAAGGATCAAAAATTAAAATCAGAGCAAGAAACACTACCAAAACATAGCTAAAGCACAAAAAAGATGCAAATCTACCTCTCCAAAATGAGTCTCAACTTTCCAAGTAGTATGGGTTTGGTAAAAAATACCTACAATAGTTTGATTATTAAGGTCAAGGGTTGGGAAAGCATGCTCAAGGCATCACTACTCGTATTCTAGTAGTTGATAATGTTTATCACTAAGGTTTGGGATTTATTGAACATCCTAAGGTAAATCATTCATAGACATAATTTATCAATGGGAAAGATCCATATACAACAAAAGTCAACACTAGCATTCCATTGGTTCATAATCAAGATGATAATAATGAGTAGAACAATACAAGTTATTATGATTTCCAAGATACTGGTAATCAATCTAAATATTTAGATTCATATTCATATACATTCCCTCATGCTTCATAATCATGCATGATTCCTTTATTTGATATAAGACACCATGATAGGGAGTCTCTTTTGAGACTCATCAGTTAGTATCATTTCTTCTCAATCTTTCATGTACATAATTTTTCTACGTATTTGTACATATTTTCTTAGATTACTTATACATAGCTTCTTTTCACTTGATTGTACATAGTTTCTATATGATTACTTGTACATATCTTATTTCAAAATAAAAAATAATTCAAATATTTAAAAAATACCTAAAACATTCAAATAATTAAAAACACAAAAACATTTCAACTATATGCATTATCCATGCTTTACATTTTTAATACCATGCTACACTTACAATTTGTTGTTCTATGATATTGTTTGTTAATTTATCTACATTACTATGCTTCACTTGATCTTATTTGAGTGTGTGCATTGACACCTACATCCTTGATTGATTCACTCTACCCATTAAGGGGACATCCTACTTCTACATTCGAGACACACATCGATATATCTACCCATTGGGGGTATATTCTACATGACTACACCATCTAGGTTATGTCATTCCTACACCACACACTCTAGTTATCATAATAATGCACATTACTTACTAACTAACATAGATTATTCTATCGATGACACTATTTAGTATTTAGTACTTGTGTATTTCTTAGCATTTACCTAGTCTTGTACTACATGGTTTTGCATACTTTTACTTATTTTTTTATTAGTTAGATGTGATTGTATTTCTAGAATTTACATGCCTTCCTTTTTTTCTTTGCATAGCTAGATGTGATTGCATTTTTTAGTTATTATTTTTGCTCTTGTATGTGCCTTAAAACATTTTCCAATGTCCTTTACTTGTTCTCTTATATATGCCTATGGCCCTCGTGCCAACCTTGTTTATTTTCAAGTATATGTGTATGTGGCATTTGAACATGCCTTGTATGCTTGCTTTCCTATTTTGAATGACATGTGCCCATGTCCCTTGTTTGCTTGGCCACTTGGCCACTCTTTTATGTTTCTTGTTTCTTTTTGTGCATACTTGTTTGCTTGTTTGCTTCTTAATTATATGTAATGCCATGATCCACATCATATATTATCTTATATTCTTAAATGCTATGATGGACATCATGCTCCATCCCTTCTTGACAACTAATAACTAACATTTTTAATTTCAATTCAATATACTACACATGTTATTACATTGATACATCTATCTAGGCATTCTCTTATTGATCTAACAATCTCCAATACAAAATATGCTATATTTTGAGACATCTTTCTAATTATCATTGTTATATCATGTATTTCATGACATAAAACACTTGAAAGGATCTTTTTTATAAGGTAATTCATTATAGGGTCTTCATTATTACCCTCAGAAGAGGGGAAATAATAAAGGGTTTCATCACAGAGATCAGAGCCCTCTATCAATCAAAAAAATCAATTTTCATAACACTCAAAATAGCAACTAGAACCCAAATCAGGTAGAATAGACCTAAAAAATAGTGATGATTACATAATAGTGATCAGAATCAGTACAGGACAAGAGTGCCATAATTGGACAATAGCACTAAATAATAGGGTGTCCTATTTTTGGCACTCTTGTCTAAACTAAAAAAACCTATATTTTCCAAAAATAGATAGAAAGGTAAGTTCAGTTATAGTTTTGTCACCTTTAGTTCAAATCAAATTCAGTATTTTTAGTATAGTTTTCCTCAGAGAAACTAGATATAGGGGGTATCATGCATGACATGATAGCTCTTGCTTTTAATTTAGATAGGGTAGTTGGTATAGCTTCTAGATCAAAATCCATGTTACAAACACCAGTGAGTGGGGGCAATGTGCACAACACATTTGAAATCTTTTATTTTTGAGTTTAGTATATTACCCAGGCATTCTCATCAATTATATGCCTTATTCCATCCATATGTGGTTGACATCATTCTCGAGTGGCTTGCACATAAGCCTACTTCCCATTTTTGAAGTGGCTTTCATACAAGCCTAATCTCCACCTTTTAGAGTGGACAAGATTGGCCTAGTTTCTAATACATTTGGTTACCCATACTACATTGTCAAATTTTAAAGCATTCATGAGCTTCAGGGACCATTTTGTATGACACACATTCATATTGATATCATTTTATAGCTTCACTTAGTAGTCAATGATGGAGCAAAAATATTAGCTAGCCTTTGTATTCTTGAGCCCCCTACTCAAAGGGATTAAACACATAGTCTAAACATTGATTAGTGTATGTATGATCACATAGCTTCACTTAGCTTCATTCATGATATTACTCTTGGTATAACACATACCTAGCATCACTCAACATCATAACAAGTTTTGTATTGCTTTGTGTACCTAGTGAGGTGTATTCATTCCTCTCTTTTCCTCTTTCTCTTTCCTAGTTTTTGTACATTATTATTTTAGATATAGCGTATCTAGTAAGAATTGATCTACTATTTATTTTTCTCTTATAGATTTATAATTCATGATGTGCTCTCCCTATACACACTCAGCATCACACAGCTTTATAGACTTCACCCTTGAAGGTAAGTTTAGGTACATTTTCTACTTTTATTTTATCCTAGTATTTTTCTTTACTACATCACTAGAATAAAGGGGGGGTGTAAATGTAGTCATATAAAATGTCCAAATTAGTAGCTTGAGTGTAGCTTGCAACACCCAATCTATAGGAACTTCTTTAATGCTTTCATGACTCTTCTAGACATGTTTTTGCTCATTATCGATTATCCATAGACTTCTAAACCCTAATTATAGCTTAGCCAAACTCTATTTCCTAGGCCAGTCCTATTCCCCTAGGTCATGAACTTATAAAATAAGAGCACCAAACTTTGAATATAGCACCAAACCCTAGGGTGTCCCATATTTAGTGTTTATGTCCAATAACATTTTGAGCCCAAATGATCATTTTCATTTGATTCCTATCTTTCATCATGTTGGCCTAGCATAAATACATATAACACATGATCAATAGTTCCTTATAAAATTCCATCCAAAGGTTATTTACAAAGGAAGGTGAAAAATCTTACAAAGTAATCAAGAATACAAACAAACCATTAAGGAAAATTTCCCTACACTTTGCATACAGTCACCCAGCACAACTACAAACATATTCAAACCCTTACACCAATCCCTATCCACTTTAAGCACTCTCAATTTATCATTTTATATCTATATTGCACTATTTCATAGATCACATCAAGTGAGATAACTACATATGGCTTGATCCCTCTTTGGATTATTAGTATGTATATAGTATGCTCACATAAGGGGTGTGGATAAACATTTAGTGCATCTTACACACACTAACCCCCTTTTCTTTCTTAATTTTTATCAAGCATAATAAAATTTTAGGGTTTCAAGATTGAATCAGATTTACAAGGAGCTCTATCAACATTCATCACTTAAGATTTCATAGGCAAACTCATACAGGGACAACAAATAAAACCCAAAAAACTCATATCTTTGTGACCAATTTGGATAATAGCGGTAGGAGTGGACTATAAGGCTGAACCTTGAATTTCTCTATTTTTGATACTCCTATAATTTCATCGAATGAAAGCTATATTTTGATTTGTGATACTATCCCAATTATACATAACTAGTTTTAGCCTCTGTCTCACCTGTCTCAGTTTAGTTTTAAGCTAAGTTGTATTTCTCTTTATTTATTATTATTTATAGAAAGGTTGAAAAGACATAATAAATTATACAAATTAGTACTATAATTATTTTAATATTATTTATTGATTTATTATTCTAGACCCTTAACTAAAATAGGAATAAAACTCCATTGTTACCAAAAAAGTTAAATCAGTTGGCTTCACCTTTCCTTGTCACCTTGGTTTGACTGTTTGGCTCATGAATTTGGCATAATAACATTACATGAAAGGCTTCTTTGCATCTTTATGTGCATTATAACATTGCACCCAAATAGCTTAAACATCAATGGGTATGGCCTTGTATTCATAGCCTCAATAATTAACTCTCAACAAAGGTGAGTTAAGGTTGAGTTAAGACTAACTCCAATTGAGTTAAAAGTTGTTATGAAATTATGACTATCAATTACTAGTCATAGTTCTTAAATTAGATATTTTGGGATATTTTGAGATATTTTGAGATATTTTGGAATATTTTGAGATATTTTGATAAATCATAAAGGTAATGATAAAAGGTTTGATCTTTTTTTTTGGAATTTCTATTTTTAAATACTCATTAATTGAAAATGGATAATTTAACTAAGTATTTAATCTTGTTTAATTAATTTGTGTATTTTGATTAGCCTTTTTTCTCTTTTAATATTTGATTAAGTGCCCCACTTAATGAGTTTATAGGCCAAATTGACATTTATTATGTCCCAAGGTGATTGGGGGTAAATCCATGAGAGGTTATTATTGCATATAGGTTAGTATCCCAAATAGGGATGTCTCAACATGATTTTGAAAATTGATGAATGATGCACAGCTAAAATTAGGATGTTCAATGATTCTTAGGCTTAATTTTTAATGGTTGGAAAGAATCAATCTAAAATTTAGTCGGAAGTTAGTTGTGACCATAATTGGGTGTCTATAGTTTGTTATGTACATTATAACATTACACAAGATAGCTTAAACATCAATGGGTATGGCCTTTTATTTATAGTTTCAAGAATCAACTCTCACCCAAGGTGAGTTAAGGTTGAGTTGAGACTAATTCTAGTTAAGTTAAAATTTATTATGCAATATGACTTTCAGTTATTAGTCATAGTTTTCAAATTAGATATTTTGGAATATTTTGGGATATTTTGAGATATTTTGAAAACTCATAAAGGTAATAATGAAAGACTCGATATTTTTTTTTGTAATTTCCATTTTTAGATACTCATTAATTGAAAATGGATAATTTAACTAAGCATTTAATCTTGTTTAATTAATTAATTGATTTTGATTAACCTTTTTGCTCTTTTAATATTTTATTAAGTGCCCCACTTAATGGGTACATAAACTAAATTGGTATTTGTTATGTCACAAGGTGATTGGGGTGAACCATGAGATGTTATTATTGTATACAGGTTAGTATCCCAATTAGGGATGCCTCAACATGATTCTGAGCATTGATGAATGATGCACAGCTAAAATTGGGATGTTAAGTGATTTTTAGACTTAATTTACAATGGTTGGTAAGAATCAGTCGAAAGTTAGTTATGACCATAGTTGGTTGTCTATAGTTTGACCCTATTTGGGAAGGCATTACAAGACATAGGCACAATAATGTCTTCTCAAAGAATTAAAAGGCCATTAAGAAGGAAAGAAGATAGTTATTGATTAAGAAGATCCAAACAATGTTTGGGAAGCCTATAATGATGTCCCCTCAAGGGAGTGGCCAACACATATGAGTGATAGATGGTCCCTCAAAAAGAAGCAAGAAAAAGCATGAAATTAACCCATGGGTGAGATTAATCTAATCAAGATAATGCTTGCATGCATTGATTTAAAAAGTATTAATTTGTCTAAAGGTGGGTATAATTAGTAACAAAGGTTGAAACACTAATTTTCCCAAAGATGATTATAATCAGTGGCACAGGCACATGCCTTAAGAAGGTAGATGAGTCAAAATAAGTATTTTTCCATAGGTATTTATAATCATTATAATAACCTAGATTGAATAATTATTTTTGGTTGTGCCCTAGTATGCTATATTGGCAAGCATAACTCAAAGATATAAGCTATTGTATAGATTAAATATGAGTAGGCACAAATGTAGACATGATGGTCTAATGATGAAATAAGCCACAAATAATTAGGTGCATGAGGATGTGAAAAGTGATAAAATAAATGATTGGAAGAATAAATCTACTCGAGCTGACCCAAGATACGTCATGTATCCAAGTGTTACCTACATAGTCTAAATAGACAACAGGGTAATGTAGTTCACCCAAAAGTGGGAGAAAATGGAATGAGGAATAGAATTGAAGAATTAAACAATGTGAATAATTAAATTATACCTACCAATGTAGAGATGTTCATCCTTATTAACATTGATACAACTAGAATGATTAATGTGGTTGATTTGATCAAGGAGGGTGGGAATATTTGCAAGGGTTATCAAGGAGAAGTTTTTATGGCTCCATTACTTATAAGATTTTTTGAGCTGAGTTTCATTGTAGTAGGTGATGGTATATATTATGATATAAAATACCATGATAACGTAGCCAAAATGTGCATAAAGACTGACTCTTAATCTAATAAATAATTGAAAATAATACACCAATGATAAAAAAACATGATGATAATGTTGACATATGAATATAGATGGAGTTAAGAATAATGCACAACGAATCACCCAATGAATGCATATCAACTAAGTGAAGGCACAATAATGAAATAAAATAAATAACTAAGCAAACAAACACATAGAAAGATTGAAATAAAAAGCATCATGTCATCAACTAAGTTAATATCTATGCATGAAGGCTCAATGGAATGATAAACAGGTGGTGCCCCAAAGCAAGGATCCACGCAAAGGGAAGGTCACACCCCCAATGGAAGTAGAATGGGTGGAACCAATAATGGATTTTCCCCACTAGGGTAGATCAAGGATGATGGACTAGGTTGAAATAGGCCAAAATTTTTTAGATTTTGAGGCTTATATCACTCGAGGAGGTTATAAGCTAATTTGATAATTTTTAGTATTTTGAAATGTTTCTAAATGTTTTTGGAATTTTTTAAGCATCTCAAGTCAATAGAGAATGAATAGATACAGAATGGTCCAACTCATAAAACAATGAGAGCATGGCTTAGGTTGCTCATAAAATGGTGAGAGCATTGGAAAAAGGGGACTGAGCTGACCTCAACATGAATCAAGCACTGCCTATATGGTCCCATGAGGACCTCAATTTATTGTAGTTCTATCAACACAAAAGGTGATGAGATCTGACCAGGTAACAATAAGTTCACAATTTTTTAAGAAAATGATAATAGTAAGGGTGATGTGATGTGGCAATGCATTGTAAAGGTATTGTTCATAATTTTCCCAAAGGTAGTTATAATTAGGAAACAACAACATAGGTCAGTAATACTAATTTGCCCATAGGTAGTTATAATTTTTAACACAAGTTGAAATATTGATTTGCCCAAAGGTGGTTATAATTAGTAACACCAGTCAAACATAAATGAAATATGTAACTTCCATATCCATGATCATACTACTTTCATATACTACCCTTTGAACATAGAATTCTAAAACTATTGAAACTGGATCAGAATCCCTTTGTAGAAGGTTCCATAATAACCAATAGAACCAATGTCAAAAGGGTTAGGTAGGGAGTTTTAAAATGATTTTATTCAATAGTGATGGTATGGGAGGATAGTATACGGTATGACATAAATAATATGACATGAAGACAATTTTCTATAATGGTAATAGGGTTTCCCCCAAGTGATAAGGTATGAAATAATGACAAGATGAATGGAAAATGAAAATGAGAAGGTAAATAACAAGGCAAAGATATGGTTCTATTATTCTTGTTGATATGGAGATGCATGTTGTAATCATCATATGATACAACCAAAATAATCAATCATGGAAATTACTATACCACACCTCTTATGAATAGTTTCTCTATCAAGAATCTACTACAAATATTGACTCTAAGAATGTTTTTGTGATATTTTTTATTTTTTAATTTATTTCCTCCAAATGTCGATATAATATTTCTTCATAATCCCTATAAAGAAAAGTGTAGCCAAGGATGGTAAATATGGATAAATATAGTTGATAGGTCTGATTTGGTAATGTAGAGGTGGATGATGATGAAATGTATAATGGTTGGGTAATAAATGAATATTGGGATTTTTAGACACACACAATGTTGTTGATTTTGGATTCAACATAATTTTGGTTATGACAGGGCCGAAGACTTCTAAATATGTTCTTGATAGAACCATCATATTTTTTTGTTATTTAGGTCTGAGAGTAGCTACCATCTAATTATGCTATATATGGAAAGTTGTATAGATGTTATCTTTAATAATATATTCATAAATTAGTGAATAACTATTGTGCTCATCTATTGGCACCTCAAAGATGTTTTCAATAATAAATTTATCTTGATTGTCCCATAGTTCCTCCAAGAATGTTTCACTAAAAAACATTAACTTTTGACTTTGGTTATCTTTTAGTGCCTTCAAAAAGGTTTCACTTTAAGATGTTGAGTTTAGACTTTGATTATCTCCTAGTACCTTTGAAAAGGTTTCACTAAGATATTCTTCTTCTTCTACATGAATGTGGTCTTGGTTACCCTAACATTCTTCAATTGATATGTCATCATGGATGTAGTTCAACAAGGAGTGATTTTCTTGGTTCCAATCAATAGTTATGGTAGGTGGAATGTCAATATAATGACTAGGTTGGTTGGTTCTAATGGCATGTGTAATGTTAATGGAATGGAAAGAGGAATTACAATCCTCATAAAAGATACTAGGAGAATTTATTTCAATTCTAAATTAATCATCCTCAAAAACCATGGAAGGATCAAAAATATATTCAAATTGATCTTCAAGGTATGTGTAACCAATATTCTAATAGCCATTAATGTATTTTGATTCTAAAGTTAAGTCTGACTCAAGGGAATCTAAATTTGATGTTGAGACTAACATTGAGTCTGCTTCTGATGCTAAGTCTGATGTTGGTTAAAGAATAGAACCTAACTTTAATTTTGATTCTTATTCAATTATGGATACTAGTATAATGATGTCTTTTTTAATGTTTGGTATTGGATAAATACCATCTTGTGAAAGCATAATGGAATCTTTGAAAATAGGCTCAGCTAAGAAGGATTTCAAAGAGACTAGCTTATCAAAGTGAGACTATTCAATGATGGGAAAAAGGTCAAGAGACAACTCTAAAAATATTGTCTTGTCAAAGGGAGTCTCTTTAAAAATAATAAAATAGTTGAGATAATGGTTTGCCTAAAGGTGGCTATAATCATTAAAAAGTGACTCAACAAAGATTGTTTTGTCAGAGTGAGACTCCTTGCCAATGGGTAAAGGATCAAAAGGTGATTCATCATAGGTTGACTTATCACAAATAAGTGTGTCAAAAAATTATCATGGATTGTTAATTCTCTTGGCCTTGGTTTACAAGTAGCTATAAAATATTAGTTATGAATACATCTTGTACTTCGAATGATTAGCTCTATTAGATAGGTATTGATTGGCTCTATTATGACTTGAAGATTGGCATTGGTTTTATAAAGTGGGGGATGGTTGGAAATGAATGAAGAATGGTCAGTGATTGGATACTGACCTCTTAATAAATAGGCTCATCTAAGATGGGCTTAACAAAGATTAATTATCAGTCTAGGATAGTAACTGTGACCCATCTAGTCAAAATTTCATAACCTTGTTGGGATAATGAGCTACCATACTTGGAAAGGCCTAGAATGCTAATGGTAGGGCATTGTAAATTTTTGTTTCTCACACAAGCTAAAGGATGAGGTCTTGGAATGGTAATGATAGGGTATTACAAAGCTTGATTACTCACATAAGACAAATAATGAGAGCCTAAAATAGTAATGGTAAGGTGTTGTGAATCACGGTTGATATCATGAGCCAAAGGATAAGGTCCTAAAATAATAATGGTAGGGCATTATGAAGCATGGTTATTTTCATGAGCCAAAGGATGAGGTCTTAGAATAGTAATGGTAGGGTATTGTGAAGTTTGGTTTCTATCATGAGCCAAAGGATGAGGTCCTGATATAGTAATGGTAGGGAGTTGTGAAGCTTAGTCTATATCATGAGCCAATGAATGAGGTCCTAGAATGGTAATGGTAGGGAATTGTTAGTCTTAGTTGATTGTACAAGCCAAAGGATGAGGTTTTATAATGGTAATGATAGGGTATTGTGAAGCTTTTTTGCTTGCACAATCCAAAGGATGAGGTCCTAGAATGGTATTGGTAGGGCATGGTGAAGCTTGGTTGTTGTCATGAGACAAAAGATGAGGTCTTGATATAGTAATTATTAGACATTGTGGATATTGGTTGCTCATATAAATTAAAAGAGGGTTAATGGTATAAGTAGGGGATCAGGTATAGTTAGCATTGAAAGGGTTAACTTAGTATGTTAATCAGCCCAAAGAAGGTATCATTGAATACTACACATGAGGGTCTTGGTTGTGTTCTCTAGATTGAGTACTATAAGGAGGATAGGGATATGGCTCATAAACTACATCATCATCATAGGGGTCTTGAACAAATTCATCTTGTGTGACCACGTTATCATAACTTGGATTGTATATGGCTCCACTATGAGTGTAATGAGACATATCCAAATTAATGACTAACATTTAATGAAGAAAGACTAGAGTTTTAAAAACTCTTAAAAATAATGTCCTAAAAAGATAAGTGGTCCAAACTTAGTCTAACTTGTTTTAAGGAATGGAACTGTATCTTCAAAAAAAGTCAATGTTAAAATTTAGTATAAAATAGTCTAATGTCTAATGTCTAATATAAAAGGTCAAGTGGATGAAATAAAAATTGGAATGTCAAACCTAAGGTAGAAAGTGTTTCAAACAATTCTAATCTAGGTCTAAAGAAATAAAGGTTGATAGGTCTTTTGTAAAATAAGGTGCAAAAGCTAGGGTCCAAATAAGTATTATTAGGTCTTTTAGAAAAGGCATAAAAACTAGATTTTAAATAAAACAAGGTCTAAAAGGCAAGATATTTAATCTAATAAATTTGAAACATTTTGACACAAACTAGGCATTCATATTTAGACACACACTTGATCATTTGGTAAAAGACATGGAAAACTAGGCATATGGAAGATATACGACTTCTCTAAATCTAGGCAAAAAAATAGTCTTTAAATAGAGAAAGAAATTAACCTAAGTTAGACAACCCAAAAGTGAAGGATGAACACCTAAGACAAAATTATACAAGGCATAGGTATAAACCAATCAATGTTTGAATTTTAACTTGTCAAGGCTAATTTTAGACTTGATTTAGAAGACTAGGCTTTTAAAAATAACAACAAGCTAGAAAAGAATGAATAGCATTATGGTATTAGGTATAGACCCAAAAGGCACACATGGTTTTCAAAAATATAATTAAAATTTTGGACATAAGGAAATAAGTATTTGAAATAATTTGAGAAATGTAATGATGTTATCATTCTCTACAAATATGGAAAATGGTTTTTTTCAAGACTCCAAGGCATAAGATTTAAAATGAAATGAGTAGTGTAATGATACATTTTTCAACCAAGTGACACACACCAAGGTTTGACTAAAAGTCTAAGGCAAAGGTGTGATATTAAATGGATGATGTAACACCTTTTTAAATAAAGTAATGATGTGTAAACAAGACTCATTTTTGATGTGGTATGGTAAACAAATAGTTTTGACTCAAGACCATGTAAGTAAAAAGGACAAAATGACAAAAACACCTAAGTGTAGCATCTTAAATCTTAAAACTGATAAGGTTGCATCATATTATAAAATTACATCTATATACTTTATCTTGAGAGGATTTTAAGTTGTTAATCCAAAAAATAAAAGCACATGAAAATTAGGGTTTTTAGGCCCCCTCCTCTCTCAAGAGTTTGTACGGTGACATGGAATTTTAGGCTACTCATCCTGCATCAACAATATGTCTATGACAAGTGGGGTTATCTAAAAATATAGGTTTCATGCATTTATATGGTCCCAAGTATGGTTAGCACTATAGATTGAATCACATCATTTAGATCTGCATTAACCAGCTTGTTGTAAAAATGTCTTATCCTTTTTACAACCACTGCATCCATCAATTGCTTAGTGTAGTGTAATGTTCAAGTTATCCCTATGGTCTGAGGCCAAGTACCACTAACAGATCTTGTTTAACCACTTAAAAAACATCTCAATGGGTCACCCTTAATTTATATACCCCACCATGGAGTTGCGTTGGTATGATGTTGAGAGATGAAGCCCTAAGTCAACACACCCCTAAAGAATTTGAGAGGGAGAAGTGATCTCCCACCCACAAGCCAAAATGCATGAAAATAAAGAAAGTGGAAGGACTTTAGGGTCATTTTTGGGTCACCCTAATCACTCAAATTTTTTTGAGGGCCTTAATGACTTTACTTTCATGATTTTGGACAAAAGTGACAAATGTAAAGAGTCAGCATTTTTTATCACCCAAGTTCCCTAAAGGGGACGGTGGGAGAGCATACACGTGACACTTATTTTGCCAAACAAACACTGAAATACTAAACATAAAAAAAAACTCTTATGAGTATTTAAATAAAGTGATATTTTATTTCTATAGCACCAAATGAAATATGTCATGAAGTTTAGCCCTTGAAATTGTGTGAAAACCTTGAAAGATGAAAACGACTTAAGCAAAAGATTTTTAAAACTCCAAATATATATATATATATATATATACACATACATACATACATACATACATACATACATACATATAGACACACACACACACACACACACACACACACACACACACACACACACACACACACACACACACACACACACACACACACACACACACACACACACACACATATACATATTAAGATATTTATAATAGTTTCTTTTTTTTTTACATTTCGATTTTCCAATATTAATAAAAAAACAAACAAACATGTGTGTGTGTGTGTGTGTGTGTGTGTGTGTGTGTGTGTGTGTGTGTGTGTGTGTGCGCGTGTGTGTGTGCATGTGTGTGTGTGTGTGTGTGTGTGTGTGTGTGTGTGTGTGTGTGTGTGTGTGTGTGTGTGTGTGTGTGTGTGTGTGTGTGTGTGTGTGTGTGTGTGTGTGTGCGCGCGTGTGTGTGTGCATGTGTGTGTGTGTGTGTGTGTGTGTGTGTGTGTGTGTGTGTGTGTGTGAATTTGTGTTATTTACATTTTATATAAATTTCAATAAAATTTGATTTATATTTTTTATATATCAATATTTTACTAATTGTCCCTTTTAGTTGTTACTTTTTGTTTTAGTTGTTTTCTAATTTTGTTTTAAGTTTGCAAGGTTTTTTTCTTTTTTTCTTGTATATATTATAACTTGAAGGTATTTGGTATTTAAGATATTTATAACAGTTTGTTCTTTTACGTTTCAATTTTCCAATATTAATAAACAAACACACACACACACACACACACACACACACACACACACACACACATATGTTTGTTTGTTCATTAATATTGGAAAATAGAAAAGAAAAAAAACAAACTATTATAAATATCTTAAATACCAAATACCTTCAAGTTATAATATATACAAGAAAAAAATTAAAAAAACTTGCAAACTTAAAACAAAATTAGAAAACAACTAAAACAAAAAGTAACAACTAAAAGGGACAATTAGTAAAATATTGATATATAAAAAATATAAATCATATTTTATTGAAATTTATATAGAATTTAAATAGCACAAATTCACACCACCTCTAAAAAATTCAGTAACAAAAAATTTATGAATTTAAAAATATGATTTTTTTAACAACCGTTTATTCTAAAAAATAGATAGTTACTAAAAGAGACATAAATTATAAACTACAAATCATATTTCAATGAAATTTTGAGAGAATTAATTAAAAACTAGTAAGAACAACCTATAAAAAAATTAGAAAAAAATAACAAACATATTTAAAATGACAACTATTTTAACAGCCATTATTTTGTTTTTTTTAATGAAAGAAAAAGGAAGAGAAGAATTGAGGGAAGAAGATGAAGATGTGGGGTGTGAAATCAAGTCATCCTAGGTGTGCCATTATGGGGTCAAATAATCTAGGAGGGAATATTAGTATTGTATTATTAATATAAAATCAAATATAAATAGACACACTAAACACTAACACCTCTAGCCTAGACACTAGGGAGAGCATAGGTAACAAGCATGCATATGAAACACAACTAAAACATAAAATAAAAGATTCTTTTACCTTCCTTAGAGATCCAAATGGTCTGTATAAATGGATTTATTATATTTTAAATCAATAAATATTCATCAATAGAGCTTTTTTAGATGTCCCTTTCCTTGCCACCTTGTTTGACTGTTTGGCTGATGAATTTGGCATGGTAACATTACATGCAAGGCTTCTTTACATCTATTTTTGCATTATAATATTACACCAAGATAGCTTATACATCAATGGGTATGGACTTATATTTATATCTTCAATAATTAAATCTCACCCAAGGTGATTTAAAGTTGAGTTGAGACTAGCTTAAATTGAGTTAAAATTTATCATGCAATTATGACTTGCAGTTACTAGTCATAGTTCTCAAATTAGATATTTTGGGATATTCTGAGATATTTTGGAATTTTTGGGATATTTTGAGATATTTTTAAAAATCATAAAGGTAATAATGAAAGGCTTGGTTTTTTTTTTGGAATTTTCATTTTAGATACTCATTAATTGAAAATAGATAATTCAACTAAGCATTTAATATTGTTTTATTTATTTCTTTATTTGGATTAGCCTTTTTGATATTTTATTATTTAATTAAGTTTCTCGATTAATGGGTACATAGGCCTAATTTACATTTGTTATGTTTTAAGATAATTTGGGGTGAATCCATGAGAGGTTATTATTGTATATAGGTTAATATCTCAAATAAAGATGTCTCAACATGATTTTGAGCATTGATGAATGATGCACAGCCAAAATTGGGATGTTCAATGATTTATAAGATTAATTTGCAATGGTTGGTAATAATTAGTCTAAAGTTTGGTCAAACTAGTTGTGGCCATAATTGCATGTCTACAAGAGTTAGTATCAGCTCCTAAGTGACTGTTAAGTAAAAATGGTGTTGAGAGGTTTTAAGAGATTTTGTAATGGGTCACCAGCCTATAGCCTCACTCATGAAGTTGTTAGATGGTCCAATCATTAAATTACACTCCCAAATTAGTTTACTAGTGATAGGTTTGTGGTTTTCTTAATTTGGTGTGTGTTGTAATATACTAGTGTTGTTTGTGAACTAAGTCATTCTTTTACCCAAGCCTATACACACCTATCTAGGTTTCTTTTGCATATCATCATCTTGTATATCCTTGCCTCATCTTCATGTCATTTTTTACATCCTTTTAAAAATCTTCTCATACATATTTTATTTATACATGCATGTACATCCTTTAAGATTGTCTTATATTGTATTTTGTCTTATCTCTCATCACTGCTCTCATCTTAGTCACATCATAGTATAGTCTCCTATGTCTAGCACTAGTCACACCCCCATCACTTATATACCTTAATTAAGTCTTGTCATCTATCCATCACATCTTATCATAGTCTAACCTTGTATTATTAACTTATCCATAACACTAATCATCCACAGTGTCATCTTTAAGACTAAATCCACCTTATCCATAATCAATCTAGGTCACATCCTAGTCCTTTTTAACACCATATCCTCACATCACCTTGATTTACCTCATCCTTATAGTCTTAGTCTAAACCATATTATCCATCATAAAACCCACCTTACCTTAATTGACACCTTATCGCTTATCTTGACCTTATCTAGCCTAATCACCTTGTCCACCACTTTATCCCTTAAAACTTAATAATAATCTAACCCAATCTCATCTTATCATCCCTCTATCTACACTAGTCATCCTATAAATTCTATTGTCATACATTATTCATTGGTGAACAACTCTTTCTACATCAGGGTCTTGATTCTAAGCTTTCTTATGTCTAATTGACTTTGAGTCATACACACCATCCAATCCTATCATCATGTCTTATCAACCAAGTCATTTCAATCAACTTAAGTCAATCATCTTAGCCTCAAGATAGTATTAATCTAGTCATTCCTAGTGAAAACCATGTCTCTTGGGTTAGTGTATCCCCTTATTGAATCTTAGAGATTGCCATAGCTCACCTAGTTGAATCTAGTTAAAATAATCAAAGTCTAGCTCATGTCCTAATTTAATCTTATCTTACCTCATCAAACATCACCTCACATCAAACATCTAGTAAAATTTGATATCAGACTAAAGCAAAACTTTTTCAAAATTTGTTCCACACATCCCCCCTTCATTCTTTAATCTTTCCATTCAATCCCCTGCACTTGTCAATTGGGGTCAGTAAACCACATCATTCATATTGTCTCTCATCTTTTTTAATGGATGTTAAATAAAATTTAGACACCTTGATTAAGAAATGCCTCATGGATAATAGGGATGTACTCCTTTCCCACCTTCTTAATATGAACATTCCACATCCTAAAAAATTATCCTTTATACACCCAACATTACCTTGAGTCTGCACTCATCCCCATCAATCAACTCCTAGGCTTCATACTACCTAGTCCCATTCAAATCCTCCATCCACCAGTCATATCTAGTCATCTACCCCTTCCCCTATTATCAAAGGGAATCTAATCCTAGCCACCTCATCTACTTCTAGTCTACCCACCCAATCATGTCAACAACCATCTGATCTAAAATCTAATGCTTCATCACCCAAGACATGAAGTGAAGAAAGGCCCTATACTCCTCTTCTTATATCCTTAGAATCCCTATTCTATAAACTTGTTATCATAGAAATGATTGTCTATCCACCCATATGACATCTTGATCATGTTAAGCCTAATCCCTCTTATTATAGATCCAACTACTACTATATATATCACCAAACTTGGGGCATACCATTAATTAATGTCACAATTTACCAAACTATATCCAAGACCTCATCAATTATGGTGACATCAAAATCGAGAATGAATCAGATGAATCTACACTTGAGGGTGAATAAGAATAGGTATGCCAATATCCCATTTTTGATCATGATCAATCCCTTCCCTTTCTGAGCTAAGGTCAAGACACCAAGTTGATCTTCCATGGTCCACCTATCTTCAACAAATCCTCCATCAAAGATGAATCAATTTCCCATGAATCTAGTCCTCCCTTCTCTCATAAGTCCTTCTTCCATGGACCTATATTTGGATAATCCATTATTCCTCCATCATCTTCCTCTCATCCATCATATCAAAGACCCCATTTAGAGAGGTTTATTGTAGACAAAGAATCTTATATTATTAATATCACTTCATCAACATCCCTGTCAGAGTCAGCATTAAGATCATATCTAACATTAGCATATGAATTAGAATCCATGTAAAAATCATCATCCCTTCTAGATAATGAGATTCATGTTGACACCTATCTCTTTGAGGATATGTCCAATTTGAATATCGACCAAGTAGAAGGCATGACTCTTAATCTATCTCAAGATGATGAAATCATAACATAGTTCTTGGATGTTTTATTAATAGAAGATCATCAAGTTGGATATGAATAAACATTAGATGTTAATTCTATAAAGAGTCTTCTTGATCCTTTTGAGATTATTGAGTACTATTATCATTTATAATGTGCACCTATGGATGGCCTAAAGTGTAGGAGGTTTTTGTGATGGGGTACAAATTATGAATGCCTTGCATAGGGCATAAAGTGATTGGCACTAGGCATGAAAGTGTTGTCACTCACATGTACATGTGGAGGATCCATTATCTCATCATAAAGATGGGAATGTCCCCAAGGTATGGTATAGGATGAGCCTTTGGAGTAAGCTATATTCTTTCTATTCTAAGTGCACTTAGTTTAGGACCAATGCATAGACCTAAAGAGCAGAAAGGTAAATCTACCATTAATCTAAACCTAAGATTTTTGAGGGAAAAAGGAGGGAGAAGGTAAGAGAGTGTTGGAAAATAAAAATGTGATACACTGAGAATATATCAAGTGTTCCTACTATCTAAACACACTAAAAATACTTAAGAATAAGACATTATCACATAGACTCCACCAAGGACACTCTAAATACATAAGTATTTATCCTAGAGGCATGGGAATGTAGTGTAACACTAAGAGGGATGACAAATAGTCTATAGATAATGTCTATATAGATTTGAATGTGTATAGGATATGATCTACAAGTGAGTTATAAGTTCCACATAGAAGTGTTGGGAATGTATCGTGATGATAGAGGAGAACATTACCCACAGACAAAGATCAAGAAACATAAATAGCACATAAGATGTAATAAACATAAATAGCACATAGAGTATAAGAAAAATAGAGGGAGGTGAACTTAATTCTCATTAACATGCAAGGTCCAGCCAATAGAAGTGCTCTTGGAGGGAATTTTTTTGCTAACGTGAGATTGCCTAAAAATGTCAACCCTTTTACAATGAATAATAAGGATTTTATAATGGATCAAGCCTTTTCACAATTAATGCACCACTTGGGGTGGTAGATATAATTTTTAATTCAATTACGGTATCATTTGTATGCTTCTTGAATTCTACGTAGTGATTTAGATCTAGGAGTTAATGTTAAGATTCCTCTGGAACCATGTGTGTATTCGAGAGTGGAAGATTCTTTAAAAATTCATAGGGGTGGTGTGTACTCATATTCTGATGTTTGATAGCCACTTTTAAATTTAATTATTATGATAAGGTCTCAAATTCTTCTCAACTACTTTTATAACTACCTCTTTATACCTTGTTACCACTTGTCAATCACTACATGGTTATCCATTGAACTACCACATCATTACTTTATACCTAGGATCCACGTGTCTACAAAGTAATATGTGCATAGTGTAGATTACAGTCTATGAAGTATGAGATCATAGAATTAAAACTCTATGATTTAGTGTGAGAATTCATCATGAAGGTATAGGGATCCTTTTTAATAAGAATGTGCATAAATATGGAAGATCTTGGGCACATACCTATTCCTATGTTGTCTAAAGATTGGGGCTCTACATCCTTGAACTTGTGTGATATTTTAACTTATGTGATGGAGTATTCCTATGTGGGGTTTGCATTAAGAATGCCCAGTGGTCATGAATCAACATTTAGTTGATGCACAGATCTATGTTGATTGCTTTAGGCATGGGCATAGATGGGAAGTGTCTACACATGGATTTCTTTAAAGAACTCAACATTTTGTAGGTGCACAAATATTCTATAAGATCCTTGCGATCTCTATACAAGCTATGGGTGACTTATAAATTCAACACTTCTAGTGACCTTTGTGAACCACTTACCAACTACGTAGGAATTTGATAGCCTTTGAAGTGATCCATGGGTATGGAGTCTTTGAACCTTTTAGTCCTTACATCTACGAATGTGTTAGTTGTGTATCCTTGGATTTATAATTAATTGAGACCCTCTTAACAAAATAAAATAATTGTGCCAAAGGCACTTAGAGGAAATAGATCTAAGCTAAGAGAACAATATGCACAATTACTTAGAGGAAATAAAACTATCCTAAAATAAGGTGCATAAAGCACTTAGGGAAATGAAAAACATCTAATCTACTTATTTACAAATTAAACAAGAATCAATGGAGATAATGTTTGAGATGGATCCCACTAATTGGGATAGGTAGATCTTCTCCATTCAATATAGCAAGTTGGAATGCATTGGCTTACTTGCATCTAGTTACGGTATATAGATCATTTTATATTGCATCAAATTTATTATGTTTTCCACCTTTTACCCTATCTTCATCCCATTTGATCACTAAATCTCCTTCTTGGAAGTTTCTATCAGTGGTCCTCTTACTAAAATTCCTCTTTATCTAGGCCTATTAGATTTCCATAGTGTGCAGAGCCTGTGCTCTAGTCTCTTCAATATCCATTAGCTTTGTTAGTATTACTATGAGGGGATCACTTTTGAGCAACTCTAATTGATGGGTGAGTTCAAATGAAGACAACTCGAGAGATATGTGAAATATTCCCTCCCTTCTATAGACTAACATGAAGGGTGAATTTCCAAACACTCTTTTAGGTGTGATTTGATCAACACAAAGGATAGTTTTGAGCTTAGTATGCCAATATTGTTGATTTCCTTATATGGTTCTCTTTATGATATAGATCAAATTATTATTTGTGGACTCAACTAGGCCATTACCTTAAGGGTAATAATTTGATGAGGCACTCAAATAAATGTTATGCTTGATGGCCCATTCACCGATCCTAATTCCAAGGAAATCTAATGCATTATCATAGATAATGGTGGTTGTAACACTAAATCTTATTAAAATGCCTTCATAAATCTCAATATGGATGTCTCATTATCCTTCTTGAGCGTTATTGCTTCTATCTATTTTTTGAAATAACCTATGGCCATGAGGATCCATTTATGCTCATTTTTTGATGGCAGGTTAATCATGCCTATGAAATCAAGGCCCCACAATATAAAGGGTTGATCATCTTATATTGGGAACAATGGTAAGGCTGCTAGCCTTTATTTTCTTGTGAATAAGGTACATTTATTGTAACTTCACACATATGCATGTGCATATTTGAATAGATTTGGAAAATAATAACCATCTTGCATGATTTTTGTAGCAGTGTTCTTGGGTGAATAATGGCCTCTTGTAGGGCCATCATGGAATTCTTGAAGAATTCTACTTGGTCTAATTCTATGCACCTCAAGAGGAATCCATTGAGTTCCTTCTAGAAAATTTCATCATTGATGAATATATAGGGGATGGACTACAACCCAAAATGCATGTTCTTGGGTTTATTCAAGCCAAGGGGGTATGAGTCAGTTTGAAGGAAGGTCGTCATATTCTACATCCAGTCCTTTAAAAGCTTCTTGGCCTATTGATTCTTTTTTGTTCAACACCAAGACTATTCTATCTTCAAACTTCACCACCTTAGCCACTTGTTCATAGAGTCCCCTTTTTTGTAATCTCTTAGTGATCTGGGTGTCTATATCATACTCTATTACCTTTGTGACCTAACTGGTTCTTTTTTCACTAATTTCCTTACTAAGTAGAAACTCTTTGACACTTACATGCACAACCATGAGTTGGATTTTATTATTGGAGAGCATATGCCTAAAAAAATTTAGTGCTCTAAAAACTATGTGTATGTTCTTCTCTACGAAGCTATAGCATAGCTCATAATCCTTCAGTGCCTAGATGAAGAAGTCAATTGGCTAATCCAAATGATCATTGTTTTACTACATAAGGATAGCTAAAATGCATTCAATCCCACTAAATGCATAAAGGATAAAATCTTTACTATAGTCTATATTGATGAATGTGGAAGCCTAAATGATGGTACATTTAATGGCCTCAAAACTATCCCTACTTTCATGATTCATCTAAATGCAACATTATTCTTGAGCATCATAGTAAGGGGCTTGGTTAGGGTGGTGAAGTTGGGCATGAATATTCTAACAAATTTGATTCTCCCTAAGAAGCTATAGAGACTCTTCTTGTGACTTGGGAGAAGAAGATATGAAATATCCTTGACTCATTCTAGACCACTTGTGAGTCCCTCTTTTGAAACAATGTTCCCTAGTATAGATCCTTCATGAACTATGAAGATAAAATTTTAGGGTTCAAAGATATTCTGAACTCTTGGCATCTTTCAAATACTTTCTCCAGATGGCCTAAATGCTCTTCTACACACATATAGAAAATAGTTATGTCATCGAGGTAAACCAAGATGATCTTATTGATGAGATCCTTAAATTCCATATCCATGGCTCTTTGGAATCCTACATTTGTCAACCCAAATATCATTCATTGGTATGCGAAGGTTCCCCACTTAGTGGTGAATGTTGTTTTATAATGATCAGACTCTTGGACAAGAATTTGGTTATAGCCTAAATAACCATCTAGAAACAAGAATCTTTCTATGCTTCTGACTATTTTTAGGATCTATTTCATTGATGGGAGGGGACAGTGGTCTTTGAGGGAAGCTTTATTTAGGTCTCTAAATTCCATATAGAGACAAATTTGCCCATTCTTTTTCCACATTGGGACTAAGTTGGAAACTCATAAAGAGTGTTTAATTAGACGTATTATACTGGATTCAATAAGATTTGAGAGATGTTTTATCATCAATGGTTCAATCTTTGGATTGACAGGCCTCTAATTTTGGCAAATTGATTGTGCATTAGGTTCAAGCTCAATTATGTGTTACATTAAGCCTAGATTAAAGACCCTAAGATCCTTATAGATCCATGTGAATATATCACCGTATCTCCTACTGAGTTCACTAAAATTATTCATTTTTAGTGGGAAGCATACCTTGTTAGCTTTTAGGACCTTTCCTTTAGAAATAGTTATTTGCACAGAGACTTCCTCTTTTACTATCATGTTTCACTTTTCTCCTTTGAGTTGGTCATCAGAATTGAAGATGTTTTCTAGGGTGACTGACCCTTTTGGTAGTTTGTTTCCATTTAATTGGATGACTTGATCTTTGTATTGGGCTCACAATTGTGCTTGGTTTTTGGTATAGAACTCTACCTCATCCTATAGGAAGTTGATAATCTTCTCATCACTCTCAAACACTTTCCAATTATCTATGCTATCCAGGACTTCCAATCTAACCAAAAACTTGAAAAGCTACTCGGACTCCTTCATTATATTACATAGGATGTCATATTTTACATGATTGGTTTTGAGTTTATTTGCATTAGTATTATATGATCTTGGTATGGAAATGATATTGAATACATTGAATACCTCAATCATATCCCATAATCTATGTTTTAGATTACGATAAAAGCAAGTTTTGAAGGGACCCCGAAACCCTTTAACAAAAACAAAAAAGATAAAACATTAACAACCACCAAGAAAGGCAGTCCTGAAACTTACTGAAGAACAGCATCAAAATCAAGTTTTAAAGGGACCTAAAACCACAAGCATATTCTAATAAAAGTACCCAGGTTATATAAAGACCTGGAACCTCAAATAAAGTTTAAGACCAAGAACCCAGAAATAGGATCAAAAACAAGAACCAGTTACAACAACCAGCAATAGGAACTTGAATAGGAACAAAACCAACAAAGAAGACCCTAGGCTTCTATTGCAATTCCATGATCATCTTGATAACCTCCTTTCCAATCATAGCAGTTTCTTGGATGGAGTTAACAGCCAAAGTTACAGTAGCTTGCAATGCTTTCTTCTTCAAACTCTGCCTTGTCCTCTTACTTGGAGCCTCCAAGGATATTATTTCTTCATTTTCTCTTTTACCAAGGCTAGCTGTAGCAGCACACATGCTTGATGTTACCTGCTCCATCTTTGTTCTACTTTCCTTGATGAGCATTCTAAGATTATTCTCATAATCTTTATGTTTTTTGGGGATATCTCTCATTTGCACATCCAAATGGTTGATTATGGTCCGATCAACATCCTGATTCTGTTGCATTGTTTCCACTTTCTTCTTCAGCCCCATTATTTCATTATAGATCCAAGAGTCAACTTGGAGAATAGATTTGGCTTTGAACTTGGCAGAATGTAGGAAGAAAAGCTTGGTTTCCCTCTGCAGAGATTCACAAGTGTCTTCAACAGTCTCATGTGGAGGGTATTCAACCTTTTCAATTTGTTCCTTCTTATCCATCCGTTCCTCCTCTTTAGTCTCAACAGGGTATTCATGCTGAACAGGATCCTCCTTTTCTTGTCCCATAATCTATGTTTGTAGTCATTCATTAAGCTATTTTTAGTCATTCTTTGTGCTCTAATTTGATTAACCACTAGTTCACCATCACCCAATGCTTGTAGTGTCTTGATTCCTTTCTTTTGTGCAAGATAGATGCCTTGGATCCATGCCCCATATTCTATAGCATTATTCATGTAAAGTAATTACAATATAAAGGCATGGAAATATTTTTCTTTTTAAGGAGAGACTAATATCTCACTGCCTCCAACACCAATTTTAATTTGGGTATAATCCAAGTATAATTTCCATGTACCTTTCAGGTTCTCTTGTGCCTTTATGAACTTAGGTAGCATAAAATCCTCTTCTAAGATGTAACACATACCTAGCCCTATTTATTCCACATTATCATATGGATTACACTCATAATGCTCACATTCTCATTCATCTAGTAAATCATATAGAATCTCTTCAAGTGGTGTTACAAAGTTAAGGAGAATTGAATTCTCTTCCTGATTCTACATTATACAGTTCAACTCAACTAGGCTAGAAGAGTATGGTTCAACATGGATTTTAAATATCAGTTTAACCCTAATGTTTACTTTGGTATCATATCTAGTTTTGAGTAACATATGCAAATAGTCTAAATATAAATATCCACCTATCTTTGTTGTGAAGTCTTGGGAGAGGTATATGATGAACTAGGGAGGTAAGTCGATGACTATAATATCCTATGAAATTGAGAGGCTTGGGCATGCATGTAGTGTAATATTTATATTTTTGATGATTCCCATAGTTTTGACTATCATTCCATCTAACTAGACCACTCCTTTTGAAATAGGGGAATACATAATTTTGAGTGTATCTACAATCTTCTTTGGCATCACTGAGGTTCTTACACCTGAGTCAATCATGAAATTGTGTACTAGATGTTGGTTGATGATCAAGGAGATGTATAATGGGGTTGGATTTATGATACTATGCACTTGCATTTTGTCCACTTTGGGTTAGCATAAACACATAAAGATGGAAGGCATAATTTGGGATGTTTTACACTCCTAAAAGCTTTTTAGGGCATCTTATAGTAAGTTTACTTTGAGTTGGGATAGCAAGATCATCCCACATGGTTACATTGAGGCTCATATTATTCATTTGTTTAAATATGTTAAATCAAATATGAGATCCCTTTAACTATGGTTTATGAACAGTAGTCTCTTCCTGCATTTACACACTGGTCTGAAGAAGTTCTTCACTTTATGCATCTTATTCTATGCACACTGAATATTGCATAGGCATCTTATCTTGTGTACCTATGTAAGTGATCTAGGGAATTGAAGTTAAGGGCATAAAATTTGATATTGGCTCCTCTATCATACTCATTTCAAATCTTGTATTGAAAGTGATCGAGTTGTTTCTTTCACTTGACACACTATTCTAATTTACATAGTTGAATCCATCCTCTTTCCAATTGATGAGAGTAGACCCATCTTATTAATATAATATTAATTGAATCTCTCTCACATGTGAATCCATGATATTCATCTGATTTTGAATTTGTGATAAATTTTTCATCATGAGTGTTTCTCTAAGTTTTTTGCTAATTACATTCAAATAAGGAAGAAGAAACTAAGTTTAAAGGTTAGGGGTTTGATGTTACCCAGATTAAGTGTGCATTGTATCCAAGCATTGTGGGAGCTCTTCTTTGGCTATGGAGGAAACACCTGTAATAAGAATAAAACTCGAAAAAAGAAGATGTTAGAAAGAGATATGGTGGACTACCAAGCTAGGCACTCGGTCCTAGAAGCGTAAAGCTTTGTAAGGGATGATAGTCCACTATTTAACGAAAAAGAGTGTTGTATAAAAAGAAATGAGGAAAGACTAAGAAAGATAAAAATAGATAACTCATACCTATTCTCTGTAGTTAATCTATCATAGTCACCGATGTCGGTATTTCTGCTGAGGTCAGTTTGGAAATTATGTCAATGTTGGTTTTGTTGCCGATGTCAGTAAGGGTAGTAGGCCTTGGATGGGTCTCAGGGTATTCTTGTGGTTGATAGAGGAGTCTGGAAGTTTAAAGGCTTGTGCAAGATTGCGGGAAGGTGAATAAGGTCTGAGGAAGGGCAAAGGTGAGGATAGGTGTGAAAAGAGGGTAAGAATAAGATGAAGGCTTTTCAGCCTCTCCATAGAAGAAGTCAGGTTTCTCTCAATAGTTCTTAGAAATATCAAATGGAAACTAATTACCAATGTATTCTAAAATACTAAAATGAGGCAGGATACTTAGCTCTATTAGATGAAGAACTAGAGGTGTCAGAATGTTTATTCTTGTTGTGGCTGATGTTGAGGTCCTCGTATAGTGTTTCAATCCAATGTCTGGAGTGACTTGTGCAGAGCTTCAGTAGCCAAGAAAGTGATAGTCAAATTTTGATGATTGGTCTCAGAGTGTGCATGTCAATCTCAAGAAGGCCAGGGTAGCTCAATGTTACAGCTTGGGTTATGTAATCGACGTCGGTGATCCCGCTAGCGTTGACCAATTGTTGACCAACGTCGGTGGAGAAAGAATGGGTAAAAGGGATATTTTTAGCTCTTTTCCTATTTCTCCACCTGCCAAGTACTTTTTCCATTATAGAATAGTCAAAACATAGGTTTATGAGGCATGAAAGTTGGTTAGGGAGTTAATAGGGAGTGAGAATAGGTCATGGGTAGTTAGGATTTGGAGGACCTAGTCTCAGGATGACTCATAGGTTAAGAAATGGTCTTAGGGTGAGGTGTCTAGGTGAGGTGTCCAAGGTGAAAGGGGTTTAATTGTGGGTTAGGAGTGTTAACATTAGAAGGGGACCAAGGGAGGGTTGACATGATATTGGTGTCTACATTTGCCCCTTTTTGTCTTGTGGTTTGTCCTGACGAGATGCAAGACAAAAATAGATGTAGGTTGCCCCAGGTATGGGATGAGGTATTCCCCCTCAAAGCAAGAATCGAGAGAAGGGAACCCAAAATTAGGTGTCAATTTGATAGGTAGTGGATGGATAAGGTGAGGTTGGAGTGTGAATGTTGCAATAGTTGAGATTGCGTGTATACCACTTCACTTGATAGGTAGGTCAAATTGTCGCAATCAAGGTCAAGGAGCACTAAAATTGAAGTAACCAATCCCCAGCTTATTAGTGGTAGTTGATTGGGTTAAATGATCAAAGCTATAGCTCTAATGGTCGAGGAGCACTAAAATTGAAGTAATCGGTCCCTAGCTTATTAGTGGTCATTGATTGGGTTAGATTGATCAAACCTGTAGCTCTAATGGTCGTCATGTTCCAAGTATCTCAAGCTAGGAAGTGCTCCTAGAAAACATGAAAATGTCGTAAATATTGGGGATCAACTTGGTCATAATCCGTCAATAGGTGTGAGGGGTACGTACAATTTGATAACTATTTGTGAGGTAGCATATGCAATCAAAACAACCAAGGCAAAGTTGTCTCGAAAGTGGTCATGGTCTGAGGAGATAGTTGCGATCTCTGAGGTTGTTTGTCGAGTCAGGCTGAGATATAAGTGATCTCAAGTTTTGTTTGTTGTGGTTAGGGAGATATATGTGATCTCCAATATTCCCCATGAGAAGTTGAAGGTGACTTCTATAGTGTTAGGGCTGGTTGTTTGGTCATGATTTTAGGAAATTTAAAAGAAGAGTGATGTTTTTAGGTGGTTGACATTAGTTAGGAAACCGATGTCGCTCATATAGAGAAGCATTTAATTGTTGATGTCAATGGAAAAATGTCGATGTCGGTGGCTTAGGGAACATTTTTACCTATGTTGACGGACCAACAAATCTGACAAAAGTAGATTGGCAGGCCACCAAAAGTCATTTGTGACTTTTGAAGTATTGAAAAAGAGAGCTCTGAGTGTTTGAGTAATAGAGACCTCTAGTTATCCATGTCAGAAGCCACCTCTAAGTGCTCTTAGAAGACATGAAAATGTCATAAATATTGGGGATCAACTTGGTCATGATTTGACAATACGTGTGAGGGGTGCGACAATTTGCTAACTATTTGTGAGGTAGCATATGCAATCAAAACAACTAAGGCAAAGTTGTCTCGAAAGTGGTTGTGGTCTGAAGAGATAGTCATGATCTCCAAGGTCATTAGTCGAGTCGAGATGAGATATAAGTGATCTCAAGTGTTGTTTTTTGTGGTTAGGGAGATGTATATGATCTCCAATGTGCCCCATGAGAAGTCCAAGGTGACTTCCACAGTGTCAGGGCTAGTTGTTTGGTCATGATTTTGGGTTGGTATAGATAGCTGGTCCATTAGGTAGACAGATGAACAAATGGTCGAGCTAACCTCAGAAGATCCCATGTCAATTGAGTGCTACCTACATAGCCCCTATTTTAAGGGCCTTAGGCCAATGTAGTTCTCCCAAAAGGGAAGAAGAGGGTAGGTTATGGATTGGGTTTGACTAGGTTAAGTCATGGTTAAAGGTTATATGGTTGGTCCATCAGGTAGATGAATGAATGAATGGTTGAGCTAACCTTAGAAGATCCCATGTCAACTGAGTGTTACCTACATAGCCCTTGTTTTAAGGGCCTCATGCCAATGTAGTTCTCCCAAAAGGGAAGAAGAGTCAAAGAGGTTGATAGTTGTTTTGGTTATGTTAGTGTTTTTAGCATTTCCCATATGTTTAATGGTACATGCTTGAAATGATGAGTGTATGATGATGTTATAGCCTTTTCCATATTGTGTGATGGTGTATGTTGTAAAATAGGTTATGTGGTTTTTCATCCTTAGCAATTTTCCATATTGGTGATGGTGTATGCTAAAAATGAAATGATTTTATTTATGCTTCAGCAATTTTCCATATTGGTGATGGTTTATGCTTGACATAAATTGTGTTTGGTTGATAGTTTCCATGTGTATTGTTTTCCATAGAAACTAATGTGAATGGGCTATGATAGTTTCCATGTGTATTGTTTTCTATAGAAACTAATGTGAATGGGCTATGATAATTTATTTAACACAAATTGATATTTGCATTAAATAAATCATGATGTTGTGTTAGTGGTTAGAAAATGTTTTGGTTTGGTTTGGTTTGGGTTGGTTAGAAAATGTTTTGGTTTGGTTTGGCATGTGATGAAGGTGTGTAAGAAGTGAAAGGTGCATTGATCTTTCATTGACAAGGACCATAATGATAGCATAGATAGGGTTTTTGCAAACAAAATTCCCATTCATGCATTACGTCATTGACCATTGGTTTGTGTTAGAGAAGTATTCTAATCACTTGACATTAAGTGAGCTCAAAATCCCTTGGGTATGTTGGGGTAATAGGTTTGATTATGTGATATGTGAGGATAGCATAACCCTTTTTGGCAAGGATAACTTTTCCCCTTTTATAGGTGACCCTAAGAATGACAATAGGCAAGTCCATGACTTAATAGTTTGTCAGTCAATTTTTTTTTTTGGTAGACTAATCAATGCGAGAAGTCTACTTGGGGATGTTGCTTTTATTTTGTGTTCATGTGAAGCTAATTGATGTGGGAAGCTTCTGAGAGGGTGTTGGCCACCTCTTGTGTGTGGGCCACCTCTTGCATTGTTGGGTGTACAAGCACATAGTGGTTACATGACCTCTTGGCCTCCCAGTAGCGATCTAGGCCAGCTTCAGAGTTGGTTTCAGGTGATGGTGAGAGGTCATGGCACAAACACGTGTGGATGCCATCATCAGAGATATTAATTACTATAGGGGGTATTAGATGCCCTAATCCTAGTAGATATCATTTAGAGGCCATACTTGATATATCTAGTGTTCAGAGATCAGGCAGAGCAGCTGGTGGGGGTCTAGAGCTTGTGATGATTGAGGGGCCGGTGAGTTGGCAAGCTTGAGAGAGTTCCTACTGAGAGGGTGTAGCATCAGTATGGTCTTTTATAGGATGTACCACCTGCTTTCCCATAGTATAGATGGGATGACATTGAGGCACCCCTCCCACTGCCAGAGGAGACATAGCGACCAGATTTTGAGGAGATACCCACAGGTCTAGGTGTAGTAGATCTGGGATGTACAGTGGCCTACTCAGCTTGGTGGGTAGGTCACTATGCTGGGATTCAGAGGGGACCACCTCCCGATCTATAGATGGTTAGTAAAGAGAGGGATGCCACCATCCAGGAGAGAGATGCAGCACGGGCACAGGTGGCAGTGCTTCAGGGTCAGGTGATAGTTTTGACAGCATAGGTGGTTACCCTAATAGGGCAAGTTACTACATTGCAGGGGTAGTTGGCTGCAGCCCAGGCATAGGTATTGGTAGAGCAGGGTTTTGGAGGGTAGGGCCCCATTTAGCCACCACCATAGCAGCTAGTGCAGCCACTATTTTAGCAGCCACCTCAGCCACAACCACAAAGTTCTTTACAGGGCATGGCATCGGGATCGATGGGTCCACTACAGACTATACCTATATCTAGGTATAATATTGCGTTGGATGAGATTGTGTATTCTAAGGGTGCCATTGGGGGATTTCTATAGATTTAGTGATACTCTAAGATGCTAGCTCAGCAGAGATCTGTGTCACGTGCCATTGCCTCCAGTTCTCAGAGATGGCGATGGTTAGAGGGTGGAGACGATTCGGCATCTTAATGACCACTACCACCACCACAGCCTTGAGGTGTTTGTAGTTAGGTGTATATACTAGCCTGAGTGCCATTGACATGAGATGTACATACATTTTGAGAGAGAGACATGTATATATAATATTGTTTCAGATATTTTTTATGTATACCTTCATTTGACAGTTATATATATGGACATGTTATGGATGTGACTATGTGTTAGTTGTTTTGGTTATGTTAGTGTTTTTATCATTTCCCATATGTTTGATGGTACAAGCTTGAAATGATGAGTATATGATGATGTTATAGCCTTTTCCATATTGTGTGATGGTGTATGTTGTAACATAGGTTATGTGGTTTTTCATCCTTAGCAATTTTCCATATTGGTAATGGTGTATGCTAAAAATGAAATGAGTTTATTTATGCTTCAGCAGGTTTCCATATTAGTGATGGTATATGCTTAACATAAATTGTGTTTGGTTGATAATTTCTATGTGTATTGTTTTCCATAGAAACTAATGTTAATGGGCTATGATAGTTTCCATGTATATTGTTTTCTATAGAAACTAATGTGAATGGGCTATGATAATCTATATAACACAAATTGGTATTTGCATTAAATAAATCATGATGTTATGTGTTTGTGGTTAGAAAATGTTGTGGTTGTATCAGCATGTGACGAAGGTGTGTAAGAAGTGAAATGTGTATTGCTCTTTCATTGACAAGGACCATAATGATAACATAGATAGGGTTTTTTGGAAACAAAAGCCCCATTCATGCATTACGTCATTGACCATTGGTTTCTGTTAGAGAAGTATTCTAATCACTTGACGTTAAGTGAGCTCAAAGTCCCTTGTGTATTTTGGGGTAATAGGTGTGATTATGTGATATGTGAGGATAGCATAACCATTTTTAGTAGGGATAACTTTGCCCCTTTTATAGGTGACTCTGAGAATGACTATAGGCAAGTCCATGACTTAATAGTTTGTTAGTCACTTTTTTTTTTTTTTGGGTAGATTGATCAATGTGGAAAGTCTACTTGGGGATGTTGCTTTTGTTTTGTGGTCATGTGAAGCTGATCGATGTGGGAAGCTTCTGAGAGGGTGTTATTTTTGTAGCAAAATTTGGGCATAGCCATCCTTTGATGGAGTGGTCTATATTTTTCGTTGTATGTCTTGACTTGTTTGAATATCTATCCTTCAAAGGAGCAGTCTATTAATTACAACAATAATGTAGCTATCCTTCGAGGGAGTAGTCTACATTTATAGTTTATGGCCTTTTGTTAGGCATCCCAGTTTGATATATTTTTTTTTGTTCATTGAACTTTTAGTCATGGACTAGACTATAGAGGTTTAGGGGCTTCCCTTTTATTAGGACAAACTATTAATGCTTAAAAAAGGGTTAACTAATGTTTGTAGGGAAAAAGGGTTGAAAGGAATAGGAATGAGGATGACGGGGGTTGCTCAAGGGATGAGCTCAAGTTAAACATCAATTGAATGATTACTTGGTTAACAATAGAATGGTTGCAGATGTAAGGCATTAAGGGGCTTAGGTTCTGGCCAGCCTTCGAGAGAAGATAGATGATAAGTGCCTGATCCATACTTGTACGTTATTATATAAGGTCCAATCCAATTAGGAGCAAACTTGCCCCATTTGCTTCTTTCCATATTGGTCACGTGTTGGTTTTCTTTAAGGACAAGATCTCTGATTTTGAAATCTCACTCTTTCAAATTTTTGTTGTAGGCACGCTTGATGCAATGTTGGACGTGAAGTAGGTTAGCATGTTGCTGGCATTTAATACAACATCGAACATAGTCACTACAGTCTTGGATAAGAGTGGGCCAATAATAACCCAGGTGGAGGATGTGCTTTGCAACCGAGTTACCATTGAAATGTCCCCCACAAATCCCATCATGGACTTGTTTGATGGCATGAGATGTCTCAGTGGAAGTTAAACATCAGAGAAGGAGGCCATTTAAACCTCATTTGTAGAGAAGACCCCCTAGCATGGTGTATTGAACAGTACTCTTGATAAAAGCCCATCGTTTATTGCTAGAGAGGTTAAGAGGAATGATAGAATAAGTCAATTAGTCAACAAGTTGTTTATACCAAACATCATATGGACTAGAGATGTTAGGAGGAATTACTCTTGAAGATGTTGGTTGAGATATGCCCAAGATAGAAATCTTGGGTTTTGGTGGTGGAGAGGGCTTGGCGAATAGATATTTCCAATGGGTAGAGACCTACTCTTTTCCTTTATCTTTTAGGATTTGGGACCTGGTGGCCACATTAACAGTATTGATTTTAGGTGGTAGAGGGACCATAATCTCGTGTTGGGATCCTGATTCAAGTGAGGAGGTTTTGAAGGCATGGGATGGTTTCAGTAATTTGTCAAAAGAATGGTCAAGAGAATCCTCAACAAGAAGGGTGTCTTTTTCTAGGTGTTGGCAAATGACAACCTTAAGGGCACAGTAACGCTCAGTATCATGCCCAGGTGTGTGATGATACCAGCAGATTTGAGTGTCGTCGAACCAAGATGGTTTTGATCTGAGAGGTCGGTATGGCTTAATGGGTGGGAGAACAATGCTAGAAGACTACAACATTTGACATAACAGTGAAGCATAGGAACCCACTAATGGGTATGTGCTTGTTGTTGTAGTAGGGGTTGACAACTTCTATTTAGGAGTTGTAGGGGGAGTTTTTTATACCACCTTTTTGGTTGGTCATGTATATGTTATGGCCACACGCGTATATGGCACTTTCTTGATGAGAGGTGTCAAATTTCTTGGAGGAAATTAGTTTTTGACGAGTAGAGGGAGTAATGGAGGTAATTTGTTTTTATGAGGTGTTGGAATAAGGAGCACTCCTATTAAAGTGGAAGGATGTGGACCCAAGATAGAGGGCAATGGTAAAGGTGGGGAAGTTTTTTGCACCACCTTTTTGGTTGGGGGAGGAGTAGACCGAAGTGGTTTAGCATCCTTCTTTAGTATGGTGCAAGGACCACTACTGTGTGGGATGAGGTTCAAATAAACCTTCACTTGTGGGTGAGTGAGGTTTGATACAGGGTGAACACTGAGTGATTTAACCTGTTTCAGCATGGTGGATGCCTGTGAGGGTTTGGGTTCAGACATGGAAGGCTGAGCTTCTGATAATTTAAAAGTGGAAGACTGATTCTTGTCAAAGACTTTGGGGTGATTTGTCGTAGAAGGGTCGATAGTATAAGATGAAGTGGGATGTGTAAGATAAGGAGCCTTAAGTCGCTCCCATAGCGCCTCATGTTTTAGGTTCCTAGAATGGAAAAATCCTAAGTTTTCTGCCAATCGAGAGAAGGTTTTAGATGACATTGCATGAGGCTTTACAGTCAATCCTTTAGGGGATTTAGGTGATTGCGAGAGTGGATACGTGTTGGACGTAGTGATCATGGGCCAAAGGCGAGAGAGAACCATCACCAGATCTTCCTCGGTTGAAGTGGGTGAGGTGGTAAGTTCTCCTCTCAGTGGAGAAGGGATTGGAGAATTTGGCTCTTCAAGAGGATAAAGCGTAGGGATGATCATGCCTTCCACGTGTGGTCTAAGAGAGGGAAAAGTATGATCCTCCATAGGTGATAAGAAGGATAAGGGTGGGGCTACCGGTGTTGGTACCATTAAAGCATCCTCCAATATGGGAGAGGTCAAAGTAGACTCTCCTACGTGTGAAAGAGGGGTGGATGGAAGACTATCCTCCATTGGTGGAGGAAAAATAGGAGAATAAATCTCCTCTAAAGGGTGAAGTAGAGGGATTATGGCCCGTTCTACATGAGGGCATGGGGTATGAATGGTAACTTCTTCCAATGGTAGAAGAAGAGGGAAGGTAGGGGCAAGAGGAACAGGTAATATGGGTTCCTCACGAGGTAGAAGAATGGGTAGAGGAGGTGTTTGATGTCATGGAGGTGATATGGGTAAAATAAGCTCTTCTACCCATGGTGGAGAGATGGGTTGATCAACCTCTTTAGATTGCAGGAGAGGTTGGTTAGGAATGATAGGAAAGACCATGCTGATAGTGCGTATATTGCATTCTTGAGGGTCATCAACTATGGTCTGAACATTGTTCTAACTTGGGGGATGGTTAGGAAATGGTTGCCTAAAGACATCCATGTTTTGGTTGGGTGGTGCATTAGGGTTATCAAAAACAAGGTCCCCTTTGTCTAACATGTCTTGAACAATGTTTTTGAGGGTTTTGCAATTGTTTGTGTCATGACCCTTGACATGATGATAGTTACAAAAGTCATTTTCCCTATACCATGCAGGGATGGCTCATGAGGGGTCAAATTGGACTGGTCAGATTTGAGGGAGGTTGAGGACCCCCTACTTCACTAGTTTCTCTAATACGGAAGCATATGATTCTCTTATTGGAGTGTATTGTCACTATTCATACCATTATTGGAATTGTCTAGTGATGCTTTGTGAAGTTGAGGGCTCAGATTGATTGGTTGTGGTAGAAGATGATGACCTAAGGACTACAGCGTTCATTGACCCCTTGGACTTGGAGTGGGAAGAAGAAGGTTTGGAAGAAGAAGGGTCATTGGATTTTGTGTTGGTATTTTTGCTACACAATTTGATCCTATATTCTTTGATTGTGCGGAGTTCAAGCTTTCAGGCCATAGTGAAAGCTTCATCAAATGTGTAGAAAGTTTAAACCCACATAGTAGATGAGATGTGCTTGGCACATGCTCTTGAAAAGAGCTCAATGAGCTCAAGTTGGGGTAGTGAGAAGGAGAGTTGGTTAATCAAACCTCTCCAATGGGCGACGAAGTTAGATATTGACTCATCCTTGAATTGTCTAATAGAATAAAGGTCTATGATGGAGACATTCTTGGTGATGTTGATTGAGAAATGATCAAGGAATAGCTAAGCGAGTTGAGTGAAGGTGAAGAGAGAATGACTGGTAATGGAGCTATACCAGTCAAGGGCGGTGCCAGCAAGTGACATGGGGAATGTTCAAAGTAATAACGCATCATCGTGTGCTATGAGGTAATAGGCATGTCTAAATGCTCAAAGATGTTGTTGTGGGTCCTCTTTACTCTGAAAGCGAGTAAATTTTGGGAGTTCCCACTAGCTAGGGTATGGTCGAATAGGAACTGAAGGGTGAATAGGTTCATTACAGATTTGTTCGTATGAAAGAACATTCTTTGAACCTGAAATGGATGTCTCAAGGTTAGACATCTTATCCATCAGCATCTTAATTAGATCGGTAGATGGATTGGCATGAGGGGCACCCCCTAAGTTATAGGGTACCTGGAAGGTGTTGGGAGGGGCGTATGACATACTTGGTTGCATTTGTGTAGGTGCAACATACTGATAGTTTGTCATAGGGGCTAATGTCGAGACCAAGGGGGCTTGTGCCATGAAGTTGGAGGGCACAACTTGACTAGATGCCGCCAAGGGTGGCTAAATGTCGGTGAGAGTAGTTAAAGGATGAGTAGCCACTCTCATGTTTATAGGTGCAAGAGTGGGTGGAATAGAGACAATCAAGTTTTAGAAAGGTGTCGAACTTGGTTGAATTGTTTGTGGTTGGGGGGTACAGAAACCTCGATGGAGGTAGGGCTAGAAAGGATGGAAGGGGAGGCCAAATCTTGAACATTGGCCATGATTGGGTTACTGGTCAAGGTAATATCCTAAGTGACCATAGGTTGGGTAGCAGATGCTGTTGATATCATTGCCACTTCAACCAAAGAAGTTGGCATCCCATAAATGGACTTACCTGAAGGATCTCATGTTTGGATTCTAGTGAGATAATGTTGGAGAGCCTTGATGTTGTGGTCAAGGAATCTCTCAAAGTCTTGATCCCCTTCGGGAACAATAGGAGGTTGATCAGGGGTAGGTTGGATAGGAGTATGCTCAGTGTCTGAAGTATGCTCCATTAGATGACTTGGTATGAAGGGTGAAGGTGGAAGTGGTTGTTGACTCGCGTGGTCAACAAGGGATTTGGCTTGACTGCGTGTTAGGACCATTCAAGGTGAAAGGGTTTCAGGTTCTAGAAACTATGTGTTTTAGTTTTAGAAAACTAGAATTTGTGTTAAATGGCAAGAAATTCAGGTTTTAAGCTTGTTGTTTGTAAAGAAAATTTATTGACAGTGACCGATGTCAGGTGTTTAACCAATATCAATTTTGAGATGTTACTGAGGTTGGTCAGTAAACTAATGTCAGTGAAGATTATATGCCAACCTCAGTGGAGAAACTGATGTCAGTTTCTATGTAATTCTAGAAACATAGAAAATTGATAGTTTTTGGAGGAAAAAGATATTCTGAGTTGTTTAAAACTTCAGAATGATGTGACCTTACCAACTCAAACAATCAGGATAAAAATAACAAAATAAATGATTAGACAAGCAACCTCTAAAATGTTAGATTCCTAGGAATAAATTTTAGAGTCGTGGTGGCTTATGCCTTAAGAGAATGTGTTGGGAATTGGGCTTGTAGAATAGGTCTTAGAGATGAAGTCTATGACTGGTTTCAGGTTATGTTATGGTGCTCAAAACATCTGTGTTAGGTTCAGTACGTGGCTTGGTGCTGGGGCTTGCTCCCTTCACTTCACAAACCCAGAGCTGAGGTAGGTTGCTTAGCCAAAATATGCCTTGCCTATAGTTTATACTCTGCCAAAGAACAGAGTGGGTCCTCCTCTTGGTGGTGAAATCCAAGTAGGATCGCCAGGTGGGGTAAGGTATCCGCAAGGTGATGAAATCCTAGATGGGCCTTATCTCAAGTAAGTTTAAATGTTTGATTTGATGTGATTGTGTTTTGGTTGTGTAACATTTGTGCACTACGATTCATTCATAATGCTTTAATTACTAAGTGGGCTAAGTATGCATTCAAGCAAGAATGAAATGCAGTAGTTTTAAACCCAAATCAAAATATGTTGTTCAAATGCAAACAATTGGAGAAGAGATTAAGAGTATGAGTTTTTCACTACTCTATGCAAGAAGTAACAAGAAGAAAAAGAGATGTTCTTTTTAACTTCTGCTAATGGTTTCCTTTTGAAACAAAAAGAAAGAAGGGATGCAAGAAGAGAATCTAATGCATCTATATGAAAATTTTCTTTTTTTAAAAGAAGAAGAAGAATGAACCCAAGGAAAACTCCAAGGGTCCCACCGGGCGTGGCAGAATGTTTCTCTAAGTTTTTCGCTAATTACATTCAAATAAGGAAGAAGAAACTAAGGTTAAAGGTTAGGGGTTCAATGTTACTCGGATTAAGTGTGCACCGTATCCAAGTATTGTGGGAGCTCCTCTTTGGCTGTGGAGGAAACACCTATAATAAGAATAAAACTCAAACAAAGAAGATGTTAGAAAAAGATATGGTGGACTGCCAAGCTAGGCACTCAGTCCTAGAAGCGTAAAGCTCTGTAAGGGATGATAGTCCACTATTTAATGAAAAGAGTGTTGTATAAAAAGAAATTATGAAAGACTAAGAAAGATAAAAATAGATAACTCGTACCTATTCTCTACAGTCAGTCTATCACAGTCACTGACGTCGGTATTTTTGTCGAGGTCGGTTTAGAAATGATGCCGACGTCAGTTTTATTGCCAATGTCGGTAGGGGCAGTAGGCCTTAGATGGGTCTTAGGGTATTCCTATGGTTGACAAAGGAGTCTAGAAGTTTAAAGGCTTGTGCAAGATTGTGGGAAGGTGAATAAGGTCTGAGGAAGGGCAAAGGTGAGGATAGGTGTGAAAAGAGGGTAAGAATAAGATAAAGGCTTTTCAGCCTCTCCACAGAAGAAGTCAGGTTTCTCTCAACATTTCTTAGAAATATCAAATGGAAACTAATTACCAATGTATTCTAAAATACTGAAATGAGACAGGATACTTAGCTCTATTAGATGAAGAACCAAAGGTGTCAGAATGTTTATTCCTCTTGTGGTTGATGTTGAGGTCCTCGTACAGTGTTTCAATCCAATGTCTGGAGTGACTTGTGCAGAGCTTCGGTAGCCAGGAGAGCAATAGTCAAATTTTGATGATTGGTCTCAAAGTGTGTGCATCAATCTCAAGAAGGCTGGGGCAGCTCAATGTTAGAGCTCGGGTTATGTAACCGACGTTGGTGATCTCGCCGGCATCGGCCAACTATTGACCGACGTCGATGGAAAAAGAATGGGTAAAAGGACTATTTTTAGCTCTTTGCCCATTTATCCACCCACCAAGTGCTTTTTCTATTGGAGAACAGTCAAAACATGGGTTTATGAGGCATGAGAGTTGGTTAGGGAGTTAATAGGGAGTGAGAATAGGTCATGGGTAGTTAGGATTTAGAGGACCTAGTCTCAAGATGACTCATAGGTTATGAAATGGTCTTAGGGTGAGGTGTCTAGGTGAGGTGTCAAGGAGAGGTGTCTAGGTGAGGTGTCTAAGGTGAAAGGGGTTCAAGTGTGGGTTAGGAGTGTTAACGTTAGAAGGGGACCAAGGTGGGGTTGACATGATATTGGTGTCTACAATGAGCTCTTGGTTCATGACTCCATTTGTGCATGTAGCTTGATTATGCAGTTGGATGTATGGGAAACACCATTTGGGATCCTAAACAATATTATTTTGCATAGGCACAAAGGTTCTAGAGGTGTTATTGGCATCAAATTTATGTGCATAAGGTGTTCTATTATATGTGAAATTATTTTGTGCTTGCACACCACCTTGGTAAGGAGGTCTGATTGACTAGTATTGTTGAGCAAAGGGTTAATGAGGTATGGGTTACTATGCTTTCTAAATTTTGAGGGAAAAAATATCATTCCTAAAGCTTTGTAGTAACATTTTAACCTTATGCATTTTTTTAGGAAAAACAATGGATGGAGTTGGTGGGCTCATTGTGGTGGGGATAGGTGCTAACATAGGTTATGAAGTTAGTTGGTTAGGAGGAAGCTCAATGAATAAAGGCATGGAGGATCTAGGAAAAAATTTCCCCTCTTGGATCAAATAATTGATTACATGTGCAGTGACTTAATAGGCATAAAGTAATACTATGCCTCCCATAGATTGAATAATGACAGCTATATCATTATTAAGAGCTTTTATAAAATATAAAAAAGTAGTATTGGAAGATGGCTTACACAAGGGTGGGATCCTATCCTAAACTCTATATAACCTAAAGTTTAAATCAACCATCATCTCATGTGGGGATTTCTTTATAGTTGTGAGCTACTCTATCATGGACAAGTGGTCACTTCAGTCCTCAAGTTACTTGCATAATTCCTCCCCGAGTTCAACCCAGTTATGAATAGAATTTGGTCTCAAGCATCGGTACCATTGAATTAATTTTCCTTTGAAGGAATACGCAAGTATCCTGACTATGACATTATCTTTAATGACATGGTACACTAAGTAGATATTTTCAATATCCTAAATATGATTTATAGGGAAAGTCATGTTCTCACTAGTAAAGTAGGATAAGATTTTGAGGGCTACAACTAGAATGTCATCATATTGAGAAAGAATCAATGGATTGCATCCATTGAAACTCACAAATAGCTTCTTCCTATGCACATCCATGAATGGGATAGGGAATAAGCATCCTCTAGTTGTAGGGAATCTTCTAAATGGAGGTGTAGATTAAGATCTAGGGGATGACTACTTTGAACTATTCCTTCTTTTGATAGGGGACAAATAGGTTCTTACTCTTAGTCTTTTAGAAGGAACTAAAATCTCAATGAAATATAAATCAATACCCTCCATAGATGATCTTATTCTTCTTGGCATGTAGATTGGGGGCTAATCTTTATGAACTAGAAATACTTAAAGTCACCAAGTGCTCTTATTGAGTGTCTATAACACTTATTAGCTAAGGGTAGCACTAATTCCTTAATTTTTTCTTCAAATTGGTCCTACCAGGCATGCCAAAAACTATTATCATTCAAAATGTGCACCCATCAATGGTCTACAACATAGGAGGTTTTTACAATGGGGCATAGAGAATAAATTCCTTGCACAGGGAACAAAGTGTTTGGCATTGGGCATGGAAGTGTTATCACTCAACTACATACATGGAGCATTGGTTGTCTCATCATAATGATGGGAACATCCCCAAGGCATGGGACCCTTGCACACCTTAGGATAAGCCTTCAAAATAGTTGGATTCTTTATATTTTAAGAACACCTAGTTTAAGACTAGTGCATATGCCTATATATCATAAAGGTAAATCTATCACTAATCTAAACCTAAAATTTTTGAGGGAAAAGGAAGGGAGAAGGTAAGAGAGTGTTGGAAAATAAAAAGGTGATACACCAGGAATAAAAAAAAGTAATCCTAATATCATGAACACACTAAAAATACTTTAGAATAAGACACTCTAAATGCATAAGTATTTTGAATAGAGGCATGGGAACATAGTGAAATACTGAGAGGGATGACAAATGATCCATAAAAAATGTCTACATAAACCCAAATGCACGTAGGATACAACTTGCAAGTGAGTTTTGAGTTCCACACAGAGGTGCTAGGATGTACAACAATGAGAGGGGTGAACATTACCTATAGAAAAAGATCAACAAACAAAAATAGCACATAGAAGGTAAGAAAACTAGAGGGAGGTAAACTTAATTCTCATTAACATGCAAGGTCCAGCTAGCACAAGTGCTCTTGGAGGGAAAATTTTTGGTAGCATGAGGTTGCCTAAAAATGTTGACCTTTTTACAATGAAGAATAAGTTTTTTATAATGGATCAAGCCTTTTTTAAATTAATGCACCAATTGGGGTGGCAGTTACAATTTTTAATTCAATTATGGCATCATGCCTATGCTTCTTGAATTCTTCCTAGTGTTTCAAATCTAGGAGTTGGTAGAAGGATTCCTCTGGATCCACGTGTGTGTCCAAGAGTGGAAGATTCTTGGAAAAGTTAGAGGGGTGGCACGTACTCATATTATGATGTTTTATATCCACTTATACATTTACTTATTCTGACAAGGCCTTGAACACTTCTCAACTACTTTTCCAACTACCTCTTTATACCTTGCTACCACTTGTCAATCGCTATGCAAATCTCCCTTAAACTACCATGTCATTGATTTATAGCTGGGATCCATGTGTTTACAAATTAGTATGTGTACATTATAGATTGCAGTCTATGATGTATGATCATATAAGTGAAACTCTATGATTTGGTGTGAGACTTCATCATGAAGGTATAGGGATGCTTTTGAATAGGAATGTATATGAAGATGGAATATCTTGGGTGCACTTCTTATAATTTATAACTACTTATTATATACCTCTACCTATGTTGTATGGATATTGGGTCTCTACATCCTTAAAATTATGTGCCATTTTAACTTGTGTGATGGAGGCTTCTTGCATGGGATACTCATCAAGAATGTCTAATGGGCATGAATCAACACTTAGTCGATACACAGATCTATGTTGGCTACTTTAGGCATGGACATAAATAGGAAGCATCTACACATGGATTGGTTTAAATAACTTGACACTTTGTAGGTGCACAATCTTTTTTAAGATGCTTGTGAGTTGTGTGCAGGTTGGGGGTGACTTAAAAAGTCAACAAGGACACTTTCTCCAATGTTGAGGTTGGGTATCCTAGTAGATTTTATAAGGACTATACTTCTCATTATCCCCTTAATCTACCCCTTTTACCACACATCCCTCATCATCCATCACTTATTAATAATCCCTCTATCTCACTCCATGAATGGGACAAACAAGGGTTTACATTGTTTGATTCCCCTTAGCATGCAATATCGTGCACCAAATCTACAAGTATCCAAGATAGTAATCAAATAATCAAGTCAATTTTAATCCAAATGAAATAAATCAAAGTTAAAAAGAGCTTCATAATTGGCCAAGTTAAAAAGCATCATTCCCTAGTAAAAATATCATTGAAGTGTTAGGGGATCATCCCAGTCAAAATAAGCATCCTCCAAGTCTAAAGTCAAATACCCCTAGTGAAGCCCAGTTATAGGCCCCAAAGGGAAATAAAAATCCAATCAAGTTAGCAAACCAAGAAGTCATTGTGGAACCAATTACCACACAAGTCAAAATTAATGTGGCCAATCATCCCTCTAATATTTGGATTAAATATAAAATAAGTTATAAAGTCTTGGATCCCTTAACCTCATTTATCATATAGCACAAAAAAATATATCCACTCCACCATATCCAATGGTGTATGCAACTATTGAACCCAATTTTCACTCCCCTTCTAGTAACATTTTCCATCATAACCATATCACTTATTCACATCTTATACCCCACCATCAAAATCAAGACATAACCCCATCCATACCATACCTCAAATCCTTACACAGCATCATCTCTTGTAGGGGTTACAAAGACACCTGGTTGAGATGTCCAGAGGATTTTAAATCAAGAGTAAATGAAGATCACTATAGCATTAGTACATCCAAAAATGACAACATGGTCCTAGCATCACATCTCTTTAGAATGGGCATTGGATGAAGATCACAAAAATGTTGACATTCTTGCATCTTGCATCCATATCTAATAAATTTAGATGCCAAAAGTCAAAAAAAAATCATTCATCCAATGGTGGAAACTAGTCTTATGGCACCTTGTACAAGTATTATGATGAAAATAGGTTTCTGACATCATGGTAAAATAATTTATTGTCTATATTTTACCTCAATGCTTTGGGGAAAAATCCATCCTTTGTCAATCCATCTATGTCATCCTTGTCTATCTTATCCCTTTGTCCATAATCTACCATCATATCATACATCCTATTATGTCCATACTTTTTTCTAGTCTTAACCTTTGTAAGGGAGTGGAAGATGTCTTGGTAAATGTTTTAGAGTCATCTTGGCATATCTTCCAATGGACACTTAGGTAATTAGATAATTGCTTCCTTCACAATATGGTCATTGGTGATCCTTAGTCAATTCTTCCTTGTTCCTCATCCCCTTTTTAGTCTCACCCTCTTCTTTTTGTCATCCCATCTAAGATTTCATCCATTCTTATCCTAGTATTCCCTTTTCTAGTAACCCCATTTATATAGTGTATATACATATCCCAAAAGACCTAAAAATTAAAATATTCCAAAAGCCCTAAAAATTATAAAATCCACAAAATCCCAAAACATCTAAGTTGTCTTAATTCTTATCATCTTAACATATGCCTTACGTATCTTGGTCATATTATCCTATATTATAAGTTATCCATGTCATCTTTTCCTATCTTATATCCTATTCATCTTATCATCTTTTCATTTGGTCATCTTGTCTTATATTATATCCTAATCATGACATCCATGTCTTTAGTCTACTCAAAATCTATACCCCTATCTAAATCCATATCCTTAATCCACCTTCACATCATGATCATCATGACCAAATTTTTCCAACTCATTACCTGATCACTCATCCCATTGACTCTCATCAATCACAACACATCTCTATGTAGATACTTGTGTATTTTACTTATATGCTTTATGTTATTTGACTTGTTTACATGTTTTTTATCATGTATGTATATGATTGTCTTATGTTTCATTTGTTTGTCTATGTTTCTTTTTAGTCTTACATAATGTATCATTTTGTCAAATGGGCAATGAATGAGGATGCTATGATGACACCAAAAGGTACAATGATGATTTTAGGTTCCCTCGATGATGTAAATTTTGTTATTTTCCCTTTTTATATTCATGCACTTTGGCACATTGTCCTCTTGGTCATACTTATATCATGAGGCATACCGCTTAGTATTATATTTACATCAAAATGCTTAGACTATGATGAGCCTTATTAAAATAATGATGGATTTAAAATAAACACACTCATCATTTATCCTATCCTCTATCACCTATCATAACATCTAACATCCCATATCCAATGATTTATCCTAGTCCTTTTATATTTAAGTCGACCATCTAGGTCCACTCATCCAATATCCAATCATTCATCCAAATTATTTATGATCCCATGTATATCCTCTACTTACTCATCTATTGGTAACATCTAACATCTCATATACAATCAGTTCTCCTAGTCCTCTATCTTCATGTCTAATATATGAGTTGCATCCTCTATATAATAATTAACATGTATAATAATCAGTATCATCATCCTCATCTAGTCTATTTTGTCATCTATCATCTAGTCCAAACTACATTGCCTTGAGGTATTTTCAGACTATGTAGGTAGTGCTTAGTCACATAATGTGTCTAAGGTCAACTTGACCACTCTCTCCTCTTTCCCCAATTTGTCATTATATATATATATATATCTTGTCCTTCATCATCCTCACATCTTACATCATTCAAATCTTTGAGCTATAATATCAATCATTAATCATCCAATCTATTGATCAATCACCCACACTTGTTGATTGGGCATAACAAATCACAACATACATCTTTTCTTCCATCAATCATCCATTATCACTGATTGATCAATTCATCATTTAAATTTTATAGTTTCCTCATTTAATTGGACATGATCAGGACCATAACTTTATTATCATCTCTATCTCTCTTGCATGTGTCCTTGTTAGGGGAAACATAGTTATTAATCAAATTATGTCTCACTAATTCAATGTAATGTAATCTAATTCTTTCCATTTATCTTTTTGTCACTCAATCATATAATTTCTTATCTCTTATCTCCTTCACTCAACTTTAGCTTTGAGTTACACATGTTGATTAATCTTATCAAATCATTGTCTTATTTTAGCTAATGCTCTCCAGCATGCATCCTTACTTAGGATATGTCAAAATACCATGGCATTTATCATTCTAGTTTGCATTTCTCCTTGGCATGTGTCCTTGCCTAGGATAGGTCAAAAGCTTACATCTTTTTATCTTATCATCATCATGTTACAGTTGATTCCCCCTTGGGATGTGTCAACAACCATGAAATTATTGTTTCCATTCCTTGTGCATATGTATTTTCTAGGGGCATCATCAATTTTTAGCTCACTACTCATATCAATTTCATTCTCTTCATCATCTATCTCACATCTAGCATCCCAACCCCTTGTCTCTTTGCACATCATGCCCCTCTTTTCTTCTTTTTGAGTGGCCATCTATCTCATTCTTCTTCGCATGTATCCTTGAGGGTGTATCATATCCACTAACATTCATCCATGAGTGTCTTTCTTCTTTGAAAGACCATTACTTATTCCATTTCATCCACTCATAATGCCCTTTCAAAGAGGGGAAAATGTAGACATCTAAATTTGATCACATCGCTCTATCTCTAATTTCATCCAATAATCTTCTATCTCACCTTATTTCATATAATTTATCTTATTAATCCCCTTCTACCCATTTGGTCTAATAATCCCTTTGCATTCTTCATTTCACATAATAACCTTATAACATCCTATAACCTAATTAATTCACCTAATTCTCCATTATCCACTAACTATCCCCATTTATCTACTATTTGGGAATTTAAAATTCCCTCCCAACTACTTTGGCCTATGAATAGCCTCTCATAGTCCCATAGATTCTCTAGAACCCCCCAATCATATGACTAATAATATACTAATTGTCATTAGACTTCAAAAGAGAATCTAGAGGCTTCTACCTCTAGAATAATCTCTCCTCTATAATCATCCAAGGAATTTTTAATTCCTTGAATAATTCTCCACCATTGATCTCCCTACACCCAACTTTGAATTTTGGCCATTGATCTTCCCTCCTCCCTCTCTATAAATAACCAACCCATCCTCTATTGAACCAACTAAAAATTTCATGAGCCTTTATGCCAAATCTCTTAATTTTAATCCATTAATATTTTGTTAAATAATCATCTAATCCAAGTCTTAAATCCAATCATACACTATCAAAATTATAAGTCTACAAATGTAATCCATAAGCATTTTATCATTTTATTATCGTGAGTCTTTTTTGGAGCATTTAGCTTTAGATTCATAATGTTGGTTTTTAATATTTATTTATGTGCATTGTGATCTATTGGTTTTAAATTATGAATTAGATTTATATTTTGAGTATATTTTGATATACATTACATAATTAAACTAATTTCTCAAATTTATCATCTCACATTTATAATTGTATTTATACCATTATTTACAACAATTTTTTCACTAGAAATGCCTATTGGGATTCATATAGGGAATCTAAATTTGCTTTACTAATCTGGGTATGTGATGATGGAGTAAAGCACACCTTCAGTTATTAATCACACTCACCCATCCATTAGGATTTTGGAATGTACATTATAATCCAAATTATTTAATGTCAATAAAAAATATAAAGATACAAGCCACTACAATCACCAGTTTTTGCACTAGGAAAGCACAATAGTTTACATACCCAATCAAGTGTATTCATTCCCTATCACTCTCTAGTTTATTGTCTTTCAATTTTATGATATTAATATTAAGTAAATATTGATAATACACATGTTTCATTACAGGTTTTTACATGGAACATAGTTCAATGTTGTGTCCTATATCCAAGACTCATCTTCATAGGTAAGTTTAGGTACACACTCTTTTTCCTTTTACTCTATTACTTCCACTTTATTTTATTACTATAATAAAATGGGGGAAATTTTAGACATATAAATTAACATTTAAGCTAAAATTTTATACCTATGACCACTTTATTACATACTTATCTCTAGACCTATCTCAGGGCCCTTTTTGATCATGTTTGACTACCTTGCACCCTCATCTAAGTTGATAAATGACCTGTGAATGTACTCATCCCTATTATTATCAACCTTAGATATCCTTTAGGACCTACCTAAACCTCATCATGATTAAATCACCCATTGGACAAGAGTGCCCTAGGGGTCTATAGTGCACTGCTCTAGTATCCTTTCCCCCTCTCCTATCTTCCCACCCAGTAATGGCTAATTTTCAAAATCAAAAGCTATATGAACATTGGCATATGTCCCTAATTATACCCATTCAAAATAATTTCAAATATATGACTATATAAATACTTTTAAAACCATTTTTCATGGGGAAGGCTTCCACATCAAAAAATTCCATAATCATAATTGCACATTGAGAACAAAATACTTGTTTCTCCAATTATGATTGCATACAACCTTAGTATCCCAGAGCTCAGATCTAAATACATTTTATAAGTCACAATTCATATATAAATAAATTAATAACATTAGTATCACACTAACATCTAGCATATTATATTATTTATTCACACACTACCATAGCATGGGAGAACTACATGAAGTTTGATCCCTCTTTGAACTATTGGTATTTAGGTAGTACTCAACACATTGGGTATTGAGGTCTTGCCAACTTTAACTGTTGACCCATTTTTCCCCATTGATTTTACATTGGTATTCACATATCAAAGTAATAGGGTTTTGAAGTAAAAATAGTCATACAATGGTATTTGCAAGTGATCATAAGCTCATGTACCATATATAAGCTTGTAGATGAAGACATAGAGAACCCCAAAAACTTGATTTCTTCAATAAAAGTGGTCAGTAGCACCCAAAGTTAGACAATAAGACCACCCCTCTAGTGTCCACTCTCCCAACACTATTGTCTAGGTCCATATCTATTTATTGATTCTTGATCCTAGTCATTAGACCTCCCTACACAGCAAATTTTAGCTTCTAATTCCTCCTACAAATACAGCTTTCAGCTCAATATTTGTTTTCTTGTCACACTTTTTTATTTTTAGTAAGTTTCTAGAATATAATTTTTCCAAATCAGTTAATTTTATTATTGTTAGATTATTATCCTGATTTTACACAATAGTGTTGTCATTTAGGGTTTTCTATAAAACCCAAATTTGATAAAATGCATGATATGATTCATTTTGTTATGAGTAATGTATGTTTGATTTTAGTGACACTGAATGGCCTTGGCATTACATTTATTGAACTAATTATGTGGTTTCATATCTCTATTATGGATGATGAGCATTCAAGTATAGTGACAAGTAATGGTCTCGGCATCACTTCTAGTGAACCTATTACGCTTCCACCTTCTTTTGGATAAGTAAATTAGGTACTTTTTTGCATTTATGGTAGTTGATATATGCATCTTTCCAACTCAATGGCTTGATTAAGTATTCAAAATTGGGACTTGATCACTCTCAAGTTTTCATTGGTTCAACACGAGGAACCATCTCTCCAAGTGCTTCAACAAGGGGGCATGTTTCTCTAATGCTTTGCCATATTTTACATGTTACAAGGAAATTTGATTTCATCTCCTTATAGGTGAACTACTTCCTTTCTCTCTTTTCAATTTTCCCATTTTCAAATTTCAATGTTTTCAAATTTTAAGCATGGTTTTATAAAATGAGTTCCATGCATAATTGGAGTATCCTATTAAAGATAAAGTGTGTTATACACACTCAAGTTTAATTCTTTCTCATTTTCTTTAATAATTACATTACTAAAATAAAGGGAGGGAAAATGTAAATACCTAAATTTGGTCACATATATTTGAGAATTTTAATTTTTGACACATTTTAAACCATTTGAATTGCACCCAAATACATTAATTTTATTTGTAATTCCTCTAAGTCATTTATCTATATGTGGGCTCAACCCTCTATTCACAACCAATATTTCATAGAAAGTTCTAATTTATTTCTCAAACCTCTATTGCATCACTCTAACATTAACTCTAACTCATGATAGTTGTCTCTGATTCTCTAGGATAGGTTTGCACTAAGTAGATAGGTTTGTTGTCCACCTAGAGTGGCCTTATCCCACGTCGATTAATCGAGAGTTTCCAAATTTTAAAAATATATTTGGGTCTTCTCTCACATTTCATACGATCAACTAAAGGAAATTATAAAAATATTTTTCTAAAAATACAAATCAAAGGTTATTCATTATTCCTAGCTTGGCACTAGCCATTGATCATTTATACACTATTACACATTGAGAAAATCTACCATATTCTTCCCAAATTTAAGATCATTCACTAGGAGTAGTCAAAAACTAGGTCTAAATCATATCAAATCAATTCAAGGTCTATCATTGTCAAGTATCAAATCTAAATTTCTTGTTACATACATATAGTAAAGGATCACAATTGTACAATCACTATAGGTGGGAGAACTACATATGGTTTGATTCTCTCTTTGGAGTTTCTATATATGTATAAAATTTTCAATCATCAAGGAGGTGATTAGGGATAGCTTGGCCCATTACACTCCCCTTCTCTTTTCTGTAAGTTTATAGCTCTCACAAAAACCCCTAGGGTTTTCAAAGCAAAAAAAGGAAAAGGTGATCTATACATGTAAAAAATAGAATCGAAGCATATCATCCCACTCAACGAACATAGGCATAGAAGGCAAAGTGGTCATATTTTCATCATAGTAAACACATAAAAGTCTATAGTCAAAAAATGTGAATGACATGTGATGTTGTATATGGAGAGCAGACTTGTCTAGAAACATATTTACAATTATGCTCTTGGTTTTAGGTTGTTAAATTTTTTATTACTTTGATTTTCACCATCAGTTATCAATCATAGTCAACATGGATAAATCCACATTCAACAAACATGGATATCTTGCATTGTTGTCCAAAGAGCATGATCCTGTCTAGAATCAGTTTCATATTCTACCCATGATCATGCACAATCACAGTCCTGTCTTTTGTTTATTCACAATATCAAACATAAAAAAATAGTTTAAAAAACCCAAATCTAAGCTTAGTACATTTCTTCTCAGTGTTTTTCAAAAATAGTAAATTTACATATTTATCAAGTTGTATATAATAATTGTTGATAATTTTATATCTTTAGAATTTTTGTCTCTTTCAAGTTTTACACATATTGTTCAACATTTTGATTTCTAAATAAAAAATAACGTAAAAAAAGACCCATGTGATGATAAAATAGAAGATGAATCAACTGTGGAGGAGAATAATTTTCAAAATGATGTAACAATACCTATAGGTGCTAATGATAATCAAGAGGGGCACAATAATGTAAGTGGGTAAGAAATAATTCCTAGATAGTCCAATTCTTAATGTGGATTTACTACCTTGGCAATACAACAAGCCACTATCAATATACCACTAAAGATGTCATACTTGGTGATCAAATTGGACTCCTCCTTTATAGTAGCATGACTAATGGTAAAAAATAATCATGTAATAATTCCAAAACCATAACACTTTTTTCTACAAATGTTTTCATCTCAAGTTGTGATCCCTTATATGGAGAAAAAATTTACATGCACACAAAAGGTAGTCTAGGAAGCAACTTGACTAATACTGTTAAACCTAATAATCAAATTCAATCGAATAAGTTTGAGGAGTTTATAAAATAATCTATTCTAGTAATGCCTACTCTCCCCACACTTATATCCTATCATTTCCATGTCCCCATATGATAAATTATGAGTACATGGACATCTTAGAGCATGTGCCAAAAGAACTGGAAGATATTCTTACCTAAAAATAATTTTGATGGATATAGTGGAGTAGTTCCATTATTTTCCTTGAACCTCCAAATGAACCCTTACAACTTTAAATTGTTAACATTTTCAATCCTAAGGTGGGGATACAATTCATTTCTAAAGTGACAAATTTCATCAACAAGAAACTTTCAAACATGACCATTATAGAGATCTTGTAACTTAAGAATTTAATTAAAAATAATAATTTGGTAGCATCTGATTTTAAAAATATTATTATAAGTAAGCTTGATGTTCTAATTCATGATTTGTAGAAGGATAATACTTAACACTAAACATTATGATGCCCTTAAAAATTATAAGCACTTGAAGAGGAATTGTCTTGCAAGGATGCAAGGATAAGGTCAATAAATAAAAGGTTAGTTAGTGCCAATCATAAGCTAAAATTAGAGAGGTATAAGAAGAGTCAAGCACAACCCCAACAACATCAACCTGGGCCTTGTACACTCTAAGGGATATAGGACACTAGAACCATGATTGATGTAATGTTTAATACACATGTTATAACTTACAACTGGTCTAAATTTGGCACAAATGTATTTTTGAATATCATGACGACATAGATAAATTCATTGCCTATGTCCATGAGATTAGTAATAGGGAGAAAATCCTTCATGAAAGGGACATGTAGTTGGCTACTATAAAGGATGTGTTGATAATAGAAGTGGATTTGGGAGTTATGCAAATAGGATTCTAAGAAATGGATTCTTTTAGGAGTTATATCGTATGTAGAAAACCTATGAAGAAGGATTTCAAATAGCAAGGTATTGATAGATAAAATTGGTAAAAATATAATAGTTGTATACACCTTATTTTATCTTATTAATACTTTATTTTGTAGGACTTGTTGACACATTAATCTCCTTAAGTGTACAACTTAGAGAGTACACTAGGATTGAAGTGGGTTGACTCATGGCACTTTTTAAAAGATTCTATATTGCCTTACCTTTCTCACTGCAACCATCATGACACCATGACATCGACTTTGTTTATCCCTAAGGTTCCCATTCTCCTTTCTACCTCTCATTTTCCAGTTTTTGCACCTCTACTCGAAGTCATTGACATGACTAATGATGTCTTGTAATGCTCCTTGATCAGTCTGATGTAACCAACTCAGTCAATGATGTTATGTTTTTATTGGAAATATTTATATGCCATCGGCTAAGCCAATGACATCATCTAGATTTGAATTTAAATTTTAGGGCTTGGATATATATTTATAAGGTTTATGTTTTTCATTTCTCAAAATATATGCATCCAACCTACTTTTTTATACAATTAAATAAACCTTAGGAAGAAAAAGAGGAGTTAAGGCTAAGTAGATTACGCTAGGTAAAGATAATTTAGCATGAGGACTTAAAATATTAAGGATAAAAGTTGAGCCAGTGAAGTATACCTAGTATTTGGAGTCCTTGACTTGGGTTTACTTAGGTCTTACTCTTTCTATTTTGAACTCACCTACAATCATCTCTTACAAAGTACCACATGCCAAGGGAAAATATTAATATGCCAATAATTTAACCCAAGGTAAGTATCCCTAACACTATATTCTTTCTTATTTACTTTCATTGGTATATTGGATTGGTTCATATTATGTCTACCCATGCTTAGATTAGTACATGTTTGTTAATACATTATTATTTTTGCATGCTCTTTATTTACACCTCATGTTTACCATATACTAATACTTATACGACCCTTAGATTAGATACCTTGTGCTTGCTACCTAACATTATTTTACTATATTTGATTAACCATGTAGCTCTTGTTGTTTCCATTTTTGATCTAGTTATATTTTATGCTTGTTATTTTTTGAGTAGATTCCCCTTTTATATCCTTTATACCTACCTGTGCTTATACCCCTCGTTTATAGACCCAAGCCACTTTATGGAGTAGTGTCTTGTATGTATGTTAGTTCTAGAAGGGGAGAAGATGATAGTTGAAGGATGTTAGAAGAAGGTGTGGGAGAGACTAAAAGTCAATAAATATACTCAAAAGAAATATTAATTTAGATAAATTATCAACAAGTACATAAAAATCCTAAAAACAAGTAATTTAATAATTAATAAATATCTAGAGACTATTTTTAGGTGTCTACAATTATATACATATATAAGTTGACTAAACTAAAGCATAAAAAACACTTAATCGTTACTCGATAATTACGTGCACCCCATATGGAAAAAATACTTTAGGAATTGTTAAATTTTTAAGTTATTCACAATAATATAAAAATTTCAAACAAATAAAATCTTAAATCTAAAAATTAAAATCTCTACCACCTTTGGAAGGATGGAAAAATGAAAGATATAAAGAAAACAATGTTATTATGAAGACGTTATTAATCCTAAGCTTGAGAATCATATAATGTTGTTAATTTTTAAGAAGAAAATGATAATTGCAATATGAAGAATTAACTTATATGAATGAATTAATAGTGAAATTAAAGGTGAACACTTTCAAATGTAGAATAAAAATAAAGAATATATGTAAGATATGCAATTTAATAAAATAAAAGATGAAATATATTTTTTAATATATTTATTATATAATGATTATAGACAAAATTAAGTATATATATTTATAGTTATAAATAAATTTATTTTTTAAAAAAAAGGATTGAAATATATAATATATTATTAAAAAAAAACATATACATACTTACTCAAAAAATGAATGATATAAGAATACATCGTGAAATCCAAACTATACAATCAATAGATAAAAATAAATTTTAAGAATCAAAACCATAAATAAAATAAGACCACAATTTAAATATAAATACTTTAAAAATAAACAACAAATTTTAAAATAAAAATAATTTTTTTTATATATTTAAATTGATTTTTAAAAATAATTTAATGAAAAATACATTAAAAATCGTCCTCATCAAATTAATAATATTTTCACAAAATAAATTTCCTCGCCCCTTGAACTCTACTGCAGCCATAAAGTGCACCTGCATTGTTATTTAGCCCATATCCATGTGCTCCAAAACCAACCTATATATATATATTATCTGCTCTCGAACATTAATTATATATATATAAAAAAAAAAAATTGGGCCTATAAAACAAGTGACGATGGAAAAGGCCGGGGATCACGGCAAAGGACTTTTAAAGAAACGAAATTTTATCTGCTCTCGAACATTTTATATGTATATATATCTCGAATATAAATAATGTTCGAGATATATATACATATAAAATGTTCGAGAGCAGATAAAATTTCGTTTCTTTAAAAGTCCTTTGCCGTGATCCCCACTTGTTTTATAGGCCCAAAATATTCTTTTTGAGGCGTCATTTACTCTATAAAATATTCAAAGATAAATATAGACCAATCTCTTTTTACAAGTAAGATTCTTATGGATGATATCACTTGTTTTGGGCGCCAGCTGGGGCTTTTCCTTACCTAATTCTGTTGATGTGTTCACAGCAATTTTGACCCTTTGGTGGCCAATCTTTATCGTGTACCATTTATTTAAGTATTGAAAACATTGTTGGAACGTTATTTTTTTTTTAAAAATAGTCTCTTTGTTTGTAAGCTTATTGACACATGGTTTTCGGTTTAGTGCACGAAGGAATCGAATCCAGCTTCATTTTGATTTATATTTCATTGGATTGTGTAACTTTGACACTTAATTTATTGGAGAAAGTTATGATAAAAATTCGATAATGGTAATGTTAATCGATAAAGTGGGTTTTTTCGTGAAAATGATGATAATTTATTAAGAAATAGGTTTCTAGAGTGTGTTTTTTCATAGTTCTTTTTAAATTTATTTTTTATTTAGTTAATTTGGTTTATGCTTATGATAAGTGGACTTATTTTTCTAATTACAAAGATTTTACATTTAGATTTTTTTTTATAATTTTTTTGGGGATTGAGAAGTTAGTTATTCTTTTAAATTATGTTCGCCCTGAGTGTCATTGTCCTAGTGTGATTGGAGGAAGAAGGATGAGACCCCAAATCAAGGTTTTTTCTGACAAAATCATGGTAAGTTTTATCATCAGTAGATTTCTAATTGAGAATCCCATTGACCCCTTTCGGAAGGAGGATCCTTTGAAAGAGGTTTCAACTCTCACTCTAACTTCGATTTCTCTTCAGCCTAGAGATTTGGTCTTCTCAACTGTTCCTAAAGCAGTGAGACCTAAAGCTAATATGGGTCCTACGACTACGGAGAAAGTGTGGATATCTAATGCAAAAAGATTGACATCGAAGGTAGAGGAAATGGTAAAAGATGGTACTCGATGGAAGATGGAGGACCTCCTTAGTAGACGTGGGAGAAGATTGATCTCAGTGTAAGGTTAATTCTTTTGCTCTTTGTTTTGGATGTGTTGCTCCTTGGCGGGTTTTCTTTCCTTCTCGTTCTTTATCCTTGTAATTATGAATTTTGCTGACATTTTACCAATCTTTCGCTGAAGGATACAGGGGTTGGTTCTGAGTGTTCTTCTTTTGTTATGGGTGCCCCTCTAGTGATTATAGTTTCACTTTTTGTTTTAGTTGTTTTCTGTTTGGTCCTTTTGTATCTCTTTTGGTGTTCTGGGTTTATTATAAGCATTGGCCCTTAGTTTTGTATCTAGAGCCGGTTCATAGCTCCGGTCAAAAACGCTTACCTATAATAATAAAAATAATGGTTTTGACAATAATTTATTAAT